>CM046435.1:12016311-12596311 GCA_025506505.1 Flaveria sonorensis | reverse complement strand
GTGCGAAATGAATGAAAAGAATGTTGAAAGATAATAATAATATTATCAACATGTATGTATGTTGTGTGATCACGAACGAAAGTAAAGGAAAGGTTTTTACTAAAGGTAAAGTATTTTATTATATAAAACTAGAACTCACT
The DNA here is from genome assembly GCA_025506505.1 of Flaveria sonorensis. Taxonomy (NCBI): domain Eukaryota; kingdom Viridiplantae; phylum Streptophyta; class Magnoliopsida; order Asterales; family Asteraceae; genus Flaveria; species Flaveria sonorensis. The sequence goes on along the minus strand of CM046435.1, from coordinate 12,596,171 downwards.
CAGCAACGCTGACTTTTTATGCATTTTCAGTTGGCAGGTAGTTTGTTGCTGAGGATGGCACGAGAGTGAAGCTACTTGGCGGGCAAAGACTGGCATCCATCTCATGCAATAATAATGATGTTGTTTTGTAATACAACTAAGTGATATTTTGTAATCTTTTAAGACGACGATGTATTACTTGGCAAATGTATTTATTAAAGCATGAAATGGTTTTTGATGAATTATTCCGCTGCAATATTTTATTTACTTAATAAATCTTAATATGTTTTGATATAAATGAGGTTACGATTGACCAACTGTGGGGTTCCCGGGAACGGGGCCTTACAAGTTAGTATCAGAGCCAAAGTTAAGAGAAATGGGTAACTATTTTCAAAACCTAAACTTAAACTGAGAATGGGACCGAATGGAGGGATGCCAACCCAAGTAGCTACGAGCCATCAGGTAATTTACTTTCTTAAGGTTAACCAGTACTATGTGCGCGTGCTATCTGATTTATGTGCTCTTAGTAGATTTGGATACTGATGTAGTCAAGATAGGCAATGCTTGGTGACCGAGGTTATTCGTGAAGGAGGCAGTTGTGGAGGAAGTTCATCAAGTCATGCAGACGCTCCTACCATCTGTGGTGACCGAGGTTATTTGTGTTGTGAGGGAGGATGAAAAGAAAGAGAAGGAGGAGAGGAGGAGGACCGTTGGGAGAGGTTCAGGTGAAGGGGAGCAACCAAAAACTGAGATGGTTGTCTCCAGTGACGAAGAGGAAGAAGAAGCGTTGCAGGAAACCACCAAGGGGTGTAGTTATGGGGCAACCCACTCATTTGTGGACTCGGCCTTAAGCTGGTGGGACAACATTGTCCAGGCCGAGGGTAGCAGGGCAATTGGGTGGATGAGGTGGAGTGAGCTGAAGAAGTTGGTGATTGAGGAATTTTTTCCTCATAGGGTGCTTGACCAGATTGAGAAAGAGTTCCTATAGCTAGAGGCGGGAACCATGACACACCAGCGGTATACTACCAAGTTCAATAAGATGGCAAGGCTAGTGCCGGATCAGGTGACGCCGGTGTCAGGGAAGATCAAGAGGTATATCCAGGGTTTGCTGGCGATATCCGCAAGCACATGATAGCTGCCCGGTATAGTACATTTAGGTGAGTGGCTGATCTGGCAGGGAGGTTATATGATGAGAGAGAAGAAGTGGCAGTGGTGGAGGTGAACAAAAAGGGTGGTGGTGACAGGAACTGGAATGGGAAGCGGTTTGGTCTTAGTGGTTTTACCCCGAGCAACAAGAAGGCAAGGATGGATGACCGGAGGGTAGTGTCGGCAGGTATGGGGACTAAGCGGTGTGGTAAGTGAGGGAAGGAACATCCAGTGATGCAAGCTCCTAACTTTTGATGGGAATGGTAATGCTGCTGCTGCTCACTGATGGGTGAGTGAAATGGAGGCGGTGCTCGATATCAGTGAATGTCGAAAGGATCAGAAGGTGAAGTTTCCAACCCACTCATTTGTGGACTCGGCCTTAAGCTGGTGGGACAACATTGTCCAGGCCGAGGGTAGCAGGGCAATTGGGTGGATGAGGTGGAGTGAGCTGAAGAAGTTGGTGATTGAGAAATTTTTTCCTCATAGGGAGCTTGACCAGATTGAGAAAGAGTTCCTATAGCTAGAGGTGGGAACCATGACACACCAGCAGTATACTACCAAGTTCAATGAGATGGCAAGGCTGGTGCCGGATCAGGTGACGCCGGTGTCAGGGAAGATTAAGAGGTATATCCAGGGTTTGCCGGCGATATCTGGCCGAGTACGTTTAGGTCGGTGGCTGATCTGGCAGGGAGGTTATATGATGAGAGAGAAGAAGTGGCAGTGGTGGAGGTGAACAAAAGGGTGGTGGTGACAGGAACTGGAATAGGAAGCGGTTTGGTCTTAGTGGTTTTACCCCGAGCAACAAGAAGGCAAGGATGGATGACCGGAGGGTAGTGTCGGCAGGTATGGGGACTAAGCGGTGTGGTAAGTGAGGGAAGGAACATTTAGGGGAGTGTAGGTGGGGACTGAATCTCTGCTTCAAGTGTGGGAAGCCCGGTCATATGGCAAGGGATTGTGGGGTGACGAGGTGCTACAATTGTGGTGAGGATGGGCATATGAGTAGAGATTGCTGGAAGCCGAGGGCCGAATGTTCTTGGGCAAAGAAGGGGATCGAGAAGGATGGGTAGGGAGCAAAAGCCAGAGCATTCACGATGGCCCAGGAGGACGTTAGGGTGGACCCTGATGTCGTGTCAGGTACGTTCCTAGTAAACCAAACTTGTGCCTCTGTACTATTTGATTCTAGTACTAGTAAGAGTTTTATTTCTGCTTCCTTTTGTGCTAAGCTTCCTGTTAGGAGTAGAAAGATTGATGAGCCCTTCGATGTAGAAACTACCATTGGTAAGTCTACTAGAATTTCTGATCTGATAGAGAATTATGACATAGAGTTGGAAGGCCATATGTTCTTTGCTAAATTATTCGTGATGCCCCTAGGCGGATTCAATGTGGTTCTAGGGATGGATTGGTTAGCAGCCTATGAGGAAAATATTGTGTGTTGCAAAACGATGATCCGATTGACTGCGCCTGATGGGAGTTTGGTAACGATCTACGGTGATCAAGTTACTACGGTCCCGAAGGTGATTTTGATAGTGGTGGTAGAGAAGTGCATGAAACGTGGATGTAGTGCCTACCTGGCTTACGTGAAGGATGTGGATGCGTCAGTACCACAATTGTCCGACGTACTAGTTGTGTGTGACTTTCTAGACGTGTTCCTAGAAGATTTACCAGGTGTGCCACCGGATCGCGAGGTCGAGTTCCAGATCGACTTGATACCTAGTGCTCAACCTGTTGCTAAGGTAGCGTGTCGATTGGCTCCGGCTGAGATGAAGGAACTGATGGTTCAGTTACAAGAATTGTTGGACACTGGGTTCATTCGACCAAGTGTCTCTCCCTGGGGTGCTCTGGACTTGTTTGTAAAGAAGAAGGATGGTAGTATGAGGATGTGCATCGACTACCATGAGTTAAACAAGTTGACCGTGAAGAACCGGTATCCGTTACCGAGGATTGATGACTTATTTGATCAACTCCAAGGTACCAGTTGGTTCTCGAGGATAGATCTCCGATCTAGTTACCATCAATTAAAGGTGAAGTAGCAGGATATACCTAAAATAGCTTTTCGCACGCGTTATGGACACTATGAGTTTCTCGTTATGTCTTTTGGTCTAACTAACATGCCAGCTGCCTTTATGGATTTGATGAACCCTGAGTGTCGGCTGATGTGGGATAAATCAGTGATTGTGTTTATCGATGATATCCTGATTTATTCGAAGAGCGAAGAAGAGCATGTCGGTCAAATTCATGAGGTATTGGAGACACTTAGAAGAGAGAAGCTGTATGCTAAGTTCTCCAAGTGTCCTTTCTGGTTGCGCGAGGTTCAGTTTTTGGGTCATGTGGTAAATTCCAAAGGGATCATGGTAGACCGGCAAAGGTGGAGGCGGTGATGCAATGGATGTCTCCAAAGATGCCATTTGAGATCTGTAGTTTCTTGGGTTTGGTGGGCTATTACAGGAGATTCATTCAACACTTCTCTAAGATAGCCTCACTATTGACCAAGCTGACCCGCAAGGATGTGAAGTTTGTATGGGGTTTAGAACAGGAGAGTGCTTTTGAATAGCTGAAGACGAGATTGACTTAGGCTCCTGTTTTGACGTTGCTCGAGGGAAGCAAAGACTTAGTGGTCAATTCGGATACTTCTTATTCAGGATTAGGTTGCGTGCTGATGCAATGGGGAAGGGTTATAGCCTATGCGTCCCGGCAGTTGAAAATCCATGAGGCTAATTACCCTACTCTTGACTTGGAGCTAGCGGCTGTGGAATTTGCATTGAAGATTTAGAGACACTACTTGTACGGGACGACGTGCACTATCTTCACTGACCACAAGAGCTTGAAGTATCTCTTTGAGCAGAAGGACCTCAATATGAGGCAAAGGTAGTGGTTAGAGTTGATCAAGTATTATTATTGTGAGATCTACTACCATCCGGGCAAGGCAAACGTAGTGGCGGATGCCCTTAGCCGAAAGGAGAGACCCGAGCCAATCCGGGTGAAAGCTTACCAGTTGGTGATGATCTCCAATGTGATGACACAGGTCAAGGGGTTTAAAGATGAGGCATTGAAAGAAGAGCACCTTAATTCTGAAAGGATGAGAGGATTAGTCACGGAGTTGGGTGAAAACACTCTCGGAGTTAAAACCCGCTTCGGGCGGATGTTGATCCCTCGTTATTGTAACCTACGGGGGAAAATCATAGATGAAGCTCATAAGACTTGATACTCCATTCATCCCGGTGCTACAAAGATGTATCATGATATGAAGAAAGATTACTGGTGGCCGAGTATGAAGCGCGATGTAGCAGAGTATGTGTGCAAGTGCCTTACTTACTTGCAAGTGAAGGTTGAGCATCAGAAGCCATATGGGAAGATCCAACCTTTGGATATACCCGAGTGGAAATGGGAGCAGATCACCATGGACTTCATTACGAAGTTACCACGTACGGCAAGGGGGTACGATGCTATATGGGTGATAGTTGACTGTTTGACGAAGAGTGCTCACTTTCTATCGATCGTGAGACATATTCATCTGAGAGGTTGGCAGATCTATTCATCAAAGATATTGTGACGCGACATGGTGTACCAGTTTCTATCGTGTCTGACAGTGACACTCGGTTTACATCTAAGTTTTGGAAGAGATTTCATGGCGCGATGGGGACGAGGTTGCATATCAGTACAGCTTATCATCCTTAGACATATGGTCATTCAAAGAGAACCATACAGACGCTTGAGGATATGCTCCGAGCATGCATCATTAATTTTGGAGGAAGTTGGGACGAACACTTACCGTTAGCTGAATTCTCATAAAACAACAGTTATCATGCCAGCATTGGTATGCCACCATATGAGATGCTATACGGTAGAAAGTGTACAACACCCGTATGTTGGGGTAACATCAGACAGAAGGAGTTGGGGAGCATTGAAGTGATTGAGGCTACGACTATAATGTTAGAGAAGGTCAAGGCCTTTATGAAGGTGGCAAAAGATTGGCAAAAGTCGTAAGCTGACAAGAGGCATAGACAGATTGAATTCAAGGTGGGTGATAAAGTTATGCTGAAAGTTTCACCTTGGAAGGGGATCATTCGGTTCAGAAAGCGGGGTAAGTGGAGCCCAAGGTATATAGGACCTTTCCGAATCATTGCTCGAGTAAGAGAGGTGGCCTATAGGTTCGAGCTACCCGATGAGTTAAGTGGGATTCATCCAACATTCCATGTATCTCATCTGAGAAAGTGCTTAGCCGATGATGATATGATTGTGCCACTGGAGGATATTGAGGTGGATGAATGGCTCAATTATGTGGAGCAACCGGTGGCCATCATTGACAGAAAAGAGAAGAGGCTGCGGAATAAAGTGGTTGCACTGGTGCGAGTACAGTGGATGCACAGGAAGGGATCCGAGATTACGTTGGAGACCGAGGAAGAGATGAGACAACATTATCCACAACTGTTCGAGGAATGACAGGTTTCGGGGACGAAACCTGTATAAGGGAGGTGGACTTGTAACACCCGGAAATTTTTATAAAAAAAAGACAAAAGAAAAGAAAAGAAAAGAGAAGTATAAAGAAAGAAATGTGAAATAACCCAAGTTAAGGGGTTAAAGTTGTGCAAGAGGCAAACATTATTATTATTATGTTTAAAAAGTGGACATGGCCGCCCACTCTTCCTGCTCACCAACTGCCTCGGCTGCAAAAGTAAAAGAACAGAGAGTTTCCATCAGTTTTTAGAGAGAAGAAGAATAAGATAGTTTAGAAGGTAAGTTTTTTTGTGTTTTGTTTTTAGCTTGTCGACCGAGTCTTGTGTGTTCCTCTATGGTGTTTGAGTGCTCTCGAGTTCTCGAAGGCTACTATAGGTTTCTTTTTTCTGTTTTAAACTTTTTTGGGGCTGAAATGCATGTAAATTATTATTTTTGCAACTTCCAGTCTGTTAAAACCGTATGTGTTACCTCTGTTTTTAATGGGTGTGTGTATTTGTGAATGTTTGATTGAATTATATGGTTGTATGCTTGTTTTATGAGCTTAGTATGCTAGATTTGGGCTAGGAATAAGTTAGTATGATGATCGGGAACTGAAATTATCATAAGTTAGAACTGGCATAGTGCCCATGAGCCCAAACTGCTCATGCGCCTAAGTTTCCCATGCGCCCAATTTCCCATGCGCCTGCATAGTACTCGTTCGCCTGCATAGTTCCCATGCGCCTAAGTTTTTTTTGCCCATACGCCTAAGTGTTTGCTCATGCGCCTAAGTTTTCCAATGCGCCTAAGTACCCATGCGCCTGCATAGTACTCATACGCCTGCATAGACCCATGCGCCTAAGTGTTTGCCCATGCCCCTAAGTTTTTCCCCATGCGGCCAAGTGTTCTCAAGCGCCTAACTGTCTGTGCGCCTGCATAGTGCCCAGGCGCCCACATAGTGCTCATGCGCCTAAGTTTCCTTAGAATTTTTCTGAAATTTTGGGAAAAATGGAAATTAATGATTAAGCTCGGGAATGTTTTGGTGGGTTATGTTTGTTCATGTTATGCATGTTGTGGCCTGTTATTGATGTTTCTTATTACGTATTATTACGTGACTTTAGGTGGTGTGTTAATGCTCTTGTAAGTAAAGTATTATATAATGAAACTGAAAGACATCGTTAATTAAGTGGAACATAATGAAAGAATGTAAAGTCTTGCAAGCAACTGAAAGGAGGTTAACAACCCATTGAGGGGTTGTTAGCTCAACTTTGTGCGGTTTAGCTAACCCATAAGGATGCACACAGGGGTCAATCTTTGTGATTGATCAATATGTACCAAACGGGACCCTTGTCGCTTGCCCGGTACTGGAGTCAGCTTTGTGCACAAAGATAGGGGTCTATTTATAGACTTCGGACTAGTATTTGGGGTATAGCATATGACATTGGTCTAGATGAAACTGAAAGATAAGATAATAAGAAAGTGAAACGTGAATGAAAAGAATGTTGAAAGATAATAATGATATTATCAACATGTATGTATGTTGTGTGATCACGAACGAAAGTTAATGAAAGGTTTTTACTAAAGGTAAAGTATTTATTATATAAAACTAGAACTCACTCAGCAACGCTGACTTTTTATGCATTTTCAGTTGGTAGGTAGTTTGTTGCTGAGGATGACACGAGGGTGAAGCTACTTGGCGGGCAAAGACTGGCATCCATCTCGTGCAATAATAATGATGTTGTTTTGTAATACAAATAATTGAAAATTTTCTAATCTTTTAAAACAGCGATGTATTACTTGGCAAATGTATTTATTAAAGCATGAAATGGTTTTTGATGAATTATTCCGCTACAATATTTTATTTACTTAATAAATCTTAATATGTTTTGATATAAATGAGGTTGTGATTGACCAACTGTGGGATTCCCGGGAACAGGCCTTACATATATATATATATAATATACTTATATAGCTATATATATGTATGTGTATATATATATGTGTATATATATATGTGTGTGTGTGTATATATATATATATGTGTGTGTGTATATATATATGTGTGTGTATATATATGTATATATAAATATATATAACCTAATCTCATAAATATATATATAACCTAACCTCTTAACTGAAAGTCATTGAAAGATCAAGACTCATTATGTGAAGACCTTTCCTATCAAGAAATCTGAAAGGGAATAAACGAATGGAGTAAATATGCTTTAACATGCCCTCGCAAGCCAAATGTTTTTAGCAACGTGTAGCTTGGATCGAAGTGATGAGAAACAAGTAGATGACAACCCTTTGTTAGAATGCCTTCAAGCTGAGCTTTGGTAGGGAGATAACGTACGTTGATAGTTTTTGATTGGACCATGTCATGAACAAAATGCAAATCAATTTCAAGATGTTTCGTGCATTTTCAAGATGTTTGGTGCATTGATGAAGTACTGGATTAGCTCCTAAGTATGTGACCCAAAAATTTCAGACCAGAGTGTTAGTGGTGCAGTGAGAGATAAAAGCAACTCATGGATAAGACACATCACCCAACGAATCTCAGTTGAGGTATGAGCTAATCCATGATATCTTGCCTCGGTACTAGATCTGTTAATAATATGTTGTTTCTTGGAGCTACAACTAATAAGATTTAGTCTAAGAAATAAGCAATAAATAGTTGTAGAGCAACAATCATTGGGGCAACCTACCCAGTTAGTATCAGCGTAAGCATGAAGATCAAGAGAAATAGATCTTTTAATAGTCAAACCATAGGAGCTAGTCGCTTGAAGATTATGGAGAATACGTTTAACTGCAGTCCAATGTCTATTTGTAGGGTTTTGAATAAAATGTTAAACCATACTAAAACATAGGCTCATGACACGTTAAAACAAGATACTGAAGGGTGACATCACTGTTGTGATACAAAGTTGGATCATCCATTGGTATGCCTAATTATTAACATCCACTTGTTATTTATCAACTACGAGAAAAAGCAACCGATAAAACAAGGAAAAAGTAGCAAGTTGTGAACATTAAAAAAATTGGAGGAATATGAAAAAAATCAATCAAAATGGTTATGCCAAAATATCACTCTAACAATCTCTAATCATTGATGAAAAAGATTAATGGTTGTCCTTCCTTCTTACACTTTTTATAATTATTAACCTTTTTATTTAAACCATTCCCTATATATGATAGTGCATATATAACGAAAAAAAATTAATTATAGAACTTTAACCTATTGTGTCACCCCCCCGGCCAAACCAAAAACACGAGAGTGTAACAAAATTGAATATCTTGAAAATATTGTTACAAGAGAAAACTAAGAGTTTCAATACAATAAAAATACTCTTAAATGCTTCATCATATGGTTTTCTAGAGCTAGATATAATCTACTACATAAAGATGCCAGGTACTAAATGAAGGGATCACATGAAGCTCTTCAAACATATATCTAGTCATGCTATCTTTAGTTTTCAAATTCCAAAAAGGTGAGTTCACATCTTTAATTATTGTAACAACCTCAATTTTTATAAAAAAAAAATAAAAGAAAATATTTTAAGAAAACTATACTGATGGGAACCACAACAGATAAGTGCTGCAACAGCCAATGGGGATCGCAACCACAATAGGATCCGGGCCACAACAATAAGGATATTGATTTAAGGTAGAATGACATGTATATGATGACGGTGAGATATTGACACATGACTCTAGATCTCTCTATTGTACATGATCCTAATTGTTATATGGCTCGCATTTGGGTATTTGTGTATATTGGCATAAGATATAGCTATGATTATATAAATAAAGTGGAACTACTGCTAATAGTTTGATGCTTTGGTATCATATGTGTTATAGTCTATAACAGTAGAGGTATACTTCATTTATGTTATAGTTTACCCTCTTGATTGTCATCTAGCATCTGTGTGCCACAGGTTATGCGTATGGTAGAGGTCTAGCATTCAGAGGCTGTAGTTTACCCCTGTGACGAAGGCATAGCATTATGCTGCTATAGTTTATGCATGTGGTAGAGGTCAAGCAAAATAATAGAAATGATTATACTACTATAAATAGTAGTAAAGCAATGGCTATATGTTTTTGTATAATATGATATGTTCATATGTTATGTGGTAGAGGTCATATGTTTAAGCTATGTTTAAGTCTTACATTCCATGTCTAAGTGATTACATGTTACTAAATATATAAATGCTTTTTTAAAACATGAACCAACTCAATATTGCTAATTTTTTGTTGCATGTTACAGTGACACAAGTATATTAAGAAAGACCTTAGATCTAGGAATAGAATAAGAGGCCACCTGGTATCAACTAATGCATGAAATATAATACCTTAGTACTACACCTCCATCACATGGGTAAAATGTAGCTTGTGAAAGCTAGACATCTATGTCATGCATGAACAATTACACCTTAGTGTTAGACCTCCATCACATGGGTAAACTATAGCCTGTGGATGTGACGTTTACTTCATGGGCAATCAATAGCAAATGAATGCTACAACCTTGCCATGTGGGTAAATAATAGTGTGCATGTACCAAACATTTACAAGTGTAGACTATAGCACAACATTAGATTCACATAAAAACCCAAATGTTTAGCTATGTAAAATTTGGACTAGTTCATATATAAATTTGTTCAAAACATATTTATACATTTGCATGCTATCCAAAAAGAGTTTAAAATATTTATAATATTCAAAGTCTAGAACTCACCTTAATCTCATTTGCTACTCGTCATTCTATTTTTCTAACATTGTGTATCGTTAAAATGTCTCGTATGATAATATGCATCACTAATTTAGTTGCCTACCATATTGTAACCTCTCTTTAGTTAAAGCGTTAATGGTTTTTATTGGATCGGTGTTAGGATTACAAGACTTTTCTATTTGATCAGTGGTTAACAAATACGGAATCTAAGTTAACAATTTACTAACAAACAAAAATACTTTAAGTAAAGATAAGTGCACAAGTTGTTCTTTCAACGTATTCACTTGATTAAAAAGAATTACAATCAGAAGATACACAAGTAGCTTAACAAGCTTACCTCTATTATACAAGTATGATGGTTTTATACTATGAAATCTAAACAATAAGAATAAACTTCTATGTTAAGAATTTACTGCAAGACAGATAATCAGCATATTAGAGTTAGGCAGCTTCAGTACTATGTTGTCTCCAAAAAGAAGAACACAACAGCTGTTGGTAAAGAAAGTCTTGTCTTGTGTAACAACTGATGAGCAGTTCATGGACTTTAGTGTTGATCAGCAGCAGTTGATCAGCAGCAGACGATCAATGACACATGAGGTATGTGCTGATTGGTAGTGGTTTAGCATAAGCTGATTGGCAGTCATTGGGCATATGCTGATTGGCATTTGATTCAGCTCTTGGTAGAATTCGACAAAGAATTCAGTAGCTTTATTTTCTTCATGGATCAACAAATTCCACCTAGGATGATGGTACCAAAACTCTATCTTAATCTCTTTAGCATCCTGATCAACAATACTGCATACATATGTCATCTTCTATCTTATGAGGGGTTTTAAAGAGGCAAATTGATGGCGTATTTCATGTTGTGCTAAGATAGTCTAAAGAGGTCATACTACTTGAAGTCAATTTTGGCGGCACCTGCATAGCTTAGACAGAAAGCGTTGGTTGAGGAATTGTAGCTACAATGTGTGATTGGGTCATGAATGCTCAAAGGCATCACATGCAAAACATCTTTTTCTTTGTCTTTACCTTGTTCTGCTTCAACCTTGTTTTCAAACTTTATCTTCAGAATGGTGGCCATGGATTCATACTTGTCTAGCATGCCTTCATACTCTAAGATCAAAGTGAACATCCTTCTTAATTCTTCAAGGTTGAGGTTCAAAACGTTCAGCTTAGTCAGAAAGAAAGACTTAGACTTATTCTTTCTTTTAATAAAGAATATTTTAGCTTTCAAGTTATACCCACATTTGATAATGGTTTTTGAGTCTTCCTCTTGCTCAGATTCTGAGAGTTCTTCTTCTTGCTTAGGATTGTCTAAGCCTTGTCTTACTCTTTAGTAGTAGTGGTGATGATCACTTCATCTACCGAATTATCAAACTGGCTTTGAGTTAGAGATTCAGCTATTTCAAGAGCTTGTTGGACTGATTGAGAAACCTGCTCAGCTATTTGAGCAGTTTGAGAGGTAGTAGGTGGTGATTGTGGTTGAGCGCTGGGAGAAAGTTTGGTAGATGGGGTGGCTTTAGTAGCTTCAGACTCTAGCTTTTTTCTTCTTTCTTTTGAACCCTGCCTTGACTTTTCTAGATGAGATTTGTAAACTCTCAGCAACACCTTTTCCAATTCCCGTGCCTTAGAATCATTACTGGAGTTCCTTAGTTTTAATCTAGTTAGGTTAGCTATCTTTAACCTGTTGAAGCAGACAAGTTAGTTTCTTCAGTAAGCTACCCTTCCAGCTACTGATATGGTTATAAAGTATGCATATCTTTTTTAGTCGTATTCCCACTCCACTATTGGATCATAAGCTTATAGTGGAGTTTCTGGGATGTCTTCACTAGCATCAGCTTTGACTAAGGACGACACTTTTTGCAGCAGCATTTTGGACTTCTCATTCTTACATCCAAAAATGCTAAAGTACTCCGTAATTTGCTCTAGGATGTCAAGGGGGTAGATCAAGTACTTTATTTTCATGGTCATAGTACATGATCTCTCTATTTTTCCTCTTGACAGCAAATTTCTTCATTTGGGAGGCATACCCAGCACCCAAAACTTTGGTTCCTTTGATTATCTTCTCCTCTACTTCTCAGTCAATAACCCTTTCCTTTACCATTCTTTTAGGCGTAATCTTTTTTTTTTGGAAAGGATTAAGGAGATTGGCTGATTGTCATCACAAGTGGTAGATTTAGAGTCAAGAGATGCTGGAGGCTCAGTCGGCAGATGGGAAGACCTCTGTATAGTTTTCTTTTTTCTAGTTTACTGTCTTTCCTATTGCTCTCTAGCTTCTTCAAACTTTTAAAGCTCTTCAGTTAAAACCTTCTTTTTGGTTCCTCTAATATTTAGATCAAGAGTAGACATACTCATTGGTCCTACTTGTTTAACAAAGACGCTATAGTATTTGAGGACCAACTTCATCTATTGCTTATCTCTAAACTCTTGCTTGACATTTTATGCTTGCTTCCTCTTTGATTCTGCTCTCCTTATTCTAGCCTAGTCTACTGATTTCTCCATTTTAGCATGAGTTGCACCTATCAGTTTTGATTTCATTTCAGCAATACTCCATTCCATGACCTTATTGAAATTGAATCCTTTTAATTCAAGTTGAGCTGCCAGGAGACATTTCTCTTGATATTTCTTCTCTATTTTCAGAGTGAAGGCCATTGGTATGGATTTAGGAGTTATTGACTGTAGAGCTTGCTGAGTTGTTGTCCTTTTATTGCTTTCGGCTGTTGTCCTAGATAACTTAAATTGCACTCTTTTTACAACTTTGGCCTTTGGTTTTGGTGGAGCTATTGGTTTTGTTCTACTAGGTTCTCCACCAAGGTAGAATCCTCTTAATGCAGTTCTTGCAGCTCTAGATTCCTTTGCACTTATAATTAAGGCAATGATATTCTTCTTTATAGAAGAATTTTGAGCTGTGCCTTCCTTCAGTTCTACAATTTCTTCATCAACCTTTTATGGGAACAGCTCCACCATTTTAGTCATCTGAAATCTAGCCTTTCTTGTCTGAGACTCTAATTCAACTTCTTCTTTAGTAGTCATAGGTCTCTTATCTTTGTCTTAGGTGGAGATTCCAGTACGCCTGACTACTGAAGATCTGGTAGTTACATTTGATACCTCACCAGCTGGCTTAGGATCATCGGCAGTTGTTTGAGCTCTTTCAGCATCTTTAGTGACTTCTAAGCCATCTATTTCCACATTCACCTCAGAGTTAACTGGGTTTTAGTTTCAACATCCGGTAGATCAAATATCACCTCATCTGTTATTCAGAGTTTCGACTTAGGTTTGTTCTTGTGTTGTTTATAAAGTTGGGTTGGTTCAGCATCAAGAATCACCCCATGCCTTAGGAGAGGCTTCAAGTCCTAGCACAGGCTCTCTCTTTGATGATTCTTCATTAAATTTTTTTCTTTTGATAGAGAGCAAGGAAGAAGTGCTTGACCTTTTCATTGCAGCCATTCGTCTCATCCAAAGGTAAACCTTTTGGTTCAACCTCCCCCTTTTGGTTAGCATCATATGACATTCCAAATGACACTAAGTGGGTAGAGGAAGGAACATCCAAAGGTTCTTATGATTCTCAGACTTGGAGGCTCAGGATGATGGATTGTTGAAGCTCAATTGTTTCTTGTAGGGATTCAAACTTATATTCAAGGTCTCTTTCCCTGGTAGCTGACTGCTAAAGAGTTATGACTTGTTGTTCAAGAGAATTAACCCTTTCAGCTTTGTCTTGGAGAGTCTTGAGTTGAGCCTTAACCTCAAGGACTCTATCTGCCGATGCCTTCAGTAGACAGTTCTTAAATTCGAGAACTGTTGTTCTTTCAGCATAACTTTGAAGTATTGTATTTTCTACTTGTAAGATAGATAATCTTTAAGCAAGATCAAGGTTATGAGCCATCAATTTCTGTATCTGTTGCATGCTTCCTGTTAGATCTTGGAATAATAGGTCTAGATCATTTTGTATAGGCTTAGAACTTTAATCAATACATGTAATGAATATTTGTAATTCATTATGTATATATATAGGTTAACCCATATGTGCGTTGATTTATGTGTATGAATACAGGTACAAACATTATACTTGGTTAATTTCTGAAATTGACTAAGTGTAAGAAACATCTACGGATGAACATTTTTGTTCTTCCGTAGATATCTTTCTTACAAGACTTTCATCAGAAGATCTTCTACGGATGAATATGGGTATTTACTGATGAACAAACACCACACATGAAGAAACTGAAGTACCTTCGGAAGAACAAACTAGCTGCGGAAGAACAAAGTAGCTGCGGAAGAACCAGACACGTATATCATACAAGTGTTTCAAGTCATCAAGTCAACAAGTCAATCACAGATTCCAAGAGATTCGCTGTTTCCTTAATAGAAACACGTGTGTCTATAAATATGAGTTCTAGGTTTCACATCAAACAAACAAGAGAGACGGCGACAAAAATACCATCACATCGTTTCGTACGATCAACACAAACCCTAGCAGCCGTCACATCAACACACCAAAAATCATAAACACAATCATAGCATAGAATTTTGTTAGCAATTATTATTTGATTCTTTGTAATCATTAATCAGTTTTAATGAATTACATTTGATTCAAAACATTATTCTTTGCATATTATTGATATCGTTTGATCATTTATTGTTTATTTTCTCTGGCATCGATATTTATTTGTTAATCAATTAAACAACGATTAATGGTAATTCCGCGATCATTAATTCGATACCACTCTAACACTGATAATTCATGATTGCGATCCTTGGATTCACAGGTGGTATCAGAGCCTTGTGCCCATTGATCTAGATCGATTGATCTATCGGTGTTAGAATTGTTTAATTGAATAGATCTATCAGTTTTCTGACTAGATCTATAGTTTTTAATCAAAAGTAATTTGGTGTGAAGATTTAAAATTCAATAAATCAGTGATTTGTCTTTTAGCGAGTATTGTTACATTGCTCGGTTAACATTGATCTATATTCAAATTAATTTAAACATAGATATGTGTTATTAGCTGACTTTCATTAACTGTTCATAAGAAACTTTGTTTTAGTTAAAACTTCAATAATTGACTAAAATGAGTAGCTTTGTCAGTGGATCATCGTACCAGCCTCCAAAGTTGGAAACGAAAGTAGACTTTAAGTCCTGGAAGATCAAGTTCAGAAATCATGTGAACTACACTGATTCTGACTTATGGGTATCAATAACTGAAGGTCCTTATATTCCACCCACCCTTGGGCCGGATTATAATGACAAAAATCAACCCATAAGTACAAAAGATCTGTCACCTGATGATCTTTAAAAGGTTAAAGTTGATATTAGAGCATACAGTTTGCTCAGTATGGCTTTGCCTGAAGAAATACTAATCAGGTGTGAGAATTATAAAACAGCAAATTCCTTGTGAAAGATACTTCATACTCTTTGTGAAAGGAGTGATGAAATCAGAAGCATTAGGAAGGACACACTTCGCTCACAATATGAAACATTTCATCATATTGAGGATGAATCAATTCCTCAACAACTCCATAGGTTTATGCAATTGGTAACCAAGATGAACATCATGGAGTTGAAGTATACAAATGAGGAATTGAACAAAAAGATGCTCCATACATTGCCTGAAAGTTGGAAGCAAACTGTGTCCATGTTCAAGAACACCATTGATCTCAAAGCAACTGGCTTAGATACATTGGTAGCTAAAGTTGAGGCTCTTGAAATGGATGAAAAATCAAGAAACAAGAGTGTGAGAACACATGTCACACCTTATCATTTTAATGAAAATAAAAGTGCTGGAAGTGCTTTTATCTCTATACAATGATAGTGACAACTCTTGTACTTTGAGTTAAGATGAAGAAGAAGTGAGTTTTTATGCATCAAAGCCTTCAAAGAAATCTTCCCAAAGTAAATCTGGAAAAGAAAAAGGAAGACCTGATGATAAAAAAGATGCATCTACATCAGCAGCAAAGTCTTCAACAAACAACAACCAAGCAGATCCCATTATATGGGTTTATATGCATGTACATATATTTAATTCAATTTTATTACTTTTGGTTTATTTATTGTGTGTAATCTTTGGACTGCCATGTGTCTTTCATGCTATTTACTTCATAACTTTATGATGAATGCAACACTTTATCATTAATCACAAATTTAGGGAGAGTAGTTAATACATGTAACATAAAAGCTGAATTCAATGATCCAAATTTCAAATGAAGGAATTGGAACTTGAGCACTAACTTGGCTGAAGGATACATGAATTTTTTTTTATTTCGTGTGCACAAATTGTCATGAAAACAAAGTCAACAAGGTCCAATAGCAATAAATGGTTCTATCAGTTGATTAGGACCATACAATCAAAGAAGTTTCAACTTTTCATTTTCAGCATCAGCAGAAGCTACAGTACATTTCCCTGTTTAGTAGATGCTACAGTGCGAAAAAGGAATATGACCATCCGTAGATTGGTAACCTATGGATGTGGTAGTATTTAAAAGTATAATAGTTCCCCATAGACTGGTAATCTATGGAAATTCAAATTATACTTCATCAAAAATCACTTTTTAATTCTAAGTCATCCGTAGATGATCTACGGAAGAACTAAAATTTGCGGAAACAATAAAATTGGTAATAAGGATAGGGGGTCCCAGCTCATTTAATAAATGAAATTAATATATCCGAGGGAGTATAAATGATGTTTTTGACTTGTCATTTCCATTCACTTTTTCAGAACATCTTTTTCAACCTAGAAAAACGTTCAGATAAATCCCCGTCCGACAATATTCAAAATTACCAATAACCTTTAAACCTTGCTTGATTCTTGATCTCTGTTCATTACAAGTTCAATAATATCAAGGTAAAATATATCATAATCCGTTGATTAGCAATAGAAATAAATGGTTCTATCAGTTGATTAGGACCATACAATCAAAGAAGTTTCAACTTTGCATTTTCAGCATCAGCAGAAGCTACAGTACATTTTCCTGTTTAGTAGATGCTACAGTGCGAAAAAGGAATATGACCATCCGTAGATTGGTAACCTACGGATGTGGTAGTATTTAAAAGTTTAATAGTTCCCCATAGACTGGTAATCTATGGAAATTCAAATTATACTTCATCAAAAATCAGTTTTTAATTCTAAGTCATCCGTAGATGATCTATGGAAGAACTAAAATCTACGGAAACAATAAAATTGGTAATAAGGATAGGGGGTCCCAGCTCATTTAATAAATGAAATTAATATATCCGAGGGAGTATAAATGATGTTTTTGACTTGTCATTTCCATTCACTTTTTCAGAACATCTTTTTCAACCTAGAAAAACGTTCAGATAAACCCCGTCCGACAATATTCAAAATTACCAATAACCTTTAAACCTTGCTTGATTCTTGATCTCTGTTCATTACAAGTTCAATAATATCAAGGTAAAATATATCATAATCGGAAATTATGAACTGATTGATTCATCATTTCTATGTCTAAACTCTTCGTATTCTTAAGTGTGATGATTTTGCTCTAACATAATTTTCTTCATTCTTATGAACATATGGCTAATCGTTTTGCAAGAGAGCACAATGTATGTGCATTCTTAAATCCTGACGACCCTGTAGCAGAAGGATGTCGAGATATCATCAGATACCTATGACGATCCAGGCTTTTCTATGCTTTATCAGCAGAGCCTGTGATTCATCAAGCGCACATCATTGATTTCTGGAATTCAGCTCGAATAGAGCAAGTTGGAGAATCTGAGGTATAGTTGCTGAAATCAAGAATTAAAGGATGAGAGTTGATGAACAAACTATCAGAAGGGCACTTGAGCTGGGAGAACAAGAAATTGGTCACCCGGATGTATTTGAGAATGAGTACATAGAGAAAGTGTTCTATCTGATGGGATATGATGGTGACTTTGACAAGGGTGAGATAAAGAAAGGGAGATTGTTCAAGCCATATAGATTCTTATGTCACACATATCTAAAGTGCATCTCCAACAGGAAGTCTGGGCTTGACAGATTCTCAAGGCACATTTCATCTGGCATTATTGGCATTTTTGAGGGAAGGACATACAACTACTCAAAGTACATTTTCAGTTGTCTGTGTGACCACATCCAAGTGCAAAAGGCTGATAAGATGTATATGTTTCCAAGGTTTATACAACTGATCATCAATGGTGAATTGCCTGGGATAGCAAGAGAAGGTGATGTGTTTGTTCAAGCACATCTGGGGAGATCTGTACTAAGTAAGATAAGTGGAAAGTATGAAGGAGGAGATATGCCAATGTTTGCACATGTGGCGGATGCTAATGCCAATATTCCACCAGAACTGATGTGGGAAGATCAGCAAGATAGTCAATCTACTGATGTTGAGCGAGTCTTACCTTCACATTCCCCTCCTCAATCTCCCATACACCACCATCATCAATCTCCACAAATCCAATCACCAGCCAGTCAACACACCCAACCAATCTCTCCAATTCACCCTTAATCACCCATTCACTAACAACCTCTAACTCCACAAAATCTATGTCCTAAGAGTACTCATACAAAACCCATCTCAGTTACTCAATCTCAAAACTCAGTATACACTGGAGAGACTGAGTTAGTATCTCAAGCAAGTACCATTCCACTCACAATCCCCAGCTCAGAAACCCCAGTCATGTCTAACCAAACTGAACCAACATCTCCAATCATTGATCCTCAACAAAAACAACAACCTCATCAAGAGAAAACAGATCAAGCAGTTGAGTCTATTTCAAGCTCAGCAAGTATAGCTCCTGCTGTAGGAAATGAGGATGTCAGAACAAGATGAGCTAGAAATAGTCAATAATCAGAGTGTTATGGAATCTTTGGGTGATAAGGTCCTAGGCCAAGCCTCTGCACCCTCACCACCAGATGCGGTTTCTTAGTGTCCTGGATTCCTCTCCTTAACAAATTACTCCAAAGAGACATTTTAAGGGTGAGTTACCATGGTTGAGGTCTAAATTATGTTGTCTCTGTCTTGTTGAACAATTGATGGATTAGTAGTAGAGATGCCATCTTCCACATTGATCATTTTCTCTCTAGGATCAATCTCTTAGGATATAGGATATTGGTCAGATTCTTTTACAAACATACTAGTCTCCACTATGTGTAGTGTATTGGAAGAGGGAGACAGTGGGTCTTGCTAAATTGTAGTATGAATATCTTAATCCTGGGTAGTAGACATTTGAATGGGAGATTGAAGAGTTAAGTCTAATGGCTTGGGTTGTGAACTAGTTTATAATGAGACTTCTTCCTCAGAAGTGGTCATAGCAATGTGGGTATCCTTTTTTGGTTGCTCAATAGAGTGTTGGGCCTCTAATTGAGGCTAACAGGTTTAGTTTAGGTCTGCTTAATAGAAGGCAGAGAAACCTTCTTATTTGTGCTTTTTTTAAGTGTGGTCGGCACCTTTGACTTAGCTGGGACCCTTGTTTCCAGCCTTGCCCTTTTTAGGGGAGGTGATTTGGGGCCTGCAATTCTCAGTAGAAGATGCAGGGGTTTGTTTACTTTTTTACACTTTTGGCTATAAGGTAGAGGGTGTGGGATCATCAACGGAGGGTGTTGCCATGTTGTCACCCTGAGGCTTAATGACCTCAAGCATATTGTGAATAGGGGAGTGACCTTCCTAGAGAAAGATTTATGAGTAGCTTTGAACTTTGAGAAAATAGTTTTGTTTAAAGTTCCTAAGGCATGTATATCTCCTTTAGTTTTAAGTTTGTTACTCAATTATTCATTTAAATCAGTTGAGAAGTCATAACTCTGTTGTTCGACAAGCCCATGGATAGCCCCTACTAGATCCAATGGTACTTGATCCTATCCACCCGACTTGTTTGACAAGCAATGTAAAAATATATAAAGGATAATTCTCCAATTGTGATATACCATGGATTGGGCAAAGGTGGATGTTGGTAATCGTCCTACATATCCCATCTCCTTAAAATGGCACTCACCACATCTTTAGAGAATGAAGATTCACCATCTGCATCATTCGACTACAGATGTTGTCGAATTGTTGCACCAGGAGATGGTGATCTTTAGTCCTTACACCATCACGATGAGGACATTTGTCCTATGTTCTCTCTGAATTGCATAAGTAGTCTAGAATTGCTGAATATGTGGTGCACAAATCACCGGGTCTATGGAAATTGCAAAAGCATAGTTGCTATTACATAGGAAATGGAGAACAGGATCGTACACGGGATCACCAATGGGTTCAAATGATGCAGTGATGTTGTGATTCGATCTGAACTCTAGGTTTTGAGTGGCCAAGGAAAGATTTTGATCTTGAATTTTGGTAGGGTTTAAGAGATATGAAGACTTTGAGAGATTTTGCTTTCAGACGAAGGTTGAAGGTGACAATGGTGGGAAGAAGTTTAGATTTAGAGTCTGTGGATAATATATAATAGTATTACCTTAAAAATTTTACCACCACAACTGTAAATCCGACGGCTTGTGATGATGGAACAATCTTTTCAGGAAACTACAACGGCGCCACTACGTATCGGTAGATAAAAGTTGGTCGTATCGGATCTTCTAAAAAACATGTGTCGAAGCCTTTGTGTCTGCCGAATTTCTCTTATCTATCAAATTGCAATATTCGGAAGATGCCAAGTTTTACCCATTTTGTTTTTATCAACGAAGCATTTTTCGAAAATTTTACAAGATTTTATTTTGAAATCATTTTATTATTTAAAGTTCATCATCCTAATAGTATATACAAGATATTTAAATCTTGTTTCATCAAAATGCCTTTGTGAAAAGATCTACATATTATTCATTTGCATGGACCTTAACTAATTTAATGATTTTCTTTCTACAAAATGTGTTTTGTCTTTGAATGCTAAACTGGATTGTTGGTGATTGAGATAGCATTGTTGTTGTCAATGTGAATTGGAGTATTCATGAAGGTTACTCCATATCTCTAAGTTGAGTTTGGATCCATAGGACCTGAGCACAACAACTAGATACAACAGTGTCTTTTGTTTAGTAGTTGATGTTGTTGGACTTTGAAATTGAGACTGAAGCTTACCAAATTGAAGATCAAGTACGGTTGATTTATCGGTGATGATCACGTTGAAAGATGTTGATAACAATAGACTAAGGGGGAGTATTGCTGGTTCTGAAAGATAGTCTAATATTATCAACTCAATCAAAGTCAACAAAAGTCAACGTCAACAGTCAAAGTCAACGCAACAGTCAAGACTATGCATTCGCGACGAAGATTAGTAGTGAGACGTTGAAGAAACAAAAAACATGGGTCTTAGAGTTAACATATATTTTGTTGTTAACAAAATATATATCTAATCTTTATTATTTGTGTTTTAACTGTGATTTCCTAATTGTCATGCTTTAGTCATAGGTTAGGGTTCTAAACACCCGAAACCTCGGTAAAAATAAAAAGAAAAGAAAAGTATTTTGAAGAAAATAAAAAAAAGACAAAGTTAAGGGGTGCTTTGTGTAAATAGTACCAAAAAGTAAAAAATGCACTTTATATGGGCATGGTCGCCCATATCATCATGCTGTTGTTGTTGTTTGACCGAAAAGAAGAAGAAATAAGTCGGATTTTTGGTTCTCTTGGCTATGAAGGAGAAGAAAGGCTGAAAATCTTCAGGATAAGTGTTGTTTGTATATTTGGCTCGGTTTTTGTTGGGTTTTCAACTTTAAAACCGATTTATATGTGTTATATGTGTTTTGGTGCTTGTTTTTGCTTTTTAGGTGCTTGAACTCGTGTGCAAGCAGGTTCGGTGGAGTTTTACTTGTTTGCTGCTCTAGGTGAGTTCTAGACGCCAATTTCTATGTGTTTTAAACTGTTTCGGGGCTGAAAATGCATGATTAAAATGTTTTACAATTGGTTTATGTATACCCATATGTTGTGTATGTTTATGCTTGTTATGTGTTGTGGTTGTTTAGAATGTTAAGTTTATGCTTAAAACTGGTGCAAATGCAGAACTGGGTTAGTCTTGATTCTGAAAAATGCATCAGGTGGTCATGCGCCCAAATAGGGCCCATGCGCCTGAGGTTTTGACTTAGAAAAGCCTAAGTACAGGCCATGCGCCCAAACAGGGTCCATGCGCCCAAACAGGGTCCATGCGCCTGGAAATTGCCTTAGAAAATTTTAAGTGGGGATCCATGCGCCCCAATAGTGCCCATGCGCCCAAAGTTTTGCCTGAAATTACTAAGTGTATACTCATGCTCCTGAATAGTGTCATGCACCCAACCCTTTGTTCAGGCGCCTAAGTGCTAGTCCATTGGCCTGAACAGTTCATGCGCCCAAAATGTAAGCTAAAATGCCTATAGAGTTTATGCGCCTGAATAGTGTTAATGCGCCTAAGCAGGGCTCATGCGCCTGCATAGTGTTCATGCGCCTAAACGCTTAGATAACTTTCTGGAATTTTGGGAAATCAGAATTTTAGGGTTTGACCCTGGTTTGATTTGATGTTATTATCTGATTATTTTATTTATGTTTTGGGTTGTTCTTGTGTTCTTATTTATTATATTACTATGTGACTTTAC
This sequence comes from Flaveria sonorensis, assembly GCA_025506505.1. Taxonomy (NCBI): domain Eukaryota; kingdom Viridiplantae; phylum Streptophyta; class Magnoliopsida; order Asterales; family Asteraceae; genus Flaveria; species Flaveria sonorensis. Next base: position 12,573,380 of record CM046435.1, on the reverse strand, counting down.
GTGGTGTGATTTATCTGTATACGTAAAGTATTATCATTAAAGAAAGTGGAAAGATTAATGATAATGAGAAGTGGAACATAAAGAATGGAAGAAAGTCTTTCAAGCAAATTAACATGAGGTTCACAACTACTAGGTTGTTAGCACAACTGTGTGAGGTTTAGCTAACCCGTTGGATGCAAACAGGGTCAATCTTTGAGATTGAGGGGACCCTTGTTGCTGCACCGGTACTGGAGTCGGCTTCGTGCATCAGTATGGGGTCAATGTGTAGACCTCGACTCAGTACTAGTTTAGTGCGCAATATCGGGGGCATAGCACATTGGTCCAGATTAAGTGAAAGATTAAAATAAAGGTTCAGATGAACGATGATGGAAATGGTAAAGAAGATAATGGATGTTATCTTAACTGCACGTATGATGTGTGATCACGTACGAATGAAAAAAAGTATATTATTTTAAAGGGTATTTTCGTATACAAACCTCTTAAGGTATTTTAACGTTTTAAAACTAGAGCTCACTTAGCAATGCTGACTTTTATGCGTTTTCAGTTGGCAGGTGATTTTTGCTGAGGATGGCACTCCGGGAGGCTACTCGTCGGGGCTAGACTGGCATCCGTTCACGCATACTAATATTGTTGTTTTGTAATGCAATTAATATGATCTTTTGTAACTAATAACAATTAACAGTGTATTGCTTAGTAATATTATTTATTAATGAAGTGAATGGTTTTTGATATTAATTCCGCTGCACTGGTTTATGATCTATGAAATGTTTTATATATTTTGTGCTATGATTGACCAACTATGAGGTCTCCGGGACCGGGGCCTTACAAGTTGGTATTAGAGCCAAAGTTTAAGAGAAATAGGTAAATATTTTCAAAACCTAAACTTAAACTGAGAATGGAACGAATGGAGGGATGCCAGCCCGAGTAGCTACGTGCCATCAGGTATTTCTTTTCTTAATGTTAACCGGTATTATGTGCGTGTGCAATTTGATTTATGTGCTTTTAGTAGATTTGAATACTGATGTAGTCAGGATAGGAAATGCTCGGGGGATGAAGAGTAAAGTAAGTGGCTAATCACAACTGGCCACTGTAATTAGGGACTTACTATACTTAACATAAACTGAGCTATTACCTTGAATGACCGTGTTGGTGTTTGAATCTTATAGTGTTTAGAGGATGGCCGGAGGTAGATCATCTAAGGCTTCTCGAGGTGGAACACGGGGTGGTCATGCTGGTAGGCAAGGGCCGTGAAGAACATGACGAGGACTGCAGAGACGGCTCCTGGTGAGCCTGGGCTTCATCACCCGGAGGGGTGAGATGAGAGTGCCAACCTGAGGGCCTCAGTGAAAGAGGCAGTGGTGGAGGAGGTCCACCAAGTCATGCAGATGATCCTACCGTCTGTCGTGACTGAAGTTATTCGGACTGTTAGAGAAGATGAACGGAAAGAGAAGGAGGAGGAAAGGAGGACGACTGCTGGTAGGAGGGGTAACATGAGGAATCACAATGACGATGAGGAGGAGCTGAATGCTGAAAGGGGAGCCTCCAGTGATGAAGAAGAGGTGGTGGTGTGGGAAACCGCAAGGGGATGCAGCTACAGGGCATTCTAATGGTGTAAACCCCTACCTTTGATGGTAATGGCAATGCTGCAAGTGCCCACCGCTAGATAAGGGAGACAGAGGCAGTATTGAAGATCAATGAGTGTCTGGAAGACCAGAAAGTGATGTTCGCCACGCACTCGTTTGTCGACTCGGCACTATGTTGGTGGGACAATCTTGTCCAAGCCGAGGGTGACAGGGCTATCGAGATGGGGAGAGCTGAAGAAGTTGATGATTGAGGAATTCTGTCCTCACCGAGAACTCAACAAGATCGAAAGGGAGTTCTTACAGCTGGAGGCGGGAACTATGATCCACCAGCAATACACAGCCAAGTTTAACGAAATGGCGTGGTTGGCGCTGGATCAGGTTACGCCGGTATCGAGGAAAATCAATCGGTACGTTCAGGGACTACCGGCCGACATCCGCAGGCACTTGATCACTGCCCAACCGAGCACTTTTAGGTCGGCAGTGGATTTGGCAGGAATGTTGTATGATGAAAGGGAAGTAGCGGTGGTTGAGGTGAAGAAGGCCGATGGAAGTGATAAGAACTGGAGAGGTAAGCGGTTTGGGCATGGCGGTTACACCCCAAACAACAAGAGGAGGAGGATGGATGACCGGCGGGTGGTGTCATCAGGCCTAGGGTTGAGGAAGTACGACCGATATGGTAGGGAGCACACTGGTGATTGTATGAGGGGAGTGACTATGTGCTTCAAGTGTGGGAAGCCAGGTCATATAGCAAAAGATTGTGGAGTGCCGAAATGCTTCAACTGTGGCGGGATTGGCCACAGGAACTATGAGTGCAAGAAGCCGAGAGCTTAGAGCTCTAGGCCAAGAAGGGGGCCGAAGAAGGAGGATAGAGGGTGAGTACTAGAGCCTTCACGATGACCCGAGAAGAGGCTCGGGTTGACCCAGACGTCGTGTCAGGTATGTTTCTAGTAAACCAAACTTGAGCCTCTGTATTATTTGATTCTGGTTCTAGTAGGAGTTTCATATCTGCTGCTTTCTGTGCTAAGTTTCCTGTTAGTAGTAGAAGTATTGATGAGCCTTTTGACGTAGAAACTACTATTGGTAAGTCTACCAGAATTTCTAATATGATTAAGGATTGTTGCCATAGAATTTCTAATATGATGCTAGACTGTAGGTATGATGGACAGAACATCATGTGTCGTAAGAAGATGATTCGACTAGTTGCGCCCGATGGAAGTTCGGTGACGGTCTACGGTGACCGCGTCGCTACGGTTCCGAGGGTGATTTCGATGGCGGTGGCAGAGAAGTGCATGAAGCGAGGATGTAGTGCCTACCTGGCATACGTAAAGGATGTGGACGCGCCAGTACCACAGTTGTCTGAAGTACCCATGGTGTGTGACTTTCCAGACGTGTTCCCAGAAGGTTTACCAGGTGTGCCACCGGACCGCGAGATCGAGTTTCAGATTTATCTAATACCCGGTGCTCAACCCGTTGCCAAAGCACCGTATCGATTAGCTCCAACTGAGATGAAGGAACTAATGGTTCAACTGCAGGAGTTGATGGACAAGGGATTCATCCGACCGAGCATCTCTCTCTGGGGTGCTCCGGTCCTGTTTGTCAAGAAGAAAGACGGTAGTATGAGAACGTGTATAGACTATCGGGAGTTAAACAAGTTAACGGTGAAGAACCGATATCCCTTGCCCAGAATAGATGACTTGTTTGATGAGCTCCAAGGTGCCAATTGGTTCTCAAGGATAGATCTCCGATCTGGCTACCATCAATTGAAGGTTAAGGAGCAAGATATTCCTAAGACAGCTTTTCGCACGCATTATGGACACTACGAGTTTCTCGTCATGTCCTTCGGTTTGACTAACGCGCCAGCTGCCTTTATGGAATTGATGAATCGAATGTGTCGGCCCATGTTGGATAAATCAGTGATTGTGTTCATTGATGATATCCTGATTTATTCAAAGAGTGAAAAAGAACATGCCGATCACATACGCGAAGTGCTGGAGACACTTAGAAGGGAGAAGCTATATGCTAAATTCTTTAAGTGTGCTTTTTGGTTGCGCGAAATTCAATTTTTGGGTCACGTGGTGAATCCTGAAGGAATCATGGTGGACCCGGCGAAGGTTGAGGCAGTGATACAATGGAAGTCTCCAAAGACGGCATTCGAGATTCGCAGTTTCTTGGGTTTGGCGGGCTACTACAGAAGATTTATCTAGGATTTTTCCAAGATAGCCTCACCTTTGACCAAATTGACAGGCAAAGAGGTGAAGTTTGTGTGGGGTCGAGAACAGGAAGACGCTTTTTAGGAGTTAAAGGCAAGATTAACTCAAGCTCCTGTTTTGACATTACCCGAAGGGAGTGAAGACTTAGTGATGTATTCGGATGCTTCCTATTCGGGACTGGGTTGTGTGTTGATGCAACGTGGGAGAGTAATAGCTTACGCTTCCCGACAACTAAAAACTCACGAGGTCAATTATCCCACGCATGATTTGGAGCTCGTAGCTGTGCTCTTCACCTTAAAGATTTGGAGGCACTACCTGTACGGGGTGAAATGCAGAATCTTCACGAACCACAAAAGCTTAAAGGATTTCCTTGAGCAAAAGGATCTCAACATGAGGCAGAGGAGGTGGTTGGAATTAATCAAGGACTATTACTGGGAGATCCATTACCACCTGGGCAAGGCCAACGTAGTGGCCGAATCCTTTAGCCGAAAAGAGAGACCCGAACCGATTCGGGTGAAGGCGTATCAGTTGGTGATGACCTCTGACGTAATAACACAGGTCAAAGAATTTCAAAATAAGACATTGAAAGAAGATCGCCTTAACTCTGAAAGGATAAGAGGTCTGGTCACAGAGTTGGGAGAGAATACCCAGGGAGTTAGAACCCGTTTTAGACGGATAAGGATTCCTCGGTATGGGGATCTACGTGGGCGAATTATGGACGAAGCTCATAAGACTCGATACTCCATTCACCCCGGTGCTACCAATATGTACCAAGACATGAAGAAACACTATTGGTGGCCGGGTATGAAGCGCGATGTAGTGCAGTATGTGAGTAAGTGCCTTACTTGTTTGCAAGTGAAGGCAGAACATCAGAAGCCATAACCCTTGGATATACCCTAGTGGAAGTGGGAGCACATCACCATGGACTTCATCACGAAGTTACCCCGTACTGCGAGGGGGTACGATACAATATGGGTGATAGTTGATCGTCTGACAAAGAGTGCTCACTTCCTACAGATCCGCGAGACGTATTCCTCCGAGAGACTGGCGGATCTGTTCATCAAGGAGATTGTGGCTCGTCATGGTGTGCCGGTGTCTATTGTGTCGGACCGTGACACCCGGTTCACATCAAAGCTTTGGAAGATATTCCATGATGCGATGGGGACGAGGCTACACATCAGTACGGCTTATCATCCTCAGACAGATGGTCAGTCTGAGAGGACAATTCAGATGCTCGAGGATATACTCCGAGCATGCGTGATCAACTTTGGAGGGAGTTAGGATGATCACCTATCATTAGCAGAGTTCTCATACAACAACAATTATCATGCCAGCATAGGCATGCCACCATATGAGATGTTATACGTAGAAGATGGAGGACGCCCGTATGTTGGGGAGACATCGGGCAGAAGGAGTTGGGAAGTACTGAGGTGATCGAGGCTACGATATAGAAGTTAGAAAAGATCAAAGCCTTTATGAAGGCGGCGAAGGATAGACAAAAATCGTATGCCGACAAAAGGCGTAGACCGACTGAATTCAACGTGGGTGATAGTGTCAGGTTGAAGGTCTCACCTTGGAAAGGAATCATCCGGTTCAGGAAGAGGGGCAAGCTGAGCCCGAGATACATAGGGCCTTTCCTAATCGTTGCACGAGTAGGGGAGGTAGCCTATCGATTAGAATTGCCTGAGGAGTTAAGTGGAATTCATCCGACATTCCATGTATCTCATCAGAGAAAGTGCCTAGCCGACGAAGATATGACTGTACCACTGGAAGATATCGAAGTGGATGAACGACTTAACTATGTAGAGCAACCAGTGGCAATCGTCGATCGAAAGGAGAAGAGGTTGACGAATAAAGTGGTTCCACTTGTACGGGTGCAGTGGAAACACCGTAAGGGTTCTGAGTCTACGTGGGAGTCTGAAGAAGAGATTAGACAACGTTACCCATAGTTATTCGAAGACTGACAGGTTTTGGGGACAAAACCTCTTTAAGGGGGGTAGACTTGTAACACCCTAAACCTCGGTCAAAATAAAAAGTAAAGAAAAGTATTTTGAAGAAAATAAAAAGAAGGCAAAGTTGAGGGGTGCTTTGTGTAAATAGTACCAAAAAGTCAAAAATGTACTTTATATGGGCATGGCCGCCCATATCATCCTGCTGTTGCTGTTGTTCGGCCGAAAAGAAGAAGAAAGAAGTCGGATTTTTGGTTCTCTCGGCTGTGAAGGAGAAGAAAGGCTGAAAATCTTCAGGGTAAGTGTTGTTTGTATATTTGGCTCGGTTTTTGTTGGGTTTTCAACTTTAAAACCGATTTATATGTGTTCTATGTGTTTTGGTGCTTATTTTAGCTTGTTTAGGTTCTTGAACTCGTGTGCAAGCAGGTTTGGTGGAGTTTTACTTGTTTGCTGCTCTAGGTGAGTTCTAGACCCTGGTTTCTATGTGTTTAAAACTGTTTTGGGGCTGAAAATGCATGATTAAAATGTTTTACAACAGGTTTATGTATACCCGTATGTTGTGTATGTTTATGCTTGTTATGTGTTGTGGTTGTTTAGAATGTTAAGTTTATGCTTAGAACTGGTGCAAATGCAGATCTGGGTTAGTCTTGATTCTGAAAAATACATCAGGTGGTCATGCGCCCAAACAGGGCCCATGCGCTTGAGGTTTTGACTTAGAAAAGCCTTACAGGCCATGCGCCCAAACAGGGTCCATGCGCCTGGAAATTGCCTTAGAAAATTTTAAGTGGGGATCCGTGCGCCCCAATAGTGCCCATGCGCTCAAAGTTTTGCCTGAAATTACCAAGTGTTGACTCATGCGCCTAAATAGTGTCATGCGCCCAACCCTTTTTTCAGGCGCCTAAGTGCTATTCCATTCGCCTCAACAGTTCATGCGCCTAGAATGTAAGCTAAAATCCTTGTAGAGTTTATGTGCCTGAATAGTGTTAATACGCCTAAGCAGGGCTCATGCGCCTGCATAGTGCACATGCGCCTAAACACTTAGAAAACGTTCTGGAATTTTGGGAAATCAGAATTTTAGGGTTTGACCCTGGTTTGACTTGATGCTATTATCTGATTATTTTATTTATGTTTTGGGCTGTTCTTGTGTTCCTATTTATTATATTATTATATGACTTTATGCGGTGTGATTTATCTGTATACGTAAAGTATGATCATTAAAGAAAGTGGAAAGATTAATGATTATGAGAAGTGGAACATAATGAACAGAAGAAAGTCTTGCAAGCAAGTTAAAATGAGGTTCACAACCACTAGGTTGTTAGCTCAACTGTGTGCGGTTTAGCTAACCCGTTGGATGCACACAGGGTCAATCTTTGAGATTGAGGGGACCATTGTTGCTGCCCCGGTACTGGAGTCGGCTTCGTGCATCAGTATGGGGTCTATGTGTAGACCTCGACTCTGTACCAGTTTAGTGTGCAATATCAGGGGCATAGCACATTGGTCCAGATTAAGTGAAAGATTGAAATAAAGGTTCGGATGAACGATGATGGAAATGGTAAATAAGATAATGGATGTTATCGTAACTGTACGTATGATGTGTGATCACGTACGAATGAAAAGTATATTATTTTAAAGGGTATTTTCGTATACAAACCTCTCAAGGTATTTTAACGTTTTAAAACTAGAGCTCACTTAGCAATGCTGACTTTTATGCATTTTTAGTTGGCAGGTGATTTTTGCTGAGGATGGCACTCGGGGAGGCTACTCGTTGGGGCTAGACTGGCATCCGTTCACGCATACTAATATTGTTGTTTTGTAATGCAATTAATATGATCTTTTGTAACTAATAACAATTAACAGTGTATTGCTTAGCAACAGTATTTATTAATGAAGTGAATGGTTTTTAAAATTAATTCCGCTGCACTGGTTTACAAGTCAACGTCAACGGTCAAAGTCAACGCAACAGTCAAGACTATGCATTCGCGACGAAGATTAGTAGTGAGACGTTGAAGATACAAAGGACATGGGTCTTAGAGTTGATATATATTTTGTTGTTAACAAAATATATATTTAATCTTTATTTGTCTAATTTGTGTTTTATTGTGATTTCCTAATTGTCATGCTTTAGTCATAGTTTAGGGTTCTAGATATCATTAGTCTATAGTGTCAATAGGCTATAAATAGTAAACTATGGTGCAATTAGGCTTTAAGCTTGTATGAGCTAGATTTGAGGGTTTTCATGTAAACAATATCATATACAAATAAATATGGATCAAATTAAGTTTTTGTATTAGTGTTCTTGAGTGTTCATAATTGTTCTTCATATTTTATCATGTTTGATCCAAATCTTCATCAAATCACTGATTGAAAGGTGTTTTGGGAGCAACAATTTGGTATCAGAGCCTAATATAGATCCATTTTTGAATCATTTGTTGAAAATTAAGTTGCTTTTTTTTGAAAAATTGAAAAAAAAGTTTAGAGAGAGAAAGTAGATGTGGTGGGTTTTATAGAGAGAGAAACCAAATCTGAATTCAAAATCATCAAAAAATTCTTCAAATCTACACTCATTTACAACAAATCTGAAGTTATACACAACATATCTTAGATCTACATCAGATCTATACCAGAAAAATCAAAAAAAAAAAAAAAATCAAATCTGAGATTTTCTCTCACAAATAGTTGTGTGTGTGTTCTTGGTGTACTTCAGATATTCAAACCGGCATCTGAACGAAAGTTCATGTTTTTCGGCGAAACTCAGGTGAAACTACTAGTTTCCCTGCGAAATTACAGCCGAAACTAGCATTGTCGCTCATTATTCCGGTGAAAATACTATTTGTCCGGCGAAATTGTAGTTTCACACAAAGAAACTTTAGATCTGCAAACAAAAACAATATTTTACCACAACCAAAGTCTCATAATTGAAACTACCAATGACGACAATAGCAACCGAGTACAGGTCAAAAACGGTGAAGACAACACAACATTTGCGAAATGCAGAAAACACAATCGCAGATCCCCATAGTCTACAACCAATCTAACCTAATTTCACCATTTGCCATCAGAATCACCACCTCCCCTTGAGTAACCAGATCCACCACCATAACCATCATCATGTCCTCTACCATATCCACCACTATACTCACGGTCACGTCCTCCACCATAACCACCACCACTACCTCCACCGTATCCTCCCTCACGCTGACCACCACCGAAACCACCGTCTCGACGACCACCACCACCACCAATGTTACGCGACTGAGCCTCGTTCACAGTAATATTACGCCAGTCGAGACTCTGTCCATTCATACCTTCAATCGCATCTCTCAATGATTTTATATCCCAGAACCTAACAAATCCAAATCCTCTTGATCTACCCGTCTACCGATTGATAATAAGGTTCGAGTCGACGATCTAGCTGTATTGAGAGAAAGCTTCTTCGAGAGATCGGTTGGCGGTGGCCCAAGCAAGGTCTCCGACGAAACATCAGTGCTCAATGTCGGCAGAAGCCATTGTTGGATATAAGGGTAATGGAGATTAGAGATGATAGTTACAGGTGTACAGTTGAGGATTTATGGATAAACATGAGTCGTGACTCACTGAGTTGGAATCATCGTCATCTCTGAACTGTTTAAGAGCTTGTATGTCTTCCCAGAGTGTAACAGAGTCCCATGAAAATGGTGATGAAATTGTATAGATTTGAAGAAGAAAGATGAATCATTTTGTATTTGAGGGTGATTTGAATCTTAGATTTTATGTGGAGAAGATATTGAGTAAGTATATGGGAAAAACATCTGAGTGGGCGTTTTATGATTCGATGGGGTGTTGTCAGAGACTCCATTATCATCTTTAATTTCTTTTTATGGGTTTTCAATTAAAAATATAAAAAAAAACATCGAAATTAATTTAATTGACCGGGTATCAGTCGTTCTCTATAATTGGGCCACATTTTGACCAGTGAGTCGAAACAAAAAAAAATATATTTTTCCCGGGGGAGAATTATTCAACATTTTTTGGGAAAAATAATATTGTAGCGTTAAGGTGAATTTTAATCTTTTAATTGACAATATCATTGTCTGTCGTTCTCGACTCAGACAAGGCCACAATGGCACAAAGTCGGTTTGATTGTTTTGCAAGTACGAAGATAGAAAAATTGTCAGATCTGATTAATCGATTTATAATTGTGGCAAATAATCTGAAGAAGCATGACCCACAACTCTTCAATCATGAAGAAGTTCAAAAGCTTCTTGACTTTCTTCCACCCAAGTGGAGTCCTAAGGTTAAAATGCTTAAACAAGAGAGAGGTTTTCTGGATTACAAGTTGATTGATGTGATCAAAAAATTGAAAGAGATTGAGATGGATCTCAAAAGAAGAGAATTCGTTCAAGTTGTGTGTCCATCTGAAACTAAGAGACTGAATATTGATCTTATCTCTTCTATGACAAGCATACTTGATTACAAAACCAAGATGATTGAAAAGTTAAAATCGATGGGAGCTGATTCTGATTCAACGACTGAAATCGAGGAGACCGTAAAAGAGAATTGTGATGCTTTAAGAGTTGATAATAGAAGTGGACTTGACTGTGAGAGAATTGATGCTGATGAAGCTGAGAAAGATAATGAAGCAATAAAGGAAGCTGAAGATGAAGAAATGATGAAGGCTAAGGAAGAGGAATGCAAAACACAAGGATCTGCAACTGCGAGAAAGCCTTGGCAGCTGAAAGAATCGTCATGGACATTTTTTATGAGACAGTTCAAGTTATGTGTTCGTCTGCTTGCGAATTTCGTCTATTTGGCATTTAAAGGCTAATAGATTATTAATGCAAAACCAAGGAGAACCGGCGACTATAAATAAAGAACTCAAGCAGAATGAAGTTTCTTATTCAAGAAAACTCAATGAAGCTTTGGCTGAAATTGTTCTTTTGAAAAGAAATCTTTTTGAAAGAAATGTGGAAATAAATATTTTAAGTGAAAGACTTGTTTTAGCTCAATTTGAAACGACAAAGCTTCAAACAAAGCTCGATAAATGGACCCTATCCCAAACGAAACAAGATGAGCTTATTGCTAGACAACAAGGGGCACGGATAAAAACCAGGGTTGGATATCATTTAGATGGTAAAATGGTACTTAATTCAGTTCCACCTCCATTTACTCTATGCTATTCTCTGATTCCTAAACCTCACCCAAGAAATGATCTATTCAAGAAACCTACTAATAGTTTACATGAAGGTTTAGAGGGAGTAAATCTAAAGGAGGTGCGAGATGATTATGATTCTTCTACTGGTATGGAATACAGTAAACATGATGTTGATAATCAAACAAATATCTGTTCAGCTTCTGTTGTTACTAAATATGTATCTATTGTGTCTTATAATTTCATTGATAAGTTTAAAGCAATTGAAATTCCTATATGTGAGCCTAACAGAAATGTGAAGGAAGAAATAGATCAAGAAGGACCTAATCATCATGCTACAACAAAAAGCAACACATCAAATTCCTGTTGATTAAGAAAAACATGAAGCAAAGGTACACATTGATGATTTGACAAGCTCAAATGATGAATCAAACATACAGGAAAGTGTCGGGACATCAAAGATCAAGAAATCACCTGAGATTCTCAAGCATCAAAAGCCTTTCAAGTCCTATTTCAAATGTGGAAAAGAAGGTCATATGCTAAAGAAATGTCCTCAAAATCATGGTTTAGATGGTAAAGCCAAAAATATTTTCTTCTCCTGATCTCCACCAAAAAGAAATGTGCCAGGTGGTAAAGGCAACACGGGTTGCTTCTTTGGATCAAACGGTTAAAAACACGCATCCTTAAATGGTTGGATGACGAACATTCCATCGAAACTCCTACATGTGAAGCCGGTTTCACATGATTCAAAGATCAAAAAGACTAAAGTTTCAAAACGAAATTCTTTGCGTCAGGTCTTAAACACAAAATGTTTTCCAAATTTAATTCTTTCAACTCAAAAATGTTTTAACCGAAACAAATTTGGCAAACTAAAAGTAAAGAAGAAAAGATAATAGGTAGTGTGCTTAACTAGTTTCATTACATTGATAAAAACAAAACACCCAGGACTACGATGGCCTGGGTCACCCTTTATACCTAATCTGATAATGAGTGTAGGAACAATTCAGGAGGACTGTTAGTAATTCGGTTACTAACAGAGACTGTTCCTCATCCAAATTTGAGGCGGAACAGACGGCTTATGATCATGGTATCTTATCCACAATCTGGATATTCTTTGCACTTTCACATTATTTCACATATCTTGCATTGCATTGCATTATTTCTTGCTATGTGTCATATGGAAGACTAACTTTCTAGGATAACTTTTCATTTATTTTTGTTCGTTGTACAAAATGGGAGAAAAAGGAAAAGATAAAATGAAAAATGATCCAAAATCAAGAAACTGGATTTGAAATGATTAAGAAATGATAGTATATGTGCTTGATATGCTTGTTTATGCATGAGTTGATTTGTGTGAGAATGATAGTAACTGATACGGGTGTTTGTATTGTTTGATCATAAAAAAATAAACAAAAAAAGTAATAATAATAAAAAATCTTTAAAATGACGATTCATTACATGATGTGCTTGGTAGTCTCCTCTTTGAATAAAACTTGTCAGATGGTGTTAACTTGAAGATAAAGGTATGACCTAAATTGAAAAGATGCTTCTTAGAATTAGTGCTTCTGTCATTTGACTACATAGTTAGTACTGTTCCTGCTCATCGACTTATCTCTTCAATTTTATTCATTATACGTGCTTCTCTCCTCTACTATGGGTGAGCATTGACCTGAATTGATGATCTTCTCTGTTATACGTGATTATAGACCCGAAGCACTCATTAGCACGGTCAGATGATCATCTCCTCTGTTATAAGTAAGTATAGACCTGGAGCACTCATCATCTACAATGAAAATTATATTCAGATGATCATCTCCTCTGATATATGTGAGTATAGACCTGAGCGCTCGTCATCTGTTTATCATCATCCATCTCTCACCATCCATCATAATCGTCCTCATATCTTAACCATAAAGTGTTTATGATATCAAAAGTTCATATTGCAGGATAGGAAAACTTTGCTTGATGACCTACACTTACACTTTCTAGGATTAAGTGTCTGAGTAAATTGAAAGTTGTATTAAAACAAAATAAAAAATTGATGATAAATATCACCTTTGGCAAGATAATAAAGCATTATTGGAGTTTAAAATGGATCAATATACTAGCAATCGTTTTTTATCAGTCAAATATATATATATGTATATATATATATATATATATATATATATATATATATATATATATATATATATATATATATATATATCAATAAAAAAATGTGATCGAACTGTATATTAGTATGATCTCACTGCTTGTGGATGTTAAAAGACATCTTTGTGCCAGAGTATATCAAGGACATGTGATCTCATGATTGAATCAGTTCTAGGATCTAAATTGGAAAGTTTTGAATATCTGATTCCATGTGTTGAATGTTGTCTTGGTTTAGAAGTTTAAGTTTTTAGTTCCTTTATGTTATAACAAAATTCCAAAAATATTTTACTTTCAAAATTCATTTAAGTCATCCATATGGTACTGATCATTATCATGTGCATTCACGAGAATTGCTTACATAATTGAGCACGGGTTCTTTGTAAATTATACTCACTGATAAACACCGGGTTAATTTGTTTAATTGAAATAATCTGACAAGCGAGTAGCGAGAATGTTTTTGTGATTATGTTATAGATTTTGCTGCAAGTGATGGACGATCATCACTTAAGCAATGCACCAGACTAGAGAACCTGTTCCTTAAATTTTCAAAAGATACCAAGCAAGGAATCCTCCTCCTACATCTTCTGAAGCACTTATAAATTCAAAAAATTGATTTCCATTATAATCAAGAGCATGCAAAAAGGGGGAGCATGCAAAAATGGGGAGCTTATGAGATAAAGATCTTCAGCAACAAAATTTGGGAAGCATCAGTCTAGGGGGAGTATTGTTTGACCTCGAAATTAAGACTAAAGCTTACCAAATTGAAGATCAAGTACAGTTGATTTATGGGTGCTGGTCACGTTGAAAGATGTTGATAACAATAGACTAAGGAGGAGTATTGTTGGGTCTGAAAAATAGTCTAATATTATTAACACAATCAAAGTCAACAAAAGTCAAAAAAACGGTCAAAGTCAATGCAACAGTAAAGACGATGCATTTGGGACGAAGATTAGTAGTGAGACGTTGAAGATACGAAGAACACCGGTCTTATGGTTAATATGTATTTTGTTGTCAACAAAATATACATTTAATCTTTATTAGTCTAGTTTGTGTTCTAATTTAATTTCTTAACTATCATGCTTTATTCATAGTTTAGGGTTCGAAATGTCACTAGTCTGTAGTGTCATTAGGCTATAAATAGTAAACTATGGTGCAATTAGGGTTTAAACTTGTATGAGCTAGATTTGAGGGTTTCCATGTAAACAATATCATACATGCCAATTCAAGAGGTGGTTTAAGGTTGTTCTGGTTAGAAATCCCCACAAGTCTAAGAAGTAATTCGGGTGAAGAAAAACAGAAGAAAAAAGAAGACAAGTGTCGGCTATCCGCATTAGTCAATGTGAATGAGCAAAGAACAAATAAGGTAAAGTATTTATTCATCCGCATTTACTAATGCAGATAAGCAGAACAAATATGGCTAAGTATTTGTTCATCCGCATTTACTAATGCAGATGTGCCGAACCAAATGCGCTCAAGTATTGTCCATCCGCATTAGTCAGTGCGGATGTCATACTTAATGCGGAAGCTCAAAAGAAGAAATGTTGATGAAGACAAACACATCCGCATTAGTTAATACGAATGAGCATTTACAAATGCTGATTATCTTTTTGTATTAGACTAGTATTCTAATGTATAGTTGTCAGGGTAGTTTAGTCATTTCGTACAGGCATTCTATCATCCTATAAATAGAATAGTATACACTAAATGTAAGGTAACGACAGACGACGAAGTTTCTGTTTTGTGCTGCAAACCCTAGCACACTTTGTATCTTGGTTACCAATGTCAATATACAAAGCATTTATTAGTATTTTCAGCATTAAATGTTCTTTGATTTTGTATTTCTACTATATAATCATTGACTCAATCATCATATTTGATCCTAGTTGAGTCACATCAACTCAGATTCACATCTTGGACCCGGTCAATTGGTATCAGAGACCCTGTAGGACCGTTAAAGGGTACTTAAGCTTGCACTTAGTTAACACACTTAGGAGGATCTTAAGATCACTTAACAATTCAAATAGAGAAGTGTAAACTTTTAGTGAAGATACAAGATAAACACAAGTAAAACTATTTAAGAACAAGAACAAGAACAAGAACACAAGATTAAGTTTTCAAGAAAGTTGTATATTGCTCTCTAGTTCTATTACAAGTGTTGTACAAGTATATTTTGAGTGCAAGAACCGAAGACTATTTATACTACATCCTACGACCGTCAATATGCAAAAACATAGTTGGAAGTGACTAATCTAGACAACAAGATCAATCTAAAGTCAAAAAGGCAAATTGCCTTTTTCACTAGTGACTATGACATGCCATAGCTCACTGACTTTTCCTATTACAAAAAGCCAAAAGGAACAAAAAGAGAAACTTGCAAGCGAAGACCTTATCTACTTTATCATAAAGCATGGAAGTTTCAGCAACTAGTGATAGCAGGTGAACCACCAGAGCATGCAGTGGAAAGTAGGTTGCTTTATGATAAAGTTGATGGAAAAGGAATGTTTTCTCTCTCTTCAGAAGAAATCAGTCTTGTCTTGTAAACAGCTTCGGAAGACTTTGTCTTTGAAGCTTCAGAAGACTTCATCTTTAACTATGGAAGAGTAGAGCCTTTGGCTTCGGAAGACTTTACACTTAGAATATTTTCCAAGTTAAGTGTAAAGCTTCCGCAGCAGTTTCTTCTAAACTTAGGCTTTGGAAGATTTTACACTTAGCATATTTCTGAGTGTGTAAGAGCCTCTGAAGCTAGTTCACCTTTGTTCCGAAGTGCATGTTGAAAGACTTGGTTGTTTTGGTATCCTTTGGTTGCATCAGCCTTTTAACTTTAGAGGTTCCTACAAACTCCCCCTAGGCTGATGCTACCAAAACAGAGAATTTCTTCAGATCTTGATAGTCCACATTAGGATTCTTAGCATACCTTTCTTTATCATAAGATCTGGATCCTTCAGACTAACATAGATCCTTCTCATTTCAAAGAGATCATGCAGAGGAAGATTGAGCATGTCTGTAGAGGAATAAACATACATGCCTTCATGATCTCTTATGACATACCATTTGTCTGAGTCTTCATCATAACTCCAAGACAAAATGGGTCTTCTAATGGCAAGAGGCTCTACTATCATAGGAGTTTGGTGAGTAGCCTCTTCATGCATTTCCTCAGGAAGCTCTGACTCCTGAGGTTGGGAGGTGGATGCCTTTCTTTTCTTCTTCTTTAAGGTTGATCTTCTGGCCATCCACTTTCTCCTCCCAGATGATTTTAACTGAGGGGACTGGTCTTGAGTATAAGGTTGTTCAGTAGAGTCCCTCTCAATTGGGATCTCCTCTCTCACATGTTCAAAGGGGGTGAGAGGAGTACCTAGCTGTGGATCAGATGATGAAGTTGGCTGAGATGCAGCTCCAGGTTCAGGTTGTGTTGTCTTAGTGGGTTCAACCATCACCTCAACTTCAGGTTGAGCTATTGGTGGAGAATGCAAGTCCACTAGCTCTCCCTTCTTAAGCTTCTGCTTGATTACCCTGATATGCTCATCCATTGTGGATAGAGACATAGGGCCAAGCCTCCTTCCGGAGAATCCATACAGCTTCAAGAAGCTCATCATCCTTTGTCTGTCAGCAGACTTCTTTTGGTTTTTATGGATGATGGCCCTTGATCTTACAGCTTCTTCCCTTATTCTTTTCTTCTCAGCTTGTTTTTCTCTTTTAGCCTTTTCTTCCATCTGCTTATTGTATTCAAACAATATGTATTCAGATGGTAAGGGAAGAAGTGCATATGCCTGATAGAGACATGTGGCGCTTAGGTAGCTGATCATCTTTAGTCTTTCTTCTTTAGTAGCTACCTGAGGTTGTTCAGTGGCCACAGTCTCTGGCTCAGGACTTTCTTGAACTGGAGAGAGGACAGGAATGTTTTTGTAGAGTCTTTTTCTCCTCATTTCTTCCTTGTGTTTGAGGGTTAAGGCTGCATCCTCTGCTTCCTTCCTCTCTTTTGACATTTCAATGTCAGCCAGTTCATTTAGTTCATCCAAGGGGAGAGAAATGAGTTCATCTACATTATAATTTTAGTTCCCAAGTAATTTAGCCTGGCTGCCCTGAACTCATCTTCCTGAGTGTTCAGCCTGGGGCCAACCCTTATTGCAGCTTCCATGAATCCTGGGGAACCACTTGAACTCTCTCCCCTCAGCTTCCTCTTCCTCTCTCTCTTCTCCTCCTCAATCTCATCAGGAGTCATTTTCCTTTTGCCTTTGTCGACCACAGGCTTTGGTGACTCAGGCTAGAGAGAGCTTTGGCCTTTATTGCTTGGGTCAACTGTCAAGCTCTGGCCAGAGAGAGGTTGTGAAACACCATCACCAGTTGGTGTTTCACTAAGGGTAATGGGTGCAGAGTGAGATCCTGTCTCAAGGTTCACAGGTTCAACCTCTGTGCCTTCAGTCAAGGTTTTCCCTTTAAAGCTAATCTTCGGGTCTACGTCAACATCCAGTTGACCAAAGATCTCACTTGCTAGCCTCTGTCAATATAGTTTTGATCTCATTTTAAACTCCTCTAGCACCTTGTCTTGGATTGTTTCTTCCAACCTTGCTGCTTGTCTGTTATTACTATAGTTGATGCTCTCATAGAAACTCAGGTGTAAAATGTTGAGGGCTTCTAGTTGACCCTGAGCTTTGGAGATCACAAGAGCTTTTCTATTACTGTCATACCCCCAACCCCAGAATGGGTTCTCAGAAGGGCCAGACATTGCTCTTGGTATTCCCTCCTCAAACAGTTGTTGTATCAGCAATTGTAGATCACTATCTAGAGGAGGTTGCTAAGTATGAGCATCTGCAAGAGAGGATGGTGATTCCTTTATGTCCATACTCTCGGAAGAACTCCCAGGTTCTGTGATTGTCAGAATTTTCTCCCCCTTTTTGGTAGCATCACCCTCTTGCATAGGTGAGCTGGGAGATTGATCCAAGACATCCACAGGTTCTTATGGACCTGGATGAGTTATCCTCATGGGTCTCTCAGCTAGCTTGCCCTTGAGATCAATGATCTCAAGTTGCTGGTCATTGACCCTCTTTAGTAAGATATTCACATGAGATTCCAGGTGAGCTATCTTAGACACAAAGTAGGTGCAAAGATTTGAAAGATTGGGCACCTTGTGTGGCAGATTCCTCTCATCTTCAGACGATGAATCATTGGGGGATGAGAGAATTGGACCTAAGTCTTCTTCTTCATCACCAGCATGGGTTTCTTGGCTGCTGGATTTCCCCTGCCCAATGACAGCTTCCACAGAAGTTTCAAGAGGCTGGTTTGCCATGGTAGAGGTCCTAGTGATGTTATCACTGGCAACAGTGATAGCCTCTACCATATGGATCTCCTGAACAGATTCAGAGAGATCCACCTTAGTTATGGGTAGCTGAGGTGGGCTAGAAATGGGTGAGACATGAGCACTCATCTCTCCTTGAGTGTGGGAAGAAAGGAGAGACTCATGATACTCACTGAATCCCAAATCTTCATTAGAGTAGAAGTCAAGGCTGGGAATGGGGTGGTTAAGATCAAGAGGCTGGGGATGGTAGCGTTCCCATGAAGGTTGATCACAAGAGTGTTGAGACTCAGAGTGATGGCTTAAGGCTTTTTGTAGGGTTGTGAGCTCATCAGGCTGAGCATGAGGAACCTCAGCACTGATTGTTTGAAAGATGGGAGTGGTCTGCTCCTCAAGGAAAGTGGGAGCTCTGGATTCCACTTTCTCCTGTATGGGTTCTGATATGGGGGCATGCACAAGCTCAATAGCAAGTGCAGGGGTTCTCTTGGATTTTCATTGGTAGGTGATAGTGATGGTAGGCTGTGTTTGAGGTGGGTGAGAGGTAGAGGGTGTTGGTTCATCACTAGCTGGCGCTGCTAGGATGTCACCCTGAGCAATGAGCTCAAACATTTTGGGACAAAGGCTGTTTCTACCCCTGAGAAGCTGACAGTTGGCTTTTTCAAAATCTTGAAAATGTCGAGCCTCATATGTGCAAGTTTAAGAATATTACCTGTTCCCCTCAACTGTGGTCCCAATTCATAGTTGAGAATGTGTTGAACACACTGGGGGAACATGTAATACTTTAAGGAGTCCAAATTTGTAAGTAAGTTTGTAAATACAAATTGTGAGTACCTGAATTTGACCCCTTGTACCATCCCATAGACAATGAAGGAAAGGTATTCTGAAATCTGGTCCCATCCCCCATGCTTATTAGATAAGCTATGTATGACTACATGGAGGAGGTATTTCCATTGGAATGAGACCTTCCCCTTCCTGAAGGTCTTGACCGAAAAGTCACCTTCATAGCCCATCTGCGCAAAGGATTGGTTGCAGTAGCTTTTGGAATGGACAGCTCACTTGCTTCATCATCCAGCTGCAAATGGGTGTTTATAATGCCTGGAGTGATGAAACCCATCCTCCCCTGCATTGTGGTAGACAGTGCCTTCTCCCCGTCCATGGTGACCTCTTGACAGGTCCGCCAGAACTCAAGCAACTGATCCTCATAGAGAGGAGGATTGATTGTAAGGGAGGTGAAGTAATGAGACAAAGAAAGATACCTACACACGACTGAGAAGCTTGGATCCTTCTCAGATTTTAACAGTGCAACTTGATTGTGTTGCCTGTGTAGGTGCATGGTGAAATCAGGGTCGTTACGACGATCAAGATTGGCCATTTGAGGAAGCTTTGCAGTGAAGAAAGGAAGAAGAAGATGAAATTTGGGGGTAATTTTAGGTTAAAGAACAATAAGAGTAGAGAGATGAAATAGAACCATTTGGAAAGATATACTCTGGATTTGAGACAAAGTTAAGACAAAATATAAACTTTGAAATCCGCAAGTGGGTCCTACTGCTGAAAAAGGCGCCCAAAAAGGTAGTTTTCTTGGAAGTCGTAAAACTTCCGAAGGCAATTTAAGTTTTGAAAGCATTGCAATCAAAGCTTCCGAAGGCAATTTTGGTTCGGAAGTTATTTCAAAGAGTTTTGAGAATTTTGGCTTCGGAAGAAATAAATGAGACTTCCAAGACTAAATTGCTTTCGGAAGAGATTTGTTCTTAAAATGCATTTAAGTACTTATACCAAAATTTAAGCTTCAGAAGATACTTCAAGAATTTTTTCCGAAGGTAAATCTCATATAAGCTGTTTAAATGATTTAAAGACTTAAACTTCTTCCGAAGGCAACTTTTGCTTCTTTCGAAGGTAAATTTTCACCATTCTGAGAGATATCATTTTAAAAGTTTGTTTTCTTCCAAAGAGAACTGGGCTTTTAAAGTGATCTAATAGACAACCTAGGACACATAGTTTTAAGAAATAATGTTGATTAAGTTATTAAGAAACATCTATTCAAAGTTAATCATCCCAATAGCTGATACAAGATATTTAAATCTTTGTTCATCAAAAGTTTTTGTGAACAGATCAGCATATTGTTCATTTGTGTTAACTTTGTTTAGTTTTATCAAACCCTTTTCAAAATTATCTCTAATTAGATGATACCTGATATTGATATGTTTGGTCCTTGAGTGTTGCACAAGATTATCTGTAATAGAGATGGCACTATTGTTGTCTATGTGGATGTTAGTCTCTTTGAAATTGAACCCATAGTCTAGCATCTGATTTTGAATCCAAAGCACTTGAGCACAGCAGCTGGCAACAGCAATGTATTCAGCTTCAGCAGTTAATGCAAACACACAAGATTGCTTCTTGCATTGCCAAGAGACTATCCATCCACCCAGGAACTGACACCCCCCAGATGTGGACTTTGCAGTCATGTTGCGGCCACCATAGTCACTATCTGTATAAGCTTACAGATTAAAGTCTGAATTCTTTGGATACCAAAGGCCTAGATTTGGAGCACCTTTGAGATATCTAAGAATCCTTTTGACAGTGATTAGGTGTGACATCTTGGGGTTGGCTTGATATCTTGCACATATGCATGTGGCAAACATGATATCAGGCCTGCTAGCAGTAAGATACATAAGTGACCCAATCATAGCCCTGAAGACATGTTCATCAACACACTCCCCCTCAAGATTAGGACTAAGGGAGTGGTTTCTGGCTATGGGTGTCTTTGCAACCTTACAGTCAATCATCTTGAATCTTGTAAGTATGTCCTGTACATACTTTGACTGACTAATGAAGATTCCATCTTTAACCTGCTTCACTTGAATTCCTAGAAAGAAATTGAGTTCCCCCATGGCACTCATTTCAAATCTATTCTTCATCAGCATCTCAAAGTCTTTACAAAGCTTTGGATTAGTTGAACCAAAGATGATATCATCTACATATATCTGAACTAGGAATGTGTCATTCCCTATCTCTTTGATGAAGAGAGTCCCATCAATAGTACCTCTTTTGTATCCATATTGACAGAGGTATGTTGATAGTGTCTCATACCACTTTCTTGGAGCTTGATGCAGTCCATAAAGGGCTTTATCAAGCTTGCAGACATAATCAGGATGATCTAAGTCTACAAAGCCAGGTGGTTGTTTAATATAAACTTCTTCATCAATCACCCCATAAGGAAAAGCACACTTCACATCAAGTTGGTAGACCTTGAAATCCTTGGATGCAGCATAAGCTAGGAATATCCTAACAGCTTCAAGTCTTGCTACTAGAGCAAAAACATCAGTGTAGTCAATCCCTTCTTCTTGTGTGTATCCTTGGACAACTAGTCTAGCCTTGTTCTTGATGATGATCACATTATCATCTTTCTTGTTCCTGAATATCCGCTTGCTATCTATGACAGTCTTCCCTTGAGGAAGAGGGCACAAGTTCCAAACCTTTTGTCGTCTGATTTGAAGCAACTCTTCTTGCATTGCTTCAATCCAGCTTCCATCCTTCAAAGCCTCATCAACTTTTAGGCTCAATTTGGGATAAGAAACAAGAATACAGACAAACATGGATGTCATGAGTTTGTCCTCTTGTCCTCACCCCTGAGTCAACATTTCCAATGATGTTTGTGGTGGGATGTGACTTGTGGATCCTAAGTTGAGGAATCATAGCAAATTTGTTGGACAGATCTAAATTAGAGTAATTTTGATTTGGCAAAGAAGAGTTCCCCACCATATCAGCACACTTATCAAGAGAAACTTGATCCAATGAGTGTGTGACATCATTCATGTTATCTCCAATGGAGTGGTTGTCATCATCAAGAAATTCTTGATCACTGTCACCACCTCTAGTTCCTCCTACATTGGAGGTTCCTTCTCCTGAATTCTGAGCCTCTGAGCTAGAATTTGAGGGTTATTCAGTTGAATTAGCATTATTTGTCATGCTAGTGCTGATAGGAGCCTCAATAACAGGGTTAGTCACCACTGGAGCTGAAGTAGTCTTCTTGTATGGTCTTCTCAGCTCAAATCTTGGATCAGGATCTTCTGTTGACCTGTTATCTATAGATCCTAAAACATTCTCACAAGATTTGTTAAAACAGTTGGTAACTAAGTCAAGATCAAATAGCCAATCTGGAGCAAAACCTTTTACATATGGTCTGTGTTCATTGAAAGTCACATTGGCTGACTCCTCAATGATTCTAGTTCTGATATTGTATACTCTATAAGCCTTAGCTTGAGAAGAGTATCCAATAAAGTGTCCATCATCTGCTTTCTCAACAAACTTAGCTATTTGATCTTTGGTATTCAAGATGGTGCAAGGACATTCAAATGTTCTGAGAAAACCAATGAATGGTCTCCTTTTGTGCCACAGTTCATAAGGAGTCTTACCATGTGTCTTAACCACCAAAACTCTGTTCTGCACATAGCAGGCTGTGTTGACAGCCTCTGCCCAGAAGGTGATGGGCAGTTTAGAGTCTGACAACATGGTTTGTGTAGCTTTAATAAGTGTCCTGTTTCTCCTCTCAGCAACACCATTTTGCTGAGGAGTCCTGGGGGTACTGTATTGTCTTGAAATACCCTTTTCATCACAAAATGTATCAAGGGTTTGGTTTTCGAATTCGGTTCCTTGATCACATCTTATGATTTTGACCTTGTGATCAGATTGATTCTCAATTCTTAGAATGAAATTCTTTAAGATTTCAGGGGTTTCATCCTTAGTTCTAAGGAAAAACACCCAAGTGAATCTTGTGAAATCATCTGTGATCAGCATACAGTATGAGGTCCTTCCTAAACTCATTCCACTGGTGGGGCCAAACAGATCCATATGTAACAAGTGTAGGGGAGTAGTGATAGAGTTCATTTCCTTTGGCTTGTGAGACACTTTGTGTTGCTTCCCTTTCAGGCAAGCAACACAGTGGTCATCACTTTTAAACTCTTTCTTTGGCATTCTAGTTACCAAATTATTCTTAATTAGTTTATTCATGTTCTTAAAGTTTACATGGCACATTCTTTTATGCCATAGGAAAGACTCATCACTATTTGCTTTAGATAGAAAGCAAGAAACTTCTCCAGAGGGAGATGTGTCCTGCAAATCCATCTTGTAGATATTCCCTCTCCTGGGGGCTCTGAGCAAAATATGCTCATGAGGAATGTCAACCCTGGGCTTGAGAACAATGCACTCATGCTCAGTGAAGAGCATGTGATGTTTTTGGTCACAAAATTGGGACACACTTAAAAGATTGTATCCAAGCTCCTTGATAAAGTTTACCTTCTCAATGCTGAGCTTAGCACTTGTAACCTTGCCCCTGCCAGTAATGTAACCTCCTGCATCTCCTCCAAAAGCAACTGGTGCTCCATCAAATCTTTCAAAGTTTTAAAGTAAAGACTCATTGCCAGTCATGTGCCTGGAGCAGCCACTATCAATGATCTAGACATTTCTATTGGTCTTTAGCTGTCCCTGCATAAAAAGAAATGATTTAGTTATATTTGGAAACCTAAGCCTCATTGGTCTTGGGCTTGTTAAAATGAGTTGAAGGCAATGAAACAGTAAGTGATCCTATGTTTAGGCTTTGTGGATCATTTGCTATTTCTGATGATGAAATTTCAGCCACATGGTCTTCCTTCATCTTCCACACCACCTTTGGAAGATTGGGCTTGACCTTCATATCTTCGAAAGTTTTGATAACTTTGGAAGATTTGGAGACTGGACCTTTGGAAGATCTTGCTTTAACTGCAGCAAGCTTCAGTGCTTCGGAAGCATTCATTTCTTCAGAGACCAACTTTCCTTCCGAAGGTAATTTTTCATTTGCCTTTTTCTTCATTTTGAAGCTTCTGAAGGAAACATATTTTCCTTCCGAAGCTGTTAGTTTCTTCTTCTTCTCAGAATTTTTCTATTTGATCGTGTGGATAGTACTCTTGGGATTGTATTGACAATCCTTAGCCAGATGTGAAGTACTACCACACATAACACAATCCAAATCTTTCCTTCTAAGAGCCTTCTTTCGTAAAGAAGACTGAGCTTTAACACTTTCCTTTCTTTATTCATCTTTTCAGATGATGCAGCAAGCTTCTTAGGGAGAAGCTTGCTCTTTGAAATGGATAGTTCAGGCTGTGTAGCAGTGACACATAGCTGATCAATCTTCTTGTAGTTGCTGGAGTGAGTTGAAGCTGAAGTAGAACTCTTGGTACTAGAGTTCTTAACAAGGTCTTCAGCTTTCATCACCTTGAACCCTACAGAGATGAATACTTGTTTCTGTTTGGGGTCAAAGGTGGTCTTGATCTCTTGAGCGTTTTTGGATCTTCTCTTTGCTCTTCTGATCACGTTCTTTCTCTTGGTCTTGCTCAAACCAGCTCCTTTTTCCTCCTTAGGAGCATGGTGACCGTTTTTGGATTGACTCTCTTCACTCACCTCAGAGTCATCCCTCACCTTATCCTCTTCATCCTCTTCATCACTGGGGTCTATGGATGGCAACTCATCTTGAACAGTTCCACACCTTGGAGATCTTACTAATAGTAGAGTGTGTGGAGGTGCTATCTCACTAGATCCTAGTCCCTGCTTATTCTGATAACACACTTTTGCATGCAGAGATAAGGATATTATGTTCATGAAGGTCTCTTCTTCAAGAACACATTTTTCTGCCCGGGCTTTGCTGATCACAAGCTCAGCCTGGCATTCAGTCAACTTGGTAATGAGATCCTTAATTTGAGTCATGTAGTTTGTTTGCTCATGTTTAAGAGTTGAAAGTGTTTTCTCTAGATCTTTTATCCTAAGTTTATAGTCATTTTCAGCTCTTTAAAAATCAGCTTTTAAAATATTTAAAGACTCAATATCAGATCTCATTTCCAAGTTGTAGGACCTGTATCTATTCCCTTTAGCAATACATTCAGGAGAGCAAAGATGTTCAAGTACCTTGGCTTCATCATGGTCAGCCATGAGTGCTTGGTTTGGAGATGCATCTTCAGCTTGAAAGCTCCAGTCAAAGCCTCCTTCTTTAACAGCAACTGCAGCTTGCTGTCTTGGCTTCACATTCTGGTGCCCTCCTTCAGTGTAGTTTGGCCTGGATGAAGCTTGGCCACCATTTGACTTAGGTGCTTTGCATTCTCTAGCAAAGTGTCCCATCTGGTTACAGTTGTAACACTTCACTTTGCTCTTGTCCAGCCCAAACTTGCCACTGGCAGCATTGCTAGGAAACCTTCTCCTAATCCTCTTGTAGAACTTCTGGGCTCTGTGAGTGAGAAGAGCAATTTGCTGGACTATCTCCATGTATTCCAGATCATCTGGATGGATACAGTCCAGGTTTTCAAGAGTGAAAAGAAAGTTGCCTGAACTTTCATCAGTAGAGACAAAAGCTTGAGAAGAACTTGTCTCTTGGAAGGTACTTCCTTGGATGTAGCTCTCTCTGGGTGTATCTGGGAAGGTGATGAAAGGACCCTTTTGTGAGGTTTCAGGGTAGCAGATGAGATGATGCTGTGGTTCTCTGCTCTCCCTTTCAACCACATGAAGGGCTAAACTCTGGTGAGTGTTGGAGTTACCAGATGAATTTTGCATGTTCATCTCCATCTGGTATCCACTGAGTATCCCATACAACTCCGTGAAAGTAAGGGTCTTTAGGTTTTCAGTCCTCTTAATGACCACACAGTAGTGTGTCCATTGTCTTGGAAGAGAGGACATGAACTTCCTTACAATATACTGTTCTTAATAGTTACCCCAACATCAGTGAGAGTATCTACAATCTCAACATACCTGAAGTATTATTGAGTCATGGTTTCACCTGTTTTGAGGGTGAAGGTGAAATTTTCAAACTGCTGCTTCAGGAGATCCTTTTTATTCTCCTTGGCTTCATTTGAACCCTCGTACATCAGTTTCAGTGCATCCTATAGCTGTTTAGTGGTCTTGCACTTCTTGAAACCTCTATAGATGGAGTTTGGAAGAGCAGTTTGGAGGGCTGTCATGGCTTTCTGATCAATGTCAATTCTTTTCCGGTCTTCATCAAAAAAAGTTAGCCTTCTCCTTAGGTATCATGCCACCACCAGCAGCAGCTGAAGAGGTGCATGGTACATGAGGTACATTGACAACAAACTCCCACATCCTGGAATCTTGAGACTTGATAAAGCCTTCCATTCTTTGACACCAAGTGTCAAAATCCTCAGGAGTGATCAGTGGGGACTTTGTCATAGTTCCGGTTTCCATATCAGCTTTGGAGATAGCCACCATTTGAAGAGTAAAGTGATGTGTGTAACTAAGAGGATTTGAAGATGGTGAGATCTTACAATCAAGAGCCTGGAATGCTCTGATACCAAATGCAGGACCGTTAAAGGGTACTTAAGCTTGCACTTAGTTAACAGACTTAGGAGGATCTTAAGATCACTTAACGATTCAAATAGGGAACTATAAACTTTTACTGAAGATACAAGACAAACACAAGTAAAACTGTTTAAGAACAAGAACAAGAACAAGTACACAAGATTAAGTTTTCAAGGAAGTTGTATATTGTTCTCTAGTTCTATTACAAGTGTTGTACAAGTATATTTTGAGTGAAAGAACCGAAGATTATTTATACTACATCCTATAACCGTCAATATGCAAAAAGACAGTTGGAAGTGACTAATATAGAGAACAAGATCAATCTAAAGTCAAAAAGGCAGATTGCCTTTTTGACTAGTGACTATGACATGCCATAGCTCAATGATTTTCCTATTACAAAAAGCCAAAAGGAACAAAAAGAGAAACTTGCAGGCGAAGACCTTATCTACTTTATCATAAAGCATGGAAGTTTCACCAACTAGTGATAGCAGGTGAACCACCAGAGCACGCAACACAAAGTAGGTTGCTTTATGATAAAGTTGATGGAAAAGGAATCTTTTCTCTCTCTTCAGAAGAAATCAGTCTTGTCTTGTAAACAGCTTCGGAAGACTTTGTCTTTGAAACTTTGGAAGACTTCATCTTTAACTACGAAAGAGTTGAGTCTTTGGCTTTGGAAGACTTTACACTTAGAGTATTTTCCAAGTTAAGTGTAAAGCTTCCGTAGCAGTTTCTTCTGAACTTTGGCTCCTGAAGATTTTACACTTAGCATAGTTCTGAGTGTGTAAACGCTTCCAAAGCTAGTTCACCTTTATTCTGAAGTGCATGTTGGAAGACTTGGTTGTTTTGGTATCCTTTGGTTGCATCAGCCTTTTAACTTCAGAGGTTCCTACAGCCTCGGCTCTTGAATTCGTTTCAAAATCAGCATAGATCTTAACCGAAAATCGATTGAACTGTTGATTGAGTTGTTTATTAGCATGTTTCAGACTTCTAACAAACATTCATACTGAAAGTACTTGGAGCTTCATCAACCGTCGATGATCTTCTGATCAACAAACTCAAGAACAATGTTCGATTTTTGATTCTCAACAAAAATCAGACAAAAACCACTCATAATCAAAAATACTTACCTAAAATCAACTTAAAATCAACTCAACAGTGTAGTATTCATCAAATCGACTATATTGTTGCTGTTGTTCAGCAAAACTATACAAGAAAATCCTTATATTGGACTGTTTGAACTTTCTGGACTTAAAATCAACTTAATCAATATTCAAACCACCTAAAAACAAGTTTATTACAATGGATTCTGTTAACTTTTCTGAACTTGGTCATGCGTCTAAACCTCCAATGCTTAAACACAAGTCTGAGTTTAAGTAGTGGAAAATAAGGTTTAGAAATTACATTACAGGTGTGGATCCTGACTGCTGTATATCAATCTGCAAAGGACCCTACATTCCTGTTTCTCTCAATGCTGATCAAGTTGCTCAGTACAAAACTGTTAGAATTCCCATTGAGGATCCTTTTTTAAATCTTGATCATGAGGAATACAAGAAAATCAAGATAGATCTCAAAGCCTACTCCATTCTTACTTAGGCTTTGAAAATGGATGTCCTCAAAAGACTAGAAAAGTATAGAACAACCAAAGGTGTATGGAATGCACTACAAATTATGTGTGAAGGAAGTAGTGAAGTGACAGAAATAAACAAAAACAAACTGGTGAACCAATATGAAACCTTCCACATTACCAAGGGTGAATCAATCTCCAAGCAGCTACATCATTTTGTATAGTTGGTGAATGATTTGAAAATCATGGAGGTTACATACAAAGAGAAAGAAATGAACAAGAAGATGTTGCACAGTCTGCTTGAAAGCTCGAAGCAGAATGTCATAATGTTGAAGAACACTCTTAAATTGGGGAGCACCAGCTTAGACATCAAGATTGCTAAGATTGAAGCTCTTGAGTTGGATGAGAGAAGAAGAAATCTTAGTGGACCTCAAGTCAATAAGCCATACAAGTTCCCATCAGAAACTCATTCTGTTGAAAATGCCTTTGTGACAGAGGAAGATGATTTTCTATCCTCCAAAGATCAAGCTAGAACTACTAGATTTATTGCTACTTCACAACAAAACAAGCCATCATCTTCAACTCCATCTACAGCAACACCCATATCCATGCCTAGTGATCAAAGATCTAAAGAGCAAAAGGCAACTTACAATGCCTTTGTTGCTAGTTTTGAGGCATATCTGGGAGGAAGACTTACTTTAGCATATCTGATTCAAGAAGATCTAGAAGAAATGGATCCAGATGATGTTGAAGAAATGGACTTGTAATGGTAGATAGCCATGATTGTAATGAGAGCCAAGAAATTCCTCCGAAAAGGGAAGAAGCTGAGTCTAAATGAGAACACAAAACTTGGATATGATAAATTCAAGGTAAGGTGCTTTAATTCTGGTGTGACTGGCCATTTCTCTAGGGAATGCAGTGCTCCCAGAAGAAGTACCAACAATGACCAAAGAACTTCACATGGTCAGCCATCATCTCAATCCAATTTAAGCTTTCAATCAAGCAGTTCCCATCAGTGTCAACATCAAAATTAGCATCAACAAACTCATCACAATCAACCACAACTTACACATCAAGCTCAATGAAGAAACCAACCAACCTCTAATGCACTTGTTATCAGACAAGATGGAGTCTGTGACTAGAGCCTATATGCAGAGGAAGTCAAGCCTCACTTCCAAAATCATGCTCTCATGGCTAACATTAATGATGGTCCAAATCCAATGCCACCTAAGGTAAAATCCAATCTCTGAAGTGACAAATGTATTCAAGAAGTATAGGGATATAGAGAACATAATCACAAGTTGGCTTTTAAAATCAAAGAAGAAAAGGTGAAATCTAAAATGTTGAAACATGAGATGAAAAGTTTTGAAATTAAAATCAAATCACTTCTTTCAGATATTGAAAAACTCCATGGTGAAAAGTACACTCTAGCAGCAGAGAATGAGAAGTTACCTGAATTGTTAACAACAACCAAAGCTGAGCAATTAGCTACAGTAGTGAAACTTGAAAAGTTTCAATTCTTTTTTGCTAAGCAGCAAGAGTTGCTTGACTCATAGAAAGAGCCAAGGATATGACTGGGATAGGATACAATTCTTGTCTACCTCCATATAATGACAACTATACGGTTATGCCTGAGGCACTCACTAATTCTGATTCAACTGAACCTCAAGTTATTGAAACTAAAATAATTGTTTCTCAAATAACCAATCCTCAAAACAAACCAAGTGTGTATATTAAAACCAATGAGGATAAAATCAAGTTGGGTCACCCAATCAAAATCAAAGAGTGCTCATACAAACCTATAGTTGTCAAGAAACCAAACAGCCTAATCAAAGTCATTGTGCCATTTGTGATATTCATCCCTGAAAATCTCAAGGTGGTGAAGAATGCTGAAGTATCAGTGAAATCTTTTGCTAAAAGAAGATCCGATAGTGAGATTAAATCTCCTAAAAATTCAAGCAAATCAGAAAAGGTTTCACTAAAATCCAAAAACAACTCAATAGCATCTCCATCATCCAAAGGAAAATCTCCCATGGTTCAAAAATCAAAAGTAAAAACTAAACAAATCTCATCAACAAAGTCAAAACAGGGGATCGGTTTTGACATTTTCAATAAAAAGGATGTAGACCAATTTGAAAAGGAGTTAAGCAAGGGAAAAAGGAAGCAAAAGCAGTCTCCAAAGACCAAGCAAAGTAAAATTATGAAACAATCTACAGAAACTAAGAAGGCTGAATTTGCTTCTTCATTGAACACAAAATCTGAGGCTAATCTAAAATCTATTAAATCAAATGAAGCCTCAACATCAAAATCAAAAGACAAACAAATGTACTGTGATATTTGTAACATGTCTAATCATAACACATATGAGTGTTATTTTAATCAATATTGCTCCATCTGTGACATGAACAATCATTCTACTAAAAATTGTTATTTCAACAAGTATTGTTCTGTATGTGATATGACAAATCACAATACATCTGATTGTTTCTTTAAACAGAAAGGCTTGAGAATCCCATAAAACAAGCCTATTTCACTAATTTCAACTGACAAGGTCAAACACAGAAGTCTATCACACATTAAACAAACATGGATTTCAAATTCTGATGATGACTTTTATGATCAATGGCAGTCAAAGAGTGTCAAAAGAATTTTTAATCATAATATGAAACAATCACTTGGTTTTCACCCAAAAATTAAAACAAAAGTGATTTCTAAAAATGAAAAACATGCCCAATTTATACATAGAAACCATGATGAAAGATTTGACTACTCTTCAGACAACTCTATTGAAATTGATGAAATAAAAAAAAGGACTCCACAGAAATTCTTCAAAGCATCAACCTCTAAATCACAACCTAGAGGCAAGTATCAAAAGGTTACAATAATGGATAGAAACGGGTGACCCAGGACCATCATGGCTTGGGTTATACATTCTAACTTGTTATTTTATGCTTGCAGGGTCATCCATACAGGTCCAACAACTTATGGTATATGGTAGTTGATGCTCCCGACACATGAATGGAGATAGTTCCCTCCTTCATGATTTCAAGCATATACAAGGAACTACTGTAGCGTTCGATGGAAAATCACAAGGTGGCAGAATTACTAGGGAAGGATCTATAACAAATGGACTGTTGAGCTTTGACAAAGTAAACTATTGCGAGCAATTGAATTTCAATCTCCTCAACATGTCTCAGATCTGCGACACAAAATATTACACTCATTTCACAGACACTCATTGCTATATTTTGAAACTAGGATTTCAAATTCCTGGAGAATGGGTTGTCTTGAAGACTCCGAGAAAGAATAATACCTATGCCTTGAACCTTAATTCTGCTCAACCAATAGAAGAAACATGTCTTTTGTCTAAAGCATCATTTAAGAGTCACAACTTTGGCATAGACGTTTGGGACAAACAAATTTCAAGAACATGAACAGATTGGTAAAAGGAAATCATGTAATTGGTTTACCTCAAAAAAAATTTCATTTTATTGACCACTGTTCTACATGTCTCAAAGGAAAACAACATAAATTTTCCCATAAGCCAAAACTTGTGAACACAATCAATACTCCATTGAAGTTATTTCATATGGATCTCTTTGGACCAACTCATGTCATAAGTATTGGCAAGAAACAGTATTGTTTGGTGATCATTGATGACTTTTCACGATTCACATGGGTCTTCTTCCTACTTCATAAAAATGAAGCTTCTCAAATAATAAAAGATTTTATCTCAAAAATTGAAAATCAACTTGATCAAAAGGTAAAATCAATCAAAAGTGATAATGGGACAGAGTTCAAAAATGAAAATCTAAGTTCATTTTGCACACAAGAAGGCATTGGTCATCAATTCAGTGCAGCCAAAACTCCTCAACAAAATAGGGTAGCTGAAAGGAGAAACAGCACACTGATTGAAGCATCAAGAACAATGCTAGCAGATGTTAAGCTACCAATTACCTTTTGGGCTGAAACAGTCAACACATCATGTTTTGTGCAAAATCGAACTTTGATTGTTAAGGAAAACAACAGAACACCTTATGAACTTCTTTTTCATAGAAAATCATTCATTGGATTTTTCAAGTCATTTGGTTGTCCTGTCTCAATATCAAACACCGTAGATAATTTAGGAACGTTTGCTTCTAAGTCTGATGAGTGATTCTTGGTAGGTTATTACTCTGTCTCAAAGGCTTTCAGAGTGTTTAATCCTAGATTAAACATTATTGATGAATCAACAAATGTTCAATTCAATGAGCACTTCTTTCCTAAGTCAATTAATGGTCCCGATTGGTTGTTTAATATTGACTCTTTTACAAGATATTTTGATCACTTTCACTTGTCAAATGCAGGTAATCTACAATCAGTTGGATCTTTTGGAACAGTAGAGAGAGAAGGGATGACTTTCTAATAATACCTCCATCTTCTGCAAATCAACCAGATGAAGAAGTTCCATTGCAAGATGACTCTGTTAAGCAAGAAGTACAAAATCATAGTGTCTCAACTAAGGCAGATCCTAGTACACTACCCACTCTTTCAGCAGAACCGTCTACTAAAGATAGAAATCCAGAACCTGCTACTATGCCAGTTGACACTGAAGTGATTGCAAATGATGAAAGTCTTCAAAGTGCTGCTAATGCTGAAGCTAAAGCTGGTGATGTGTTTGATTACTTTCACAATTCTCTTACATCACAACCTGAGGTGCCTCTTGCCAAGATCATCTGAATGTCTCCAATCTTGATGTATCAATTACTGGTGACTCAATTCCAACTACCAGGATACATAAGAATCATCCAGTGTCAAGCATCATTGGTGAATTAGATGAGTGAGTGACAAGAAGCAAGTCAAGTATTACAAACATTTGTTTGTTTTCTTGCTTTCTATGTCAAACAGTACCTACGGATATAAAAGAGGCTCTTTAAGACAACAGTTGCATCGAGAAAATGCAGGAAGAATTGCTCCAGTTCAAGAAACAAGAAGTATGGTAGTTGGTAGACCTTACCGAAGGACAATACCCTATCGGTACCAGATGGTTATACAGAAACAAGACTGATGAAAGGGGCATTGTTATCAGAAACAAGGCAAGATTGGTTGCACAAGGATACACCTAAGAAGAAGGAATAGACTATGATGAGGTGTTTGCACCTATTGCCAGAGTAGAAGCCATAAGACTTTTTCTTGCATGCTCTGCATCAATGAAATTCATTGTGTACCAAATGGATGTAAAATGTGCATTTCTTTATGGCAAAATCTCTAAAGAAGTCTATGTGAGTCAACCACAAGGCTTTAAGGACCAGGATTTCCTTCATTGGGTGTACAAGCTTGACAAAGCTTTGTATGGCCAAAATCAAGCCCCACGATAGTGGTATGTGACTCTATCATCTTTCCTTCTTGCATACGTGTATGAGAGAGGAAAGATTGATCAGACTTTGTTCAGAAAAAGAAAAGAACATGAAATGCTGCTAGTCTAGATCTACGTGGATGATATCATTTTTGGATCAACACACAAGTAACTTTGTAAGGATTTTGAAGACCTTTATGCACTCTAAGTTCTAGATGAGTGCAATGGGGGAGCTTACATTCTTCTTAGGATTGCAAGTAAAGCAGACAGCAGATGGAATCTTCATCAATAAATCAAAATACATGGAATCCATGTTGAAGAAATTTCATTTTACAGATTGTCAGTCTATCAGAACTCCTATGGATACAAAAGCGAAGATTGGTCCAAACTCAGATGGCAAATCAGTGGATCTGACTCACTATCGATTAATGATAGGGTCACTCATGTATCTAATAGAAAGTAGACCCGACATAATGTTTGGTGTATGTGTTTATGCCATATATCAAGCAGATCCCAAGGAATCACATGTAAATTTGTATAGAGGATATTCAGATATCTTAAGGGCAAGCCTGCACTTGGATTATGGTACCCAAAGGAGGGATATTTCAATCTCTTTGCCTACACAGACAGTGACTACGGGGATGCAACTTCAATCGGAAGTCCACTTCTGGAGGTTGTCAATTTCTTTTCCCAGCCTGCTCTCCTAGCAATGCAAGAAGCAGACAAACATGTCTGTTTCCACAATAGAAGCTAAGTACATAGCAGCATCAGCCTGTTGCTTTCAAGTTCTCTAGATTCAAAACCAGATGCTTGATTATGGTTATAACTTCTTTCACACACCAATTCACATTGACAACATAGCCGCCATGCTCATAACAAACTAGTTCAGCACTCAAAAACCAAACACATTAAATTAGATATCACTGTTTGAGAGACTGTGTTTAAAAAGGGTTAATCAAGTTGATACAAGTTCACACGAATAATAAATTAGCTGATTTGTTCACTAAGGCATTTGACCCTAGTCAGTTTGAATTCTTAGTTCAATCAATTGGCATGATTAACCCTGAGTAAAAGTCAAAATTTATGAAAACGTACAAATATTATAAAAAAAGTTATTTTTGTTGAATTATTTGAAATATACTCCAAATGGGAAATGATTTAATTATAGTCGTTATATCATTCACTATGCTTATTTAAAAATTTTAAAAGACTGACATGACTTATCTGATATGTGGGTAGGTTCAGCTTGGAAAAGAAGATACATACTATGATGAACTAAAGCTCATATTCAACTGTAAAGCCATCACCTCATGTATGAGTAAGTATTAGCTTATCCAAGTGTGTGTGTGTGTAGTAACCTAAACACACCAGGTAATGATGCCTTATGAATCTCATTCACCCATATCAGTTTCACCTCTATTTTGCTTTGCAAAGACTTAGAGAAACAAGCACAAAGTGCTGATGTCATGATCCAAAAAGATTCCCAATGTGGAACACATCCAAAATGGATAGATTAATAAAATCAAAAGAATCCCAAAGAGGATCACCTTCCAAAGCGAAGTGCAAAAGAATTCCAATGTGGATCAAATAAATATAAGGATAAAAGTAAAAGAATCCCAATGAGGATCCCCCTATCTCAAAAAGAAAATGAGAATTTGTAATTTAAATGACCGGGTCATGTAAGTTGTGAAAAAGTTCTATCATGCATTTCATGCGGGTGGTTGATCTTGCCATGCTTTTGAGTGTGAGGTACATGTTGAATACTCAATCCACTCAAAACATGATAAATATCACAAGCATCAAAATATTAACCAAGCATGAGTTTAAGATGACGAACATACCTACAATCAATATGTTCATGATTATGTCTATTTTACTAATAATTGCTTGTACTTGTGAAAGGTAAGATTGATATGATCCCAAGTAAAGTATACTTCCTCTTCATGTACAGATAAGAAAATCAAAAATTACAAAAATATTTTCAGTATTCAAAATTTTAAAATCTTTAAAGTTTTTATCCCATATGGATATAAACTTTAGGGGGATAAATTTAGAATTTTATGAATATGTTCACAAAAAAATTGCAAAATCTCAAAAAAATATTTTAATTATTTTGTACAGTTGTTGCCTTTCTTAAAAAATATAAAATTAGAAAAATGACTGTGTTGGCGTGGAAGCTATACCATAGTACCTCAGTGTATGGAGATATCTAGAAGCATAAAAGTCCAAGATCAATCAAATCTGGGAAACTTGTATCACACTGGGTATACAATTCAATTCAAGCAAGAATTGACAATCAAAGCAACAGTCAAAACTTCATAAAAGTCAAAACAATAGACACACCTTCATAAAAGTCAAAGCATAAGTGCAAAAATAGTCAAAACTACCCACAGCAAAAACATTAATTTTTGACAAGTTCAAATTTTATTGTGGGTAAGAGTATTGGTTAATGCGGGTGAAGGTAACCCATGCATATAACCAATGCGGGTAATAGTTTTGTGCAAGAAAAACCAAAGTGAAACTAATGCGGACAAGTTAAGTCATCCGCATTTGTTTCCAAACAAATGCATACAACAATGTCTGAAGTATCATGGATGAAAACTTAAGCGGATAAAATTTTATTCTCAAAAAACTTATGCAGATAAAATTTTATTGTTCTGCATTTCCCAAATGCGGTTAATTTTTGTTCATCCGCATTTACCAAATGTGGTTGACATGATCAATGCGGACAACATTGTTGTGTATTTCTATCAAAAATAAATCATGTGCTCACACTCTTCTGTCATGATAAGTGTTTGAACCTTAGTTAATGCAAATGGATAATGCAAAGCACAGAAATATTAACATCCATCAGCATTAACTAATGCGGTAGAAGTTAAGAAATGCAGAAAACTAAATTATTAATCCGCATTTGTTGCAACAAAAATGCAAGTTCTGATGTAAATGCGGACAAGTCAAATGTTCTTCCGCATTTGTTACAAGGTCAAATGCTGGCAAGTTTTGTGCTTCCGCATTTGTCACAGTACACAAATGCGTACAAGTCAAAAACATCCACATTTGCTATAGTATAAAAATTAAAACCACCGCATTTGTTCATACACTTGCTAAGTTTAAGAAAGACATTAAATCAACTATTTAAGCACATTAATGAGAGTCATTTAATACTTTTCAAATTTGAGTGAACTGGTAGTGCGACGAGCGTTTTTCTCATCGATCTTCATCAATCATTCAAAACATCTCAAACCTTGTGTGTCAATTGTTCATCCAACTCCATTTCATCTCTATTACAATTCTTAGCCAAAGTAGTATTGAAACAAGGTGAGTCTCGATAGATTTGTAAACTTTGAATACCGAACCAGTGATGAACATAGAACCTAGGTTTAGAAAACTCAAACAATTAACCATGAACATTGGATTTCAATGACATTTTCGAGTTCAATGAAACAGATTATAATATGAATATCAAAGAACAACCAATTTACGAACCCTAGGTTAACCACGATGAACAGGGGAACCGAGAATTGAAAATGTTGAAATCAAATCCAATGTTTCAGTGTAAAAAGATGTTTGAAACAGTAAAGATGATTGAAAATAAGCATAAAACATAACACAAATGGTTATTCATCACCAAATCAAAGATGGTCAAATTCCTATACAACAATAACCATTA
This sequence comes from Flaveria sonorensis, assembly GCA_025506505.1. Taxonomy (NCBI): domain Eukaryota; kingdom Viridiplantae; phylum Streptophyta; class Magnoliopsida; order Asterales; family Asteraceae; genus Flaveria; species Flaveria sonorensis. The sequence continues at coordinate 12,536,169 of CM046435.1, read as the reverse complement.
AACTCTTAATTTTGACCTGAGAAAGTCAAACTAAGAAAACTCAAACATGATCTTAGTTGTATAATTTGATAATTGTTAGTTCATTACTAACACATGTGTCTCTATTGCAGAATCTATGGCAAACCTCACTTGGAGCAAGCTCTATAATGTCAGTGGATACCTTGATCCAGATGTGCCAAAATTTGAGGGTCTAAGAGACATGATCAGATTCATCTCCATAACAAGAGTAGCAGATGCCATCACTGTAAGACCAATCATCTATGAGAACTTCATCAGATCATTCTGGGGAACAGCTGAAGTGACTGAAGTAGATGGTGTGGGGACCATATCAGGAAGGATCACTGATGATCACATATTAGCCATCTCTAAACAAACTGTGAGACAGTGTCTACAGTTTAGGGATGATGCCAACTCTCCCTAAGAACTAGAAGAAGATGACATCATGACCTTCTTTGCCAACATTGGTTATGAAGGGGTTTTGAAGGAAAATAGATTGTCAAGGGGTTAGTTGACTTATAGTGGAGATTCCCGATACATCTATTCCAACATTGCCTGTCAAAGAGGAAGACTGGTTGGAATGACATCCCCATCACTATATCATCAGCTATTTGTGCCTTATGCACTAACAGATAATTCAAAATGTCTCCTTATGTGTTCAATGGCATGGTCTCCAACATTCAGGAAGGAAGAAGACATATGTTCCTGGTGTATCCCCGATTCATCCAATGCTTCATCAATGAAGTTTTTCCTGATATTGTAGGAGAAGACCCTGTGATGGACATTCCTCACTACAATGCCAAGTCCTAAAAGTATATCTAGAAAAGCGACCCGAAGAACTTCTATAGTGGAACTTTCTTTCCTCTACTTCCATGGATGTTATAGCAGATCAATCCTGAGGAAGTTCAAGCCGAGGAAGTTGTTCATGATATTGAGGAACAAGCTCATGATGATGTTCCTGCTGATGAACATGAGATTATAGAAGAACAACCAGCTGCTCATGTTCAACAAACTATTGAAGAGCATGCTAAAACAGCTGAAGAAGGACTAAGGCAAGTGTCACCACAAATTGATGTAGGTGGTCATCTCTACACTGTGCCTTCAGCTCAAGAAGCTGATATACCATCACCTTTTAGAGCATCACCTGTCCATTTTCCTCCATTATCTCCTATTCACTCTCATCACGTATCTCATATCTATTCTTCACCGAAAGTTGCTGCTACATCTATTGAATTTGGTGAGTCTACCAGTTCATCAGATGGGTTTGAATCATGTTCGGATGAGGAGGATCATCATCCTGATTTTCAAAGGCCTGAGAGACAAGTACACTCAGAGGCCGGTGCTTCAGAAAGCTTTGTAGAATCTGAAGTTAACCATCCTGATGCTAAGGATGAAATGATCTCTGAGCTATTATTGAAGGTACCCAGAATGGAGAAACTTTTGGATAGAAGGTCTGGCATAATAAGAAATAGACTTCTTGAACTGGATGAGAAGGAGAAAGAACTAAAAGAACTAAAAGCCAAATATCAGTTTGATAAAGAAGAAAAAGAAAAAGAGATTGATAGACTTAAATCAGAGAAAAAGAAGCTGTGTGAAGAGCTAAGAGAAAAAGAAGCTGAAAAGCTTGAAAAAGAAAAGAAGCAAAAGGATGCCAAGGCCTCTGTACCCTCTTCTTCTAGCCCTTATATGCATACATACTCCAAAAAAAGGAAGTACTTAACTAAAAAGGCCAAAGGAAAAATGCCTATGGTAGAAGAGAAACCAGCTCCAATGAAACAAAAGGATGATCCAAGAAGCCTTGCTGCTATTGTCCAATTTCTGGATGAGCATGAGAAGGCTGAGGAATAATTAAAGAAGAAGACTGAGGTGATTATCCTAGAAGAAGGAGAGATAGAAGGAGGATACCAGTGAGCTTGATTGATGACTCTTGTTCAGGGACAGTCCTCAAAGGTTGAGTCATATGTTGAAGAGATGGTGGAGAAGGCACAAACTGATGATCTTATGGTTAAAGTCGTGTATTTGATCCACCACGGTTATGATACTGATGAAGTTTTTGGGATGACATATGAGTGAATGGTAGAAGAAGTTAACAAGATCTACAAACTTCTTGACCCGACCTATGTGACTGATTATGAAAAGAAGACAGTGGGGTCCCCAATCTAATTCACTCCAACACAGTCTCAATAGTCTCAAGTGCCTTAATCCTAATATCCTGATCCCTACAACATGACAAACAGGGAAATAAAGGATTATCTATCTGTTCAAGGATCCCCAATCTAATTCACTCCAACTAGAAAGTCATCTCAGGATGTCCAACTCACTACCAAAGACCATGATGTCATGGCACCCATGCTACATAAAAATCCTAAATGGTTTATTGAACCTTCTCAATTGAAGATGCATGAAGGGTTAACCACTTCAAAATTATTAAGGGTTTGTCTCCTCCAGAAGGCAAGGTAGATGTTAAAATAATTGCCTGGAAGTATGATAGTGATTGGAACATGTTCATGGTGAAAAGGATCTCAGGGCTAGTTCAGTTCTTCATAGAGTATACTTCTCTTGTGAACTCCCTGCAGATACATGATGTGAAAGAATTAGCAGAGCTTGAATTAATCAATCATAATTCTATGTATAGAGGATATGAGTTTGAAGATATTTTGAGGATGTTCAAGAAAACAAATAACTTCAAGTTTCTGAAGGCTATATGCATAAGGAAAGACAAATCTTTCAACAATCCTCTTGCAAAGAAGAAGAAGATAAAAGGAACTGAAGAGTTGGTATTTCTAGAGTTGAATGTAAAACCAACTAAATCATTAAAAAGAAAGATGGTTGCTGGAACCCATATGTCCAAACCAATCTCAAATGTATTCTATGATGAAAAGACATAGGAGTTGGTAATTGAATGAATATGAGAAGGAAAAGAAGGATCTGAGATTAGGCTATTTAGTGGATATGTGGTGAGATTGTTAGATGAATCCTATATCCACTACATATTTACAAGACACTTCAGAAAAATAGATAACAAGCTTGGAGAAGCTGATATGTATTTCTTTTTGAAATGCATCAAGATTCTAAAGATAGCCTATGGCAGAATCAACAAAAAAAAGAACAAAGAAAAAGAAAGAGAGTTCCTCTCCAGCTGGGAAACATAGTGAAGCTGGAGGTAGATGCTGATAGGTCTTTACTGTTCCACAGAGATGGGCTTTCCACTGTATCTATATGGGAACCCATATCTTTGAAACAGATACCTATTGAGGCTGTTCACACTGTGAGTCAAATTAAGATCCATGTCCTCATCCTAGACAAGATGAATGAAGCTAGAGAATTCTCAAATATGATCAAGGCCATATTAGATCCATCACTAGCTAAACCTCAACAATTTACAGAGCCTGAACCAGCACCAGCTCCATCAACAGTCCAAGAAAGGCAAACACCTGCACTTGAAAAACCACCAGAATTATCACAACCTCCACCACCCTCAAACCCTTGAAGTACATAGGCTGTATAATCCTTAAGGGGAGTATTGTTGGACCCTGAAAGGATCATACATGCCAATTCAAGAGGTGGTTGAAGGTTGTTCTAGTTGGAAATCCCTATAAGTTCAAGAAGTAATGCGGGTGAAGAAAACATAAGGAAAAGAAGACAAGTGTCGACTATCCGTATTAGTCAATGCGGATGAGCAAAGAACAAATACGCGGATACGCAGAACAAATACAGCTAAGTATTTGTTCATCCGCATTTACTAATGCGGATGTGCATAACCAAATGCGCTCAAGTATTTGTTCATTCGTATTACTCAATGCTGATGACATACTTAATAGGGAAACTCAAAAGAAGAAATGCTAATGATGACAAACACATCAGCATTAGTTAATGCGGATGAACATTTATAAATGTTGATTATCTTTTGTACTTAGACTAGTATTCTGATGTATAGTTGTCAGGGAAGTTTAGTCATTTCCTACGGGCATTGTATCAGCCTATAAATAGAATACTATACACTAAATGTAAGGTAATGACAGACAATGAAGTTTTTGTTTTATGCTGCAAACCCTGTCACACTTTGTATCTTGGTTACCAATATCAATATACAAAGCATTTATTAGTATTTTCAGCATTAAATGTTTTTTGATTCTATATTTTCACTACATAATCATTGACTCAATCATCACATTCGATCCTAGTTGAGTCACATCAACTCAGATTCACATCTCCGACCTGGTCAGTCATGCTTTATTCATAATTTAGGGTTCTAAATGTCATTAGTCTATAGTGTCATTAGTCTATAAATAGTAAACTATGGTGCAATTAGGGTTTAAGCTTGTATGAGCTAGATTTGAGGGTTCCATGTAAACAATATCATATGCAAACCAATATGGATCAAATGAGGTTTTTGTATTAGTGTTCTTGAGTGTTCATATTTGTTCTTCATATTTTATCATGTTTGATCCAAATCTTCACCAAATCATTGATTCAAATGTGTTTTGGGGTAGATGTAGACATACAGGTTTCCTTTTTGCATTGCCATGAAACCAATCTTCCCCCTAGAAATTGACATTCTCAAGAGTTAGACTTCTTGTTACAGTTACATCCTCCATAGTTATCCGTATATCCATAGAGATTGAAGTCAGCACTCTTAGGTTCCCCTTTAAGATACTTTAAAATTCTCTTGGCAGCCATTAGATGTGACACTTTTAGAGCAGCTTGGAATCTTAAGCACAAGCATGTGGCAAATATGATATATGGTCTGCTGGTTGTGAGCCATATGAGAGATCCAACGATGGCTCTGTAATGCTGTTGATCAACTATTTCCCCCTTAAGATCAGGAGTTAATGAACATGTTTTAGACATTAGGGTTTTAGCAGCCTTAGCATCAATAGCTTGGAATCTCACTAAGATGTCTTGTACATACTTAGATTGATTTTTGAAAATGCCTTCAAAGGTCTGTTTCACTTCCAACCCTAGAAAGGAAGTGAGTTATCCTATTGAACTCATCTTAAACTTCTACTTAATGAAACTTTCAAAGGCTTTACCTAATCTCTCATTTGTAGACCCAAATATGGTATCATCCATATACAGTTGTACCAAAATGATATCCAAATCAACTTTCTTGATGAAGAGAGTTTTGTATGTAGATCCTTTGGTGTATCCGTTCTTCAGAAGAAAGATAGATAGTGTCTCATACCATTTTCTAGGAGCTTGATGAAGACCATAAAGGGTTTATGAAGTTTGTATAAATGATATGGATACTTGGGATCTTCAAAGCCAGGAGGTTGGAAGACAGAAACTTTTTCATTAGTCTCACCATGGAGAAATGCATTCTTGACATCCATCTGAAACACCTTGAAGTGTTTGGAGGCAACAAATGCCAAAAAAATTCTTATTGCTTCAAGCCTTGCCACAGGAGAAAAGAATTCATCATAATCAATCCTTTCTTCTAATGTGTACCATTGTACCTTATTGCTTCAAGTCTAGATTTGTTCTTGATAACAATGCCTTTGTCATCCTTATTGTTTCTTAACACCCATTTGGAATCACTTATAGTCTTCCCCGTAGAAAGTGCACATAGTTTCTAAACCTTTTGTCTAGAAAACTGAAGAAGCTACTAATGCATAGATTCTACCCAGATGTTATCTCTTAAGTCCTCATCTACTTTTGCTGTTTCTAGTTGAGAAAGGAAGCATGAAAACAAACAAATATTTGCTTCATTCACCCTGCTTCTTGTCTTGACACCAGTATCAACATTACCAATGGCATTTTCAACTGGTTGCTTTTTATGAATTCTTAGTCTTAGGATCACTTAATGTTATTAAGATAGATCTAAATTTGGAGATGTTTGTTTTAGGAAATTCGACAGATGGATTGACTAGATCAACTACCAAATTGACTCCTTCTTCAGCATTTGTCACACTTGGTTCCTTTTCAAAAGATTGTCTAGTACCACAATGATCATGAGACTTCTCATCTGATGAGTCATCATAAGCAAAGGATGGTTGACCTATATTGTTTGTGGTACTAACATCTACTTCTTCTAAATATGGCAGATCTGGATCAACAAATGACCTATTATGATTAAGACCATGAGGTAGATTAACTCTGTAGTCTTCAGCACTTAGGATTTGTATGCCTGCTAATCTGTTTGGTGAGTCTCCTAAAACATTCTCAGTAAAATTGTTAACTGCATTTGTGAATCCATTTAGATCAAACGTCCAACTTCGGGTATTCCCAACACTATTCGAGGAACTTTCATTAAATATGACATTTTCAAATTCCTCAATGTTGTGGTCAACTTTGTTGTATACTCTCTAAGCTTAAGCTTGTGATGAGTATCCTACACCCATCTACTGATTTCACATCAAATTTGGATAATGATCTTTGGTATTTAGAAGGGTGCATGGACATCCAAAAGGTCTTAAAAACCCTATGAAAGATCTTCTCTTATGCCATAATTCATAAGAGGTTTTTCCATGTGTCTTGACTATTAACACCCTGTTCTGAACATAGCACGTAGTGCTGATGCTTCAGCCCAGAATGATATAGGAAGTTTGAAGTCAGACAAAATGGTCCTTGCAGCATCAATAAGTTTCATCTTTCTCCTCTCAGCAATTCCATTTTCCTGAGAAGTTCTAGGAGCACTATTTTATTTTGCACTATCTTTGGATTCATAAAAAGAATCAAGGGGTGTGGTTTTTGAACTCAATGCCATGATCACATCTAGTTATTTTAACCTTTAAATTAATTTGGTTCTTAATTTTTCTAATAAATGATTTTAATATTTCAGGAGTTTCATGTTTAGTTTCTAGAAAGAAAACCCATATGAATCTCGTAAAATCTTCTATTATTACCAAGCAATATGATTTTCTTCCAAAACTTATTACACATATTGGGTCAAACAAGTCCATATGTAATAGATGTAAAGGAATTGTGTCTGAGTTCAATTCTTTGGACTTATGAGAAGATCTGTGTTACTTTCCATTTTGACAAGCATCAAAGTTGTGAGCACATGTAAACTCCTTGCAAGGAATTCATATGACTAACCTATTCTGAACTAGCTTGTTCATGTTTTTGAGGTTTACATGTGCTAATATTTGGTGCCAAAGGGAGGATTCAGTTATTAAAGCTTTGGTAATGCAACATGATACAATTCCTGAAGGTGATGCATTTTGCATGTTGAGCATGTACATATTGTCTTTCATGGGAGCTCTTAAAAGTATTTTATCATTTGGAATTTCAAACTCAGGATATAGAATAATACATTCATGCTATGTGAAGTGAGTGTTGTGTTTTTTATCACACAGCTGAGATACCCCTCAAAATATTATAACTCAACTCCTTCAAATAGTTCACCTTATCTAAGCTTAGCTTTCCATTGTTGAATGTCCCCCTACCAGTAATGTATCCACCTTTTGTATCACTTGCAAAGGTAACAGATACGCCATCATATGGTTCAAGATTTAGCAGGCATGATCTGTCACCTATCATATGCCTGGAGCATCCATTATCCATAATCCATAAGTTAGTTTTGTTTCACAGATGTTCTTACACATAAACAAAATGGTTGGTGATGAATAAGGACTGAAGCCTGTATAGTTTTGGCTCTTCCGGTTTTCGCAGTTGCTTTTTAGTGGTAAATGCTGAGGGGGTGATTTTTTGTTTTAGGTCATCTTAGGATTTCGCATATGTCTTTGGTTTCTAGGCTTTTCTTTTGGCTTTCCTGATGCTTTCACATTATCCTTCTTGTGATGAACCTTTGCAGCTTTTGGAGATGGTGATAGTTTCCTAAAAGTCATCTCCTTCCTCAAGCTTGTAGCTGCTGATTTCTTCGATAGATCCTTCAAGGGTGCTGACTTTCTTTAGGAATCAGCACTTGAGGGATTTCGCTTCCGAGCACCTTTATCATCACCATCTTTTCTTTTTGATGGTTGATTGGAAGCTATAGACTTCTTTGAGGGTCTAGGCTGGTTGGGATGGTTGACAGAGTGTGCTAGGGGATTTTGTTGATAGTCGTTTGCAAAGTGATTGTCTTCTCCACACATTAGGCATGTAATCTTTATCTACTTCTTAGCTGACTTGATTCTTGCCTGATCTCTTATAGCTCCTTCTTTATCTCGTCCTTCTTACCCCTGCTTATCATCAACTGACTTTCCTCAGTTCCACCTATCTGTTTGTTTATCTTGTGATCAACATGGGTGGTTAGATTAATCTTATTCCTTGGGAACCTCTTGTTGTGGATATCTACTTCTTTAAATGTAGACCTTTGAACATATGATTATGGTTTTAATTCTTAAGAGTTTGAGGTTCTTGCACAACAGCTTCTATTATGAGTCTTCTTGATGCAGCTATGCTTTGGTTAAAGCTTTGTCTTGATGGAGAGGTTTGACCTAGCAGGCAGTTTGTTGACTTTGGAAGATGTCTTTTCTTTGACAAACTCCACTGACTGGGTCCGAGAATAAGAATCTCAGTTGATATGACTCAACTTAGGATCGAATATGATGATTGAGTTAGTGATTAAGTTGCGGAAATACCAAATCACAGAACATTTAATACTGAAAATGATAATAAATGCTTTGTATAATGATGTGAGTAAACAAGATACAAAGACAGCTGGGGTTACTACTTAAATGAGTAATATCAATCTTACAAGAAGAACTTACAAACTTAGGTCATACTGTTCTATTTATAGGCATACACATTGCCTGTGCAAAATGACTAATCTACCCTGATAATTATACATCAGAAACTAGTCTAAGTACAAAATAAGAGCAACATTTGTAAGTGTTCATCCATATTGACTAATACGGATGAACAAGTCTTCATCAGCATTTGTTGTTACGTCTTCAGCATTAACTTATTTCATCCACATTAGTCGAAGCGGATGAACAAGTCTTGGAAGAATTTCTTTTGTTCATCCGCATTAGTCAATGCGGATGAACAAACACTTGTCACCATTTCTTTTTCTTCATCCGCATTAGTCAACGCAGATGAAGAAATACTTGTTAGCATTTGTTTTTCTTCATCCGCATTAGTCAATGCGGATGAACAAATACTTTTCAGCATTTTTCAATGGACATCCGCATTAGCTAATGCGGATACTTCTATACTTGGTTGTTTTTTTTGGTTGTCTTCTATTTGTCTTCTGTCTTTGGAGTTTTCCAACCAGAGCAACCTTCAACTACCTCTTGAATTGGTATGTATGATCCTTTCAGGGTCCAACAATACTCCCCCTAAGGATTATACAGCCTAAGTACTTCAAGAGTGTGATGGCGGTGGAGGTTGTGATATTTTTGGAGGTTCTTCATGAGCTTTTCTTGCTTGGACTGTTGAGGGAGAGGGTGTTGATGCAGTATCAGCAGGAAGCATGGGTTCTACCAAAGTTGGATCCAAAATTTCCTTGATCATGTTGGTGAAGTCTTGGGCATCATTCATCTTGTCTTGGCTCAGCACATGAATCTTCATTTGGCTCATATTGTGAACTGCATCAAGGGGCATTTGTTTCAAAGAAATTGGTTCCCACACTGAAATAGTGGAAAGACCATCTCTGTGAATCAGTAGGGATCCATCAGCATCAACTTCAAGCTTTACAATGTTGCCTATTTGGAGAGGCACCTTCTTTTTCTTTCTTTGTTCTCTTTTTTTGTTTATTCTATCATAGGCCATCTTCAATATCTTAATACATTTCAGCATGAACTCTAAGTCATCTTTTCCCATTTTGTTGTTGAGTGATCTGAAGTATCTTCTGAAGATATAGTGAACATAGGATTCATCCAATAATCTCACCTCATATCCACTAAACAATCTGATTTCTGGTGCTTTCTTTCCTCCCTATTTCCTTTCAATAACCAACTCATATGTCTTCTTATCATAATACACATTGGAGATTGGTTTTGTCTTGTGTGTTCCAGCAACCATTTTTCTTTTTAATAACTCAGTTGGCTTTACATTCAATTTTGGAAATATAAACTCTTCTGCTTCTCTTTTTCTTTTCTGTTCAAACGGATTTTTGAAAGATTTATCTTTTCTTAAACAGATGGCTTTGAGGGATTTGAAGTTGTTACTTTTCTTGAACATTTTTAGGATGTCTTCAAATTCATATCCTCTGTACATTGCATCATGATTTATCAATTCAAACTCTGCTAACTCCTTTAACTCATGAATTTGCATAGCATTCACCAGAGCAGAGTACTCTATGAAGAATTGTACAAGCCCAGAAATCCTCTTCACCATGAACATGTTCCAACTACTGTCATACTTCCAGGCAATGATCTTTACATCAGTTTTGCCTTTGGTAGTAGACACTCCCTTGATCATCTCAGAAGTGGTCATCCCTTCTTGCAACTTTAATTGGGAGGGTTCAATGAACCATTCTAGATTCTTGTGAAGCATAGGGGCCAAAACATGTTGATCCTTAGTGGTTAGTTGAACATCTTGAACAGATGTTCTTGTTCTTGGTTTTCTGTCTGTTACCTCTTCTTCAATTGACTAAAGTCTCTCCTTCTTTTCTTTAATCATCTTCAAAATTGCAGCCCTAAGAGAGTTGGTCTTCATATTACCCAACTTTCTTCTTGTGAACCCTTGCTTGGATAAATAATCCTTCATTTCCCTGTCAGTCATACTGTAGGATCAGGATATGCTGATTTAGTTTCTTGCTGCTTTATAGGCTTAGCAGCACTAGAGGAGATCTTGGCAGTTTCAGTCATCTTCTCATAATCAGTGACAAAAGTGTGGTCAAGTAGCCTTTCCATCTTTTTCACCTCTTCAACCATTTCCTCATAATTCACATTAAAGACATCATCATGATTAATCAGATACATTGCTTTAATCATGAAATCATCTGATTTGGCCTTTTCTAACATTTCTTCAACTGATGGTTCATCCCTGTCATCACCTCCTTCAATCTCTCCTTCCTCCAACACAATCACCTCAAGCACCTTTTGCATTTCCTTTTCAGGCTTCTCATGTTCTTTCAAAAACTTAGCTATAGCTGCAAGGCTCCTCGGATCATCTTTTTGTTTCTTAACAGGGGGTTCTTCTTCAACCATTGGTAGTTTGCCTTTGGCTTTCTCTATTAAGTACTATTTTTTATTGAATAAGTATGCAATCTAGGTACAGAGGATGATGGGACAGAGGCTTCTATGTCTTGTTTCTTTCTTTCAAGCTCAAGCTTTTCAGCTTCCTCCTTCTGTTTATCAGCCATTTCTTTCTATTTTTCAGTTTTAGCTTTCTGTTTTGCACCCATTTCCTTTTCTTTCAGTTCTTCACATAGGCTTTTGATCAATTCTTGTTGTTCAACAGTCAAGGAGACTGCTGGAACAAGTCGCAGCTTTAATTCTTCTTCTATGGGAATAGGATTAATGGGAATAACTACAATTCGGTCTACAGGAGTTCTCACATCTTTGATGTAGTCCCAAAATTCTTCATCAATGATAAACTCACTGGAGGAGTACATATCTAGATCATCTATAAGCTCTTTCATCACTGAATCTTCTTTAGTAGAGTGATTAGAGTGTACAATAAGGTTTTTTTGGATCTCAATAAGGTTTTCTTGATCTTCCATAGCAATGGTCTGGATAGCTGCAGTATCCAAGTGACAACTTATTTCTTCTCTTGACATCTCCAATGAGGCTTTGAGTCTTTTAATCTCATCATCCTTCTTTTTTATTTCAGCCTCATGTTTGGTTTTTAATTCTTTCAACTCCTTTTCTTTTTCATCAAGTTCAAGGATTCTATCATTGATGATCCCAGTCGTTCTTTCAAGTGTCTTCTCTATTCTTACAACCTTCTGTAACAAATCTGAGATCATTCTATCTTTCTTATCTGGTCTATTAATCTCTGATTCAGCAAAGCTCTCTGAAGGGCCTTCCTCTGAGTGTATTTGTCTCTCAGGAAGTTGTGCAACTAGATGATCATCCTCCTTATTAGAAGATGATTCAGAAGAATCTGATGAGCTGGCAGATTCACCAGAGTCAACAGATGTAGCAGCAGCATGTGGAAAAGAATCAAAGGGAGATACTTGATGGATTTAGATTGGAGAGTGTGAAGGTGAATCAGTGGGAGAAGCTCTAAATGGAGATGGAATTGCTTGTTCATGTACTAAAGGCACAGTGTGAGAATCACCACCTACATCTCCTTGTGGTGACATTGTCCTTAGTATGTGTTCAACCTCCTCAGCATGCTCTTCAATAATGTGTTGATCAAGAGCAGTTGGTTGTTCTTCAATGTTTTCTTGTATATCAGCCTGTTCTTCCACAACTTGTTTCTTAACAGCTTGTTCCTTAACAATAGGAACAACATCATCTGCAGCTGCTTCTAGAACTTCTTCTGGGTTTATCTGTTGCAACATCCAAGGAAGTAGTGGAAAGAAGGTTCCACTATAAAAATTTCTGGGATCCCTCTTTTTGATGTACTTATAAGACTTGGCATTGTAATGAGGAATATCCATAACATTGCCTTCTGGCATAAGATTGGGAAAAGCTTCATTTATGAAGCATTGGATAAACCTTGGATACATAAGGAACATATGCTTTATCCCTTCCTGAACATTTGATATCAGTCCATTGAACACATAGGCAGACATGTTGAAAGGTCTGTTAGTGCACAAGGCACAGATGGCTGATGATATGGTGATGGGGATGTCATTCTAACCTGTCTTCCTCTTGGATAAGCAATGTTGGAATAAGTGAATAAGAAATCTCCATTGGAGATCAACCAACCCTTTGACAATTTGCTTCCCTTTAAATCCACCTTCATACCCAATATTGGCAAAGAAGGTCATAATCTCATCTTCATCAAGTTCCAAAGGAGAGTTGGCATCATCTTCAAATTGTAGACACTGTCTCACAGTTTGTTCTGTGATTGCTAATGTATGATCATTAGTAATCCTTCCTTTATGGTCTTTTCCCCATTAATTTCTGTAACCTCAGCAGTTCCCTAGAATGATCTTTTGAAGCTTTCATAAATGATTGGTCTGACTGTAATGGCATGTGCCACTCTGGTTGTAGATATAAATCTGATCATATCTTTCAGACCTTCAGCTTCAGGCACATTTGGATCAAGAAATCCACTGACATTATGGAGCTTGCTCCATCTCAGATTAGCCATGATTCTGTAATAGATACAAATGGATTAGTAACACTCTAACACATATATATCATATGAAAATGATCAGGTTTGACTTTTCACATTTTACATTTTTTCAGGTCAAAATTGAAATTTCAAAGGTTACTGTTTTATTAGGATGTTGACCTAATTTTGATTTTGGTGTTGAAAAATCATTGAAGTTATGTTTTCTGCTTGATTTTTGATCATTTTCATTGTTTCAAATGTCTTTTACATCTTAAACATTAAATTTGATTTCCACATTTTCATGGTTGTGGTTCCCCTGATCATCGTGGTTGATTTAGGGTTTGAAACACAGTTATTCTTTGTTATTCATAATTACATCTGCCTCAATGAACTTTAGAATGTCATTTAAATCCATTGTTCTTGATTGAGATTAAGCATTTTCTTAAACCTGTTTCATGACAGGTTCGACATTTGAAATTTTCAAATCCATTGAGAATCACGTTGTTTTGATATTACCTCGATAAAGAATCAAATAGAGATGGTATGAAGTTTGAATGATTAACAGAAACACTTGATTTGTGATTGTTTGAATGATGATGAAGAACAGTAGAAGAACGCTCGTCGCACTTTAAAAGTTCACTCAACTTTGAAAAGTAATATATGACTCACATTAAATGTGTTTAAATAGTACATTTGATAACTTACTCAAAATTTACATGTTTGAACAAATGCGCAGGTTTAATTTTACAACTGTAGCAAATGCGCATGAACATTTTTCTTTGGGAGCATTTACTGTAGCAAATGTGTATGAACATTTTTCTTTGGGCGCATTTACTGTGACAAATGCATATAATCAAGTTAACTTGCATGCATTTACTGTAGCAAATGCGAAAGAACAAGCCAACCTGTCCGCATTAACTGTAGCAAATGCGGAAGAACAAAATAAATTTACCGCATTTACTGTAACAAATGTGGATGAACAATAACTTAACCGCATTACTGTTGCAAATATGGAAGAACAAGTTAAACTGTCCGCATCTACTGTAGCAAATGCAAAAGAACATTAAGTTGTCCGCATTAGTTACACTTGAACAAAAAACAATTACCCACATTTGTTATGCGTCTAGGTTACCTTCACCCGCATTAACCAATACTCTTACCTGCATTAATTTTTGAACTTGTCAAAAATTAATGTTTTTGTAGATGATGATTCTGACTGTTTTTGCACTGATGTCCTGATTTTTATGAAGATGAGTTTGCTGTTTTGATTTTATGAAGTTTTATCAGTTGTTAGGATTGTCAATTCTTACTTGGATTTACTTGTATACCTGGTGTGATAAAAGTTTCCCAGTTTTGACTTTATGAAGTTTTATCAGTTGTTAGGATTGTCAATTCTTACTTGGATTGACTTGTATACCTGGTGTGATACAAGTTACCCAGTTTTGACTGATCTTGGACTTTGTGCTTCCAAATATCTGCATACACTGAGATACTTATGGTATAGCTTCCATACCAACACAGTCAAACCTTTTTGTTTTAATTTTGTCTTAAACAATAAGTTGTTGCAAATTTTATGTTGTTGTGATTATTTTCTTTTAAATTTTTAATAACTCCCCCTAAAGTTTATATCCAGATTGGATAGAAACTTTAATGAATTTAAAATTGAAAGGAAAATATTTCTAAATTTTGTTTTTCTTATCTGTACATGACAAGGAAGTGTACCTTTTTTGGGATCATATCAATCTTACCTTTCACAAGTGCAAGTAGTCATGATCCTATTGATTGTAGGTATGTTTGTCCTCTTAAACTCATGCTTGGTTAATATTTTAATGCATATGATTATTATCATGTTTTGAGTGGATTAAACACTCAACATGTACCTCATACTCAGAAGCATAGCAAGATCAATTACCCTCATGAAATGTATGGTAGAACGTTTTCACAGCTTGCATGACCAGGTCATTTAAATGATGAAATCTCATTTATTTTTGGGTAAGAGGGATCCTCATTGGGATTCTTTTATTTTGATCCTTATATTTATTTGATCCACATTGGGATTCTTTTTGCTCTTCACTTTGGAAGGTGATCCACTTTGGGATTCTTTTTGTTCATTCAAAAGAAATGTAATTCATCCAGATTGGATGTGTTCCACATTGGGAATCTTTTTGGATCTTGACATCAGCACTATATGCTTGTTTCTCCAGATCTTTGCTCAGCAAAACAGAGGAGAAACTAATATGGGTGAATGAGATTCATTAGGTATCATGACCTGGTATGTTTAGATTACTAGACATACACATATTTCGATAAGTGAAATACTTACACACCATGAGATGATGGCCTCACAGTTGAATGTGATTTTTAGTTTATCACAACATTTATCTTCTTTTCCAAGATGAGCCTACCTGCATATCAGGTAAGTCATGTCAGTCTTTCAAGATTGATAGGATCAAAATGGATCAATCTGTGATGATATTATGATACAATTCAATCAAACAAACACAAGTAAACAAATCTAAACAAACATATCAAAAAAAATCATAGTATTGATTGATATAATGCATAGAAAGTACAAGTGTAGAATGAAACAGTTACAATTCGTTACTGTTCTAAGAGCTTCTAAGGTGCTTACTTAGGTGATTTTTTAGGTCATTTCCTACACAATACCTTATCTATGCTATTTATACTATCAATACAAAAAAGGAACATATATTTACACAATAAGTCCCTACACTATGACAAAAACTATACAAAGACTAGTAAATACTAAATGTTAATCTTCAAGAGGCTTCTACAATACTCCCCCTAAGATTGACATTGTCTTCAGTCTTCAAAATATCAATCTTCAGTCTTCAGATCTTTGTCTTCAATCTTCTTTAATCTTCTATCTTCTTTAATCTTCTATCTTCAATCTTCTGTCTTCAATCTTTTGTCTTCAATCTTTAATCTTTTCTCTTGTCTTTTCTCTTTGTCTTCATACTTTAAGGTAATCTTCGGGTTCTTCTTTAATTTTGAAAATCAGCTTCTCTTTGTATATTTCTTGCTCTCTCAAGGCTTTAGCAACAACAGACTTGAACTTGCTTGCTAAAATTCTTTGTTCTGGTTTTGATTCATTTGTGTTTAAAATCAGAAATGAACTCTATCGACTCAGGTTTTGAACACAAATCAAACAGAATCAAATTATTAATGTTAATCGAGAGACGGGTGTGAGAGAACAGGGTATTTTGAGTGAATGAATCGACTGAAATCACAAAGTGTTGTATTTATACTAAGTGAAACTTTTAGGCGCATGAGCACTGTTTGTGCGCATGAGCTTAGGCGCATGAGCACTGTTCAGATGCATAAGCACTGTTCAGGCGCTTTTTCACTGTTCAGGCGCATGAGTCTTGCTGAAACGCCCAACTCTTGGTAATTTTTCACTTGATATGCCCAACTCTTGAAAGTCTAGTACTGTGCAGGAGCATGACTTTGGATGAAACGCCCAACACTTAAACCAAATTTCAGACATATGACAACTGTTTAGATGCATGACAACTGTTTAGATGCATGAGATTGTCTGAAACATCCAACACTTGTACTAATTCTAAAAAAAATCATCTTGCTCCTACTTGGACTTTTGAACACTGTTTAGGCGCATGAGATAACTTTCATGAGTCTAACACTTGTAATTTTCAACTCTTCCACCTGAACACTGTTTAAACACATTAGTACTGTTCATATACTAATTTTTTTAAAAAATTTGTCAAATTTTGACTTTCACCCAAAATTTTCATAATTGACCCTCAATTTTGATCTTTTGACATTTCAAACTTTTTATTTTTATTCTTGATCATTTTATGTTTTGACCTATTTATATTTGTTATTAATTATTCAAAAACAATTTCCCGTCATTCTAGTGTCTAATTTTAGCAAATAGTCTCATATTAAACTTTTGCAAGAAGCTTTTCCACTTTAAAATGTTTTACAGGTTCATTTTTACATTATGTCAAACAGACACATGCTTGAACTTTTTAGCTTCATCATTTCCATTCAAAACACTAAATTTTGATTTTTCATATCTTGAAATTGAATAATTTTCTCTTTGACACTTAACTTTTTACTCTTTTGGCTTCTCCTAAACTTTTAAGTTTAACAAAACTTAGAAGTTTCTTGAATTTGTCACATGAAGATCACACTAATCATTGTTAATATGCCTGCACACAGAAAACATGCAAAAATCAAAATTAAAGAAGAATAAAAATCTAATATTTACAATTGAATCAATGTCTGTCGTGAGATCATATTAGTTAAGATTAGCATATTTAAATAAAAGAAATTGATGGATAGTCATAGACAGTGAATAAATCCCGATCAAGTATGTTCCAGGTCGGCATTTCTGCAGTAAAGGAGACACAAGATCTAAGGACAAAAAATGAGTGCATTTAGCAAGATATTCAGCACACTTACTTTTTCAGTTCTTGGATTGATTAAGGTACAATTAGATATGACATTATGCAATCACACTTAGACTTAGAGAGGTTAATTCTCATAAAGATATGAAAGAAGTCACTGTTCTCAACTTGTTAACCTGACATATAGATCTCATTTGGTGTTTGTGCATATTGGCATCTTGTTGCATCAGTGAGAATATCCAGGTCTATAATCACTCACAACAAAAGATATCTCATCACTTCAGATCTATGATGACTCATAACAGAGAAGTGTTAGATGCTTTAAAAAAATTAGAGCTCAGTGGTTATTCATATCACCGCCAGGTGTGAGATTATGTCTTAACAAACAATCAATTTTGAGAAATCATCACTACTCATTAGTGTTAAGATAGACAGACATGAATACATGACTGATTTAGTTTAATCACAAGAATTTTCAGTCTAATTGCATGAACTTACTTGCACATCATATCTGATCACGTCAGACTTTATTATCGAGTGAAGTATGCAACTGATCATACTAATGTATCTATCATTTCTCACATATTGCAAAGACAGATTCATCCTAAAAAATAAATTAACAAAGAAAAACTCTATTTTTGTAGTTTTTGTTTTATATTTTTATCTTTTGATTTTTCAATTTTCTATTTTTGTAGTTGGTTTTGCTTTTTCTAAGAAACATACACACAAAAAATACAATCAGGCAATTAACATTGATAGTTTCTCTTGTTGTGTCCTATTTAGGTAAGGAAGGGTTCTGATCATATGTAGACTCAATTAATTGAAATACTCAAAAACCATTTTTTAAATGTGGTTAATAAGACCAATTGACTCTACCAAATACTCAAACCGTCCTGGTAAGAAGGCTTTAGTAAAAAGGTCAGCCAACTGTTTTTCAGTTGCAATTTTAATCAGAATAATTAAACCTTTTTCAGAGTTATCTCTGAGAAAATGATATCGCATCTCGATATGTTTTTTTTGAATGTTGGACAGGATTAGCTGTAATGAACATAGCAGCAGTGTTATCAATGTAAATTGGAGTTTTAAGAAATTTGAACCCGTAATCTAGCAGTTGGTTTTGTAACCAAAGGATTTAAGAACATCTTGCTGAAGCAGCTATGTACTCAGCTTCTGCGGTTGAAACGGAGACATTTGTTTGTTTTTTACATTGCCATGAGACTAATTTGGGTCCTAAAAACTAACAACCACCCGTAGTTGATTTTCTATCTTGACAACATCCTCCATAATCACTATCAGTATACCCATATAACTCAAAGTTTCCTTCATAAGGATACCATAACCCTAAATCCGGTTTTCCTTTGAGATATCTGAATATGCGTTTGATAACAATTAAGTGGGATTCCTTCCGGTCTGACTGATACCTGGCACAGACACAAACAGCATACATTATGTCATGTCTAGATGCAGTAAGATACATCAATGAACCAATCATAGATCGGTATAAAGTTTGGCCTACAGATTTTCCTTTTTGATCATGCTCAATTTTGGAATTTACGTCAGCTGGAGTTCTTATGGACTGACAATCTTGCAGTTTAAATTTCTTCAAGAGTTTGTCAACGAACTTCTCTTGATTTATGAATATTCCATCTGCAGATTGCTTGACTTGAAGTCCAAGAAAGAAATTTATTTCTCCCATAGAACTCATTTGAAATCGAGACTTCATGATTTCTTCAAATTCATTGCACAATTTTGGACTAGTAGAACCAAATATGATATCATCAACATACACTTGTACACATAAAAGATCATCAGCATCCTTCTTTATGAACAAAGTTTGATCGATTTTCCCTCGTGTGTATCCATGTTGGATTAAGTGTTGTGATAATGTTTCATACCAGATTCTAGGAGCTTGATGGAGTCCATACAAAGCTTTGCTAAGTTTGTACACACGATAAGAAAATTCCGAATCTTAAAAACCCGGCGGTTGCTTTACGAACACATCATCGGTGATTGGACCATACAAAAATGCACCTTTAACGTCCATTTGATACACTTTGAATCTCATGAATGAGGCATAAGCCAGGAAGACACGAATTGATTCAAGTCTTGCAACTGGAGCAAATACTTCATCATAATCTATACCTTCCTCTTGGGTGTATCCTTGTGCAACGAGTCTCGCTTTATTTCGAATAATAATTCCTCGATCATCTGTTTTGTTTCTGAACAAGCATCTGTTGGATCTTATATGCCCAAGACACATACAAGATTGATGTGGTTAATACGTTATGATCCAAGTCGGGTCATACCCAATAACAAGCTAAACAAACACCAATAAATATTTTTGTGTTGATATGATCAAGCAAATAAATATTGACACCAATTTAGAAAATGGGTTTTCTAAATTATTGCATTTGAAATAGAACAAATTATATGGATATTTTGTTCATGAGATATTATTTGTATTGTTATTTAAATAGGTTAAATAACAACAAACAAAAGTGTGGTTAAGTTATAAAAATTAAAAAGGGTTTAATTTTATAAACTTATAACTAAGTAATGAATGGTGAAAATTTTAAAATGGGTGGGAAACCCTTTTGAAATTCAGCCGCCCCCTTGGTGTTTACCTTCTGATTCCATTGTCTTGATTTATTACAAGACATTAACACATTCATTACAACACTCAACCACTCTTTCTCTCTCACACATGCAAGAGTCCTTCTTCTCTATTTCCTCCTTTAAATTTTTGGATCAAGAGAGTTTTGAAGAAGATTTTGGTGTCAACTTCCTAACAAGTTGGGTGTTTTTGCAAGAGCATGTGGGTATACTAGCTTGAGACTTCCTTCTTTGGAGGTTTACATTCAAGAGCATCATCCTCTTCATCTTTATCCATCTCATATCATCGTGTTCTTGAAAGGTAGTAATCTAAGAACACCCTATGGTTGTTTATGTTTTGATAGCATCTCTTTTCACATATATGATCCTTTGTTCTTGGGTTTACCTTCTTGAAAATATAATGGTTTATTTTGAGCAACTAAAACAAGTTTTAAATCACTTATATCCACTGTGTTTTTAAGTTTAAATGGTTAAACTACTTTGATAAACTTGTTTACAAACCCAACATTGACATCTAGAGCCGGTTATGTGGAAAACTTGCTTCAAAAGTCCAAGAAAAATTAGTTTTGCTAGACTTTCTCAACCCATTAGGGGCTGATTTGTTTTGGATGTATGAATCCCTTATCTTTCAATTTTTATTTTATATGCTTTAGAATAAATCTTGAAAGATTGATGTCAAGTGGTTGATTATTTTGTTTGGACAAAAACCCTAAAATTTTGGTTTATGTTGGCCGAAATTTTGAGGGATAAAAAGGGAGTTCATTTTGTTCTTTAATGTTGTATTTGGATACATGTTTTGGTGCATAACATAGCCTTGACCTAGTGTGTTTTGGATTTGGTTGTATGTATTTTGTCATGTTTGGTTTTATTCATTAAAGGGTTGTAATAATAATTTTGGTGTTTGTATCTTTTGGGTTGTAATTAATTTATTCTTTGATTATGTAACAAATAGATTAGGTGCATTTCTTTTATTAGAAAAATTGTATTAGGATATAATTTTTGTAAAAGAAGATGCACAAGTTGGAGACTCAAAGGAAGATACAAAGGAAGGACTCGAAAGACATGGACACTTGAAGCATTTGGATGCGGATTCAAGTGGGAGTTCATGGACACATTTTGATGTGTTATTATAAAACCCTTAGGAAAGATCAAATGACAACATTTGTGATGGCAAATAAGTGTGGTCACCTTAGTGGCTATGGTTATGCACTTGTGATTGAATGGTTGTGCTTGTTTGGTTGTTTATTTTATGTTGGTTGTTTATTTTATGTTGGTTGTTTGATATATGGATATGCATAACAAACTAATTAATAAACATAACAAGCTGAAATAAAATGGTTCTTTATCATTAAGTGGTTAATAAAGGTTTTTAAAAGGATTAATGATTTTAAATAAAAGGGTTTTATTAAAAGAACCATAGGGTACCATGTGTTTGAGAGCATGCAAATACAAGGTACATAGAGTTTTCTAATCTAGAATTATGAAACTTAAAATTCCTTTTGAAAACAAGTTTAACACCGTCCTTTTGCATAACACTTGAGTCACTTGGAAACTCTTAATGGGATAAAGGTCACCTAACCATTTTGAGGGAACTTGTGATTTGAGGTGGGAATGCCATATTTATGGGATAAAGATCACCTAACCACTTATATTGGTAGACTCACATGTGTGTGTAAGTAGGGTGACTTGATTTGCAAACCATGTTAAATGGATCACCTATAATGTGGTTTACAAAAGGTGTTGATGGGATAAACATGCCGACTATACATATGATGTTTAAGTCGATCCCATACCTCTAGAAGTTGCAAAGGATTGCAATTGTCAAACGTTGACTACCTTGTTAATTTAAATAATAGGATAAAGGTCACCTAACCACTATTTAAATGTGACGTTGGATTCTAGATTTTTAGTTTGTGTATGACACATAAAAGGGTGTTAATAATTAAATATGATAATATCAAAAATGCTAAAATTGAACCTTGTTAAATTTTGTAGATGGCCACCAACAACAATGAGAACAATGATATCCCGTCCGCTCATACCCTATCACTAAGAACCATTCTCCAAAAGGAGCGTTTAAACCATTACAACTTTATTGATTGGTTTCGAAACTTGAGAATTGTTCTCAAGCAAGAGAAAGGATCATATGTTTTAGATGATCCGATTCCCGATGAACCCAATGAGGAAGATAGGGAGGCCTACAATAATTGGGTGAAATACACTGAGGATTCGGTCCAAGTGTCTTGCCTCATGTTGGCAAGTATGACTCCGGATCTCCAAAAGGAGTACGAACATCACAGAGCATACGCCATGATTACCCAGTTGAAGGAAACATTCCAACAACAAGCAAGGGTAGCGCGCTTCGAAACAGGTCGAGCACTCCATGCATGTCGTATCGATGATACCCAATCAGTCTCGTCTTATGTACTTAAGATGAAGAGCCACATAGACCGCCTCGAAAGGCTGAATTGTCCCGTCTCAAAAGAGTTGGCTACGAATTTGATCCTCAACTCTTTGTCAAAAAGGTTTGACAAGTTTGTTATGAATTATAACATGAACGGTTGGGACAAGAACATAACTGAGCTTCACTCTATGCTCAAAATAGCCGAGGCGGCCATGGGTAAAAGGGGTTTACCTGTTCTCACCATCAATGAAGGTGGGAACAAGAAGAGGCCTCACCCCGCACCCAAGGCAAGTGTTGCCAAAGGTAAAGGGTACGTTGGGAGAAAGGGAAAGGGAGTGGTAAAAGTGCCACCACCAAAACCAGTGGAGAAGAAGCAAAAGGTTGCTTTGGATGACCCAGGCTTTAAGTGTGGGGAGATAGGACATTGGGCAAGAAATTTTCCTGTCCATCTCAAAGAGTTGAAAGCTAAGAGGGATGCCGGGAAAACCTCAGGTACAATTTGCAAGATTCATATTGATCTCAATTTAATATCCTCTAACACATGGATATTGGATACCGGATGTGGAACTCATATTTGCAATTTGTTGCAGGGGTTCAAAAGAAGTAAATGATATAATTCAATGGATCAATCTGTGATGATATTATGATACAATTCAATCAAGCAAACACAAGTAAAAAAATCTAAACAAACATATTAAAAAATTTCATAGTATTGATTGATAGAATGCATAGAAAGTACAAGTGTAGAGAGAAACAGTTACAATTCGTTACTGTTCTAAGAGCTTCTAAGGTGCTTACTTAGGTGATTTTTTAGGACATTTCCTACGCAATACCTTATCTATGTTATTTATACTATCAATACAAAAAAGAAACATATAGTTACACAATAAGTCCCTACACTATGAAAAAAACTATACAAAGACTAATAAAGACTAAATGTTAATCTTCAAGAGGCTTCAACAAAGATTTTGAAATAAGCATAGTGAATGATATAACAACTGTAATTATATCATTTCCCATGTAGTACATTTCATGTACTGTAACAAAATTGACTTTTTTTTGTATTTTTATGATTTTTGAATGTTTTTGGAAATTTTGATTTTACTCAAGGTTAATCATGCCAATTTATTGGACTAATAATTCAAACCGACTAGGGTCAAATGCCTTACTGAAAAATCAGCTAACTGATTGTCCGTGTGAACCTGAATCAACTTGATTAACCCCTTTTCAACACAGTCTCTGAAAAAGTGATATCTAATTTCAATGTGTTTGGTTTTTGAGTGCTGAACAGGATTATTTATAATAAACATGGCTGCTGTGTTGTCAATGTGAATTGGTGTATGCAAGAAGTTAAAACCATAATTAAGCATCTGGTTTTGAATCCAGATAACTTGAGAACAACATGCTGATGCTACTATATACTCAGCTTTTGCTATTGAAACAGATACATTTGTCTGCTTCTTGCACTACCAGGAAACTAGTCTGGGACCAAAAAATTGACAACCTCCAGAAGTGGACTTCCTATTGAAGTTGCATCCACCGTAGTCACTGTCTATGTATGCATAGAGATTGAAGTCTCCTTCCTTTGGATACCATAATCCAAGCGTAGGCTTGCCCTTGGGATATTTGAATATCCTCTTCACTGCATTCTCATGAGATTCTTTGGGATCAGGCTGATATCTAGCACAAACACAAACACCAAACATAATGTCAGGTCAACTAGCTGTAAGATACATAAGTGAACCTATCATTGATCGATACAGGGTCTGATCCACTGATTTGCCATCGGAGTCTGGAGCAATCTTCACTTTAGTATCCACAGGAGGTTTGATGGACTGACAGTCTGCTAAATGAAATTTCTTCAACATAGATTCCACATATTTTGATTGATTGATGAAAATTCCATTTGTTGTCTGTTGTACTTGTAAACCTAGGAAGAAGGTGAGCTCTCCCACAGCGCTCATTTGAAACTTAGAATGCATGAGGTTTTGAAAGTCTTTACAGAGTTGTTTTTTTGTTAAGCCAAAAATGATATCATCCACATAGATCTAGACAAGCAACAGATCATGTCCCTTCTTTTTTCTGAATAAAGTTTGATCAATCTTTTCTCTTTCATATCCATGACCAAGGAGAAAAGATGATAGAGTCTCATACCACTTCCGAGGGGCTTGATGTAAACCATACAGAGCGTTGTCAAGCTTGTACACCCTGTGAGGAAAATCAGGATCCTCAAAACCTGGTGGTTGACTCACATAGACTTCTTCTGAGATTTTTCCATACAAAAATGCGCACTT
Source organism: Flaveria sonorensis (assembly GCA_025506505.1). NCBI lineage: Eukaryota > Viridiplantae > Streptophyta > Magnoliopsida > Asterales > Asteraceae > Flaveria > Flaveria sonorensis. The sequence goes on along the minus strand of CM046435.1, from coordinate 12,511,408 downwards.
TACATCAATTTGATACACAGTGAATTTCATAGATATAGAGTAGGCAAGAAAGAGTCTTATGGCTTCCAATCTTGCAACAGGAGCAAGCACTTCATCATAGTCTACTCCTTCTTCTTGAGTGTATCTCTGTGCAACTAATCTTGCTTTGTTTCTGATGACAATGCCCCTATCATCTGTCTTGTTTCTGTATAGCCATCTTGTACCGATAGGGTATTGTCATTCAGGAAGATCTACCAGTTGCCATACTTCTTGTTTCTTGAAATGTAGCAATTCTTCCTATATTTCCTCAATCCAACTGTTGTCTTGAAAAGCCTTTTTAATATTCTTGGGTATTGTTTGACATAGAAAGCAAGAAAACAAACAGATGTTTGCAATACTTGACTTGCTTCTGGTCACCCGCTCATCTAGATCACCAATGATGTTAGACACTGGATGATTCTTATGTGTCCTGGAATTGGAATCAAATCACCAGTAATGGACACGTCAAGATTGAAGACATTCAGATCATCTTGGTGAGAGGCATCTTCAGGTTGTGATATAGGTGAATGATGAAGGTAATCAGATGCTTCATCAGCTTCAGCAACACTTTGAAGACTTTCATCGTTTGCATTTCCTTTAGTTTCAACTGGCATAGATGTTGATTCTGGATTTATCACTTCAACGGATGGTTCTGCTGAAGGAGTGGGCATTGAACTAGGACCGGCTTCAGTTGAAACACTTTGATGTTATGTAGCATGTCTGATAGGATTGGCTTGTAGTGGGACTTCTTCATTAAATTGATTAGCAGAAGAAGGAGGAATCATAGGAAAGTCAGTTCTTCTCTCCACTATTCCAGGAGATCCTGCATTTGACAAGTGAAACTGATCAAAAGATCTAGTAAATGAGTCAATATCAAACAACCAATCAGGACCATTTATTGACTTGGGAAAAGAATGCTCATTGAATTAAACATTGGTTGATTCATTAATAATGTTTAATCTAGGATTAAACACTCTAAAAGCCTTTGAAATAGAGGAATAACCTACAAAGAACCTCTCATTAGACTTAGGAGCGAATTTTCCTAAATGGTCTCAGGTGTTTAATATTGAGACAGGACAACCAAATGACTTCAAAAATCCAATAAATAGTTTTCTATGAAAAAGAAGTTCATATGGAGTTTTATTGCTTTCTTTAATTATCAAAGTTTGATTTTGCACAAAGCATGATGTGTTGACAGCTTCTGCCAAAAAGGTAATAGGTAGTTTGGCATCGGTTAGCATTGTTCGTGCTACTTCAATTGGTGTTCTATTTCTTCTTTCAGCTACTCTATTTTGTTAAGGAGTCCGAGCTGTACTGAATTGATGAGCAATGCCTTTTTGTGTGCAAAATGAACTTAGATCTTTATTTTTGAAATCTGTCCCATTATCACTTCTGATTGATTTTACCTTTATATGCAGTTGATTTTCAATTTTTATGATAAAATCTTTTTTTTATTTGGGACACCTCGTTTTTATGAAGTAAAAAAGAAGACCCATGTAAATCGTGTAAAGTCATCTATGATCACCAAACAATAATGCTTCTTCCCAATACTCATGACATGAGTTGGACCAAAGAGATCCATATGAAGCAACTTCAATGGAGAATTGTTTGTGTTTACCAGCTTTGGCTTATGGGAGGACTTATGTTGTTTTCCTTTAAGACATGCAGAACAGTTGTCAACGAAATGAAATTCTTTTTGAGGTAAACCAAGTACATGATTTCCTTTGACCAATCTATTCATGTTTTTGAAATTTGTCTGTCCTAAGCCTATGCCAAAGCTGTGACTCATCAAAAGATGCTTTAGAAAAGAGACATGTCTCTTCTGACGGATAAGCAGAATTAAGGTTCAAGACATAGGTAGTATTCTTTCTCAGAGTCTTCAAGACAACCCATTCTTTAGGAATTTGAAATCCTGGTTTTAAAATGTAGCAATGAGTGTCTGTGAAGTGAGTTGAATATTTCTTATCACAGATCTGAGACACGCTGAGCAGATTGAAGTTCAGTTGCTCGCAGTAGTTCACTTTATCAAAACTCAACAATCCATTCATCACATATTCGTTCCCTCTAATTCTACCACCTGGTGAATCTCCACCAAATGCCATAGTAGTTCCTTGAATATGCCTGAAATCATGAAGGATGGAACTCTCTCTAGTCATGTGTCGGGAGCATCCACTGTCCACATACCATAAGTTGTTGGACCTGTATGGATGACCCTACATGCATAAATAAACTAGTTAGATTGAGGAACCCAAGTTATGATGGTCTTGGGTTGTCTGTTTCTATCCATCACTGTGACTTCTTGATATTTTCCTCTAAGTTGTGTTTTAGAGGAAGATGCTTTGACCAATTTTTATGGATTTCCTTTTTGTTTGATATCATCAATTTCAACTGAACTGTCAAAAGAGTATGCAAATCTTTGATCCTCGTTTCTATATAGAAATTGGGCATGTTTTTGTTTTTCAGAAATCACTTTAGTTTTATATCTTAGATGAGAACTCAGTGATTGTTTCATATAATTATTAAGGTTCTTTTTGGTACTCTTTGACTGCCATTGATCATAGAAGTCCTTGTTAGTGTTTGAGACCCGTGAATGTTTAAGGTCTGTTGGACTTCTAATTTTGACCTTGTCAGATGAAATTGGTGAAATAGGCTTGTTTTGAGGAATTCTCAAGCCTTTTTGGTTAAAGTAACAATCAGATGTGGTGTGATTAGTCATATCACATACAGAACAATACTTGTTAAAATAATAGTTTTTGGTTGAATGATTGTTCATGTCACAGATAGAGCAATACTGATTAAAGTAACACTCATCTGTATTGTGATTAGACATATCACAAATGTCACAATACATTTGTTTGTCCTTTGACTTTGATGAAGAAGCCAAATCAGTTTTCTGGGTGGCAGCAGATTGTTTCACAATTCTGCTTTGTTTAAGTTTTGTTGACTGATTTTGCTTCTTTTTGCTCTTTTTCAACTCTCTTTCAAATTGTTCCACATATTGTTTATTGCAAATGCCAAATCTATCCCTTGTTTATTTTTAGATGATGATGATGAAACAGGTTTTACATTTGGTTTTTGAATCAAAGTGGATTTCTCTTTGGACACTGAGGAAACTATAGCTTTCTCTTTGAAGTTTAATGAAACCTTTTCTGATTTGCTGGAAGTTTTAGGAGATTTGATCTCACTATCAGATCTGCTTTTAGCAGAGGATTTCACAGAACTTTCAGCTATTTTATTCATCTTGATATTTTCAGGAACAAACTTTACAAATGGCACAATGGCTTTAACTGGGCTGTTAGTTTTCTGGATAACTACAGGTTTGTAGGAGCACTCTTTGATCTTAATCGGATGACCCAATTTGATTTTATCCTCATTAGTTTCAATGTAAACACTTGGTTTGTTTTGAGGATTAGTTGTTTGTGAAACAATTGTTTTAGTTTCAATAACTTTAGATTCAGTTGAATCAGATTGGGTTAGTGACTAGGGCATAACTGTGTAGTTGTCATTATATGGAGGAGGACAAGTTTTGTAGCCTATCCCAATCATATCCTTGGCCTACTTTTGAGAATCAAGTAACTCTTGCAACTTTATAGATGAGAGTTGAAACTTTTCAAGTTTCACTTCAGTAGCCAATTGCTCAGCCTTTGATTTGGTCAACTGTTCAGTTAACCTCTCATTCTCAGCTGCAAGGGTAAACTTTTCACCATGGAGTGTTTCCATGTCAGATAAAAGAGATTTGATTTTGACTTCAAAAATTCTCATTTCTTTTTTTAGCATCTCAAATTTCACCTTTTCTTCTTTTAATTTATTAGCCAATTTGTGATTGTGTTCTCTATATCCCTGTACTTCTAGAACACATTTATCATAACATAAATTAGATTTTACCTCTGATGGCATTAGAATTGGACCATCATTAATGTGAGCCATCTGTGCAAGATTCTAAAATTGAGGTTGAACTTCCTCTGCATATAGGGTCCAATCACACACTCCGTCTTGTCTGATGACAAGTGCATTAGATGTTGGTTGGATACTTCCTTGAGCTTGATGAGCCAATAAAGGTTGTCTTTGATGAATTGGATGTTGCTGATAATGATGCTGATTTTGTGACTGAAAGCTTGAATTGGGTTGAGGTGAATGCTGACCATGTGAGGTTCTTTGATAGTTGTTGTTGCTTCTTCTGGGAGCATTACATTCCCTAGAGAAATGGCCAGTCATTCCACAATTAAAACACTTAACTTTGGATTTGTCATGTCCAAGCTTTGTGTTCTCATTCAGACTTAGTTTCTTCCCTTTTTGGAAGAATTTCTTGGTTCTTATTGCAATCATGGCCATCTGCCATTACAAGTCCATTTCTTCAACATCATCAGGATCAATTTCTTCTAAATCTACCGGAATTAAATAAGCTGAAGTGAGTCTGCCCCCAAGATAAGCCTCAAAGCTAGCAACAAAGGCATTATAAGTTGCCTTTTGCTCTTCAGATCTCTACTCACTAGGCATACTAGTGGGTGTTACTATGGGTTGAGTAGAAGATGATGTTTTATGTTGTTGTGGAGCAGCACAGAATCCAGTTGTCTTTACTTGATCTCTTGATGAGAGAAAATCATCTTCTTCAGTCACAAAAGCATTCTCAACAGAATGAGTTTCAGATGAAAACTTGTATGCCCCAATGACTTGAGGTCCGCTGAGATTTCTGCTTCGTTCATCCAACTCTAGAGCTTCAATTTTGGCAATCATAATATCTAGGCTGGTACTCTCCAAATCAAGAGTGTTCTTCAACATAGTGACATTTTGTTTCCAACTTTCTGGTAAGTTGTGCAGCATTTTCTTGTTCGTTTATTTTTCTTTGTAAGTAACCCCCATAATATCAAGATCATTCACCAGTTGTACAAATCTATGAAGCTGCCTTGAGATTGACTCTCCTTTTGTGTGGTGAAACGTCTCATATTGATTTATCAGTTTATCCTTATTAATTTCAGTAACTTCACTGCTTCCTTCACATATTATCTGCAGTGCATCCCAAACCCCTTTGGCTGTTCCATATTTTTCCGACCTCTTGAGAACATCCATTTTTAAAGCCTGAGTTAGAATGAAGTAGGCTTTAAGGTCAATCTTGATTTTCGTATATTCTTCATCATCAAGATTTAAGTTTGGATCCTCAATGGGGATTCTAGTAGTCTTGCACTGAGCAGCTTGATCAGCAGTGAGTGACAGAGGAATGTATGGCCCTTTGCAAATAGTGATCCAGTAATCAGGATCTACACGTGTAATGTAGTTTCTAAACCTGATTTTCCACTGCTTGAACTCAGATTTGTTTTTAACCATTGGAGGTGATCAAGTTCAGAATAATTAGTAGAATCCATTTTAATTTTTCTGATTTTAATTGGTTTTGAGTATGCTTATGTTGATTTTATTTCTTGATTTTTCAGACAGTCTATAGTCCTGGTGTTATTGATTATCAGTTCTCAGTAGGGTTGCGATAAGGTTGATTTGATGTTGATTCCTGAGGAGATGAAAATACAGAACAAGTAGATGAAGTTTCTTTGCGATTTCAGTATGTATATTTATTAGCAGAGTATATCTGTCTAATAAACAACTCAATCACCAGATCAATAGATTTTCGTTCAAGATTTGTGCTAATTTTGAGATGAATTCAAGAGCTAAGGATCTGATACCAATTGAATGGGTCCGAGAATAAGAATCTCAGTTGATATGACTCAACTTAGGATGGAATATGATGATTGGGTCAGTGATTAAGTAGTGGAAATACCAAATCACAGAACATTTAATACTAGAAATGATAATAAATGCTTTGTATAATGATATGAGTAAACAAGATACAAAGATAGCCGGGGTTACTGTTTAAATGAGAAATATTATCAATCTTAAAAGAAGAACTTACAAACTTAGGTTATACTGTTCTATTTAAAGGCATACACATTGCCTGTACAAAATGACCAATCTACCCTGATAACTGTACATCAGAAACTAGTCTAAGTACAAAATAAGAGTAGCATTTGTAAGTGTTCATCCGCATTGACTAATGTGGATGAACAAGCTTTCATCAGCATTTGTTGTTGAGTCTTCAGCATTAACTTATTTCATCCACATTAGTCGAAGCGGATGAACAAGTCTTGGAAGCATTTCTTTTGTTCATCCGCATTAGTCAATGCGGATGAACAAACACTTGTCACCATTTCTTTTTCCCGAGGACCGGTTCCTCTCATTCCTTTCCCATTCTCTTACAGCCTTTATTACTGCGGTCACCACAGACGGTAAGATCGTCTGTATGACCTGATGAACCTCCTCTACAACAGCCTCCTTCACCGAGGCCCTTAAGTTAGCACTCTCGTCACCGCCCTCAGGATGAGGGGTCTCGGGCTCTTCATGAGCCACCTCTTCAGCTCGAGGCCTTCCTCTTGTGACCCGTGGTCCAGCACCACGTCCACCACAACCTCCACCTCTAGAAGCCTTTGAAGATCTACCACCGGCCATCCTCTAACATGCTATAAGATTCAAACACTAACACGGTCATTCAAGGTAATAGCTCAGTTTATGTCAAGTATAGTAAGTCCCTAATTACAATGGCCAGTTATGATTAGCCACTTACTTTACTCTTCATACCCCAAGCATTTCCTATCCTGACTACCTCAGTATCTAAATCTACTAATAAGCACATAAACCACATAACATGCGCACATAATACCGGTTAAAATCAAGAAAATACCTGATGGCACGTAGCTATTCGGACTGGCATCCCTTCCCTTTGTCCCATTCTCAATTTAAGTTTAGGTTTCTTTTGAAAATTTTAATCCATTTCACTTAAACTTTAGCTCTGATACCAACTTGTAAGGCCCCGATCCCGGGATGCTCACAGTTGGACAATCATCGCACATAAAACATATAATTTACATTTACAATTTCTAAAACATTGCAGCGGAAAAATTTTAAACCATTTCATTATAATTGGTTTTGCAAAATAATACATTGTAGTTAACTGTTACAAAATATCATAATTTGCATTACATCACAAAAACATTATAATCTAAACAGATGCCATCTAAAAATACCAAGTAGCTGCCCCATGCCACCTTCAGCAACATTACCTGCCAACTGGAAACACATAAAAGTCAGCGTTGCTGAGTGAGTTCTAGTTTTATAAAATAAAATACTTTTCTTTCTCTTAAAACCATTCTTTATTTACTTTCACATGTGATCATACATCATACGTACACATAGATAATAATTTATTATCTTTCATCGTCATTCGTTGACTTCCGTTCATTCATCATCGTACGTCATCTTTATCATTCGTTATCTTTCTTACCGTACTATACGTACATTCATTAACTTTCGATGACATGTACTGTACCCCGAACATTGTGCACGAAGCTGACCCTTGGGCTTGGGGCAAGTACACTCATCATTATCATTCATCTTTCATTCCAGACCAGTGCCATGAGCTATACCCCAAACATTGTGCACGAAGCTGGTTACTGGGCCTGAGGTCTATCATAGACCTTGAACATTGTGCACGAAGCTGACTCCAGTACCTAGGGCAAGTGACAAGGGTCCCATACATATGTTCAATCACAAAGATTAGACCCCAGTATGCATACTTTCGGGGTAGCTAACCCGCACACAGTTGAGATAACACCGTTCATTGGGTGTGAACCTCCATACATTGCTTGCAAGACTTTCACTACTTCATTCATTAATGCATGCATTCATTCATTCTACGTTCCCTTTTTCATTATCTTCCGCTTTACGTTACATAATACTTTCCATTTACTTTTCATAATCATACCACGTAAAGCCATGAAAAATAAACATACATAATAAGGAACATAACATAAACATAACCATACCATTCATAGCATCATCACATCACATGTGACATCATAAGTCAACTTACATTACCCCCAGGAACATCCCCAGTCAAAGCCTACACTTTATATTTTCCCCAAAATTTCATAAAAATATTCTAAGGCATAGGCGCATGAGCACTATGCAGGTGCATGACCTTTCAGGCGCATGTGAACACTTAGGCGCATGGGGAACTTTCAGGCGCATGGACACTATTTGGGCGCATGACCCAACACTTAGTCAAATTCAGCCTATTCTAGGCGCATGGATACTATTCGGGCGCATGGGTTTTGGGCACATGGGGGACACTTAGGCAAATTCAACCATTGGGCGCATGGGCCAAATCCAGGTGCATGTGCAACCACATACTAATAACATCATAATAAGTCCCAAATCATCAATTCATCGTGTTCTAACTTAGTTCTAGCATTCTAAGCATCATAATATGAACATGGCATCATCATAACATCATAAATCACCCAAATTATAACCCACCCACATTCACACATATACATTCATACGGGTATAAAACCCACATTCATAAAAACACATATACATGCATTTCCAGCCCCAAAATTAGTCAAAACATGTAAAAAGGGGATTCTAGAACTCACCTTTGACAACCTTCGAGTATGACTTCTTCAACCCGTTTGCAAATGAGTTCAAACACCTAGAAACCCACCAAAAACACACACCCAAACACAAAATACACACATAAGCATACAACCGAGGCATAGGCCGGCCAAGAACAACCTAAAAAAAACCAAGAATTCTTACCTTGAATTCGGTTTCTTGTTCTTCCTTCTTCAAAGTCCGAAAATTCAGCTCTTCTCCTTTCTCTCTCTAGAAAATCCGGTGAAAAGAAGTGTGCAGGGGAGTGTGGGCGGCCATGCCCACTTTATGCACCAACTTTTTATAGTTTTTGTTCTTTTGACACATTTAGCCCCTCAACTAGGGTTAAATTGTGTTTTCTTTCTTTTATACACATTTATTCCTTCTTTCTCGTCTTTTAAAATTTTTCGGGTGTTACAAGTCCACCCCCCTTATATAGGTTTCGTCCCCGAAACCTGTTATTCCTCAAACAAATATGGGTAATGCTGCCTCATCTCTTCTTCAGTCTCCCACGTAGACTCGGATCCCTTCCTGTGCTTCCACTGTACACGCACAAGGGGAACCACTTTATTCCTTAACCGTTTCTCCTTGCGGTCAATGATTGCCACTTGTTGCTCCACATAATTGAACCTTTCATCAATTTCAATATCCTCCAGTAGTACAACCATATCCTCGTCAGCTACACACTTCCACAGATGAGATACATGGAATGTCGGGTGAATTCCACTTAACTCATCGGGTAACTCTAACCTATAGGCCACCTCTCCTACTCGAGCAATAATTCGGAAAGGCCCTATGTATCTCGGGCTCAACTTGCCCCGCTTCCTGAACCGAATGATACCTTTCCAAGGTGCGACTTTCAATATAACTCTATCGCCCACCTGGAACTCAATCGGTCTACGTCTCTTATCGGCATACGACTTCTGCCTATCTTGGCTGCCTTCATAAAGGCTTTAATATTCTCAAGCTTTTCAGTCATAGCCTCGATCGCCTCAATACTTCCTAACTCCTTCTTACCAATATCACCCCAACAAACGGGTGTTCTACATCTCCTACCATATAGCATCTCATAAGGGGGCATACCAATACTGGCATGATAACTGTTATTATATGAGAACTCAGCTAACGGTAAGTGGTCATCCCAACTTCCTCCAAAGTCAATGACGCATGCCCGAAGCATATCTTCTAGCATCTGAATGGTTCTATCTGACTAACCATCCGTCTGTGGATGATAAGCCGTGCTAATGTGTAACCTCGTCCCCATCGCATCATGGAACTGCTTCTAAAATTTAGATGTAAACCCAGTGTCACGATCAGAAACAATAGACACCAGCACACCATGACGAGTTACAATCTCTTTGATGAATAGATCCGCTAATCTTTTAGAGGAGTACGTCTCGCGGATCCGTAGAAAGTGGGCACTCTTTGTTAAACGATCAACTATCACCCATATGGCATCATACCCTTTCGCGGTACGCGGTAACTTCGTGATAAAGTCCATGGTGATATGCTCCCACTTCCACTCCGGTATATCCAACGGTTGGATCTTCCCATACGACTTCTGATGCTCGGCCTTCACTTGCAAGCAAGTAAGACACTTACTCACATACTCCGCTACATCGCGCTTCATACCCGACCACCAATAATCTTTCTTCATATCTTGATACATCTTTGTAGCACCAAGATGAATGGAGTATCAAGTCTTATGAGCTTCGTCCATAATCCTCCCACGTAAATCCCCGTAACGAGGGATCCACATCCGTCCGAATTGGGATCTAACACCAAGAGTGTTTTCACCCAACTCCGCAACCATACCTCTCATCCTTTCGGAGTTAAGATGATCTCATTTCAATGCCTCGTCTTGAAACTCCTTGACCTGCTTCATCACATTAGAGGTCATAATCAACTGATAAGCCTTCACCAGAATCGGCTCGGGTCTCTCCTTTCGGCTAAGGGCATCCGCCACTACGTTGGCCTTGCTCGGATGGTAATGGATCTTGCAATCATAATCCTTTATGAGCTCCAACCATCGCCTCTGCCTCATGTTCAGGTTCTTTTTGCCCCAAGAAGTACTTCAAGCTCTTATGGTCAGTGAAGATCGTGCACTTTGTCCCGTATAGGTAGTGCCTCCAAATCTTTAGTGCAAAGATCACAACTGCTAATTCCAAGTCATGAGTAGGGTAATTCACCTCCTGAACCTTTAATTATCGGGATGCGTAGGCTATAACCTTCCCTCGCTGCATCAACACGCAACCCAACCCCGAGTAAGAAGCATCCGAATTGACCACTAGGTCCTCGCTTCCTTCGGGTAATGATAAAACTGGAGCTTGAGTCAACCTTGCCTTTAACTCCTTAAAAACACTCTCTTGAGCTTGACCCTATACAAACTTCACATCCTTGTGGGTCAACTTAGTCAACGAAGAAGCTTTCTTAGAGAAGTCTTGAATGAGTCTCCTATAATATCCCGCCAACCCCAAGAAACTATGAATCTCGGATGGTGTCTTTGGAGACTTCCATTGCATCACTGCTTCCACCTTTACCGGGTCCACCATGATCCCTTCTAGATTCACCACATGACCCAAAAACTGAACTTCGCGCAACCAAAATGCGCACTTGGAGAACTTGGCATACAACTTCTCTTTTCTCAACGTCTTTAACACTTCCCGAATGTGACCGGCATGCTCCGCCTCATTCTTCGAATAAATCAAGATATCATCAATAAACACAATCACTGATTTATCCAACATCGGCCGACACACTCGATTCATCAAGTCCATAAAAGCAGCTGGCGCGTTTGTTAAACCAAAAGACATAACAAGAAACGCGTAGTGTCTGTAACGCGTGCGAAAAGCTGTTTTAGGAATATCTTGCTCCTTCACCTTCAGCTGATGGTAGCCAGATCGAAGATCTATCCTCGAGAACCAACTGGCGCCTTGGAGCTGATCAAACAGGTCATCAATCCTCAGCAATGGATACCGATTCTTCACCGTCAACTTGTTCAGCTTGCGGTAGTCAATACACATCCTCATACTACCGTCCTTCTTCTTCACGAACAAGACCGGAGCAACCCATGGAGAGATACTCGGTCTAATGAACCCTTTATCAAGCAACTCCTGCAGTTGCTCCATCAATTCCTTCATCTCGGTCGGAGCCAACCGATACGGTGCCTTAGCAACAGGCTGGGCACCGGGTATCAAGTCAATCTGGAACTCAATCTCACGGTTCGGTGGCACACCTGGTAAATCTTCGGGAAAGACATCTAGGAACTCACACACAACCGGTACATCCGATAGTTGTGGTGTTGGTGTATCTACATCCTTCACGTAGGCCAAGTAGGCACTACATCCACGCCTCATACACTTTCCCGCCACCGCCATCGAAATCACCTTCGGTATAGTCGTAACTCAATCACCGTAGATCGTCACCAATCTCCCATTGCGCTGTCAGTCAAATCATCTTCTTACGACATATGATATTTGCCTTGTAGTCCGCCAACCAATCCATTCCTAGGACTACGTCAAATCCGCCCAAGGTCATCACGAACAGTCTATCAGGAAATTTATGACCCTCTAATTCTAAATTGCAACCTTCTATCAGGTCAACAATCCTGGAAGACTTACCTATGGCAGTTTCTATATCGAATGGCTCATCAACACCTCTACTACTAACAGGAAACTTAGCACAGAAAGCAGCAGAAATAAAACTCTTACTAGCACCTGAATCGAATAACAAGGGTTTGGTTTACTAGAAACGTACCTGACACAACATCGGGGTCCGTCCTAGCCTCCCCCTGAGTCATCATGAATGCCCTGGCGCTCGCCCTCTGCTCCTCGGTCCCGGTCTTCTTCCCTGCCCCGGAACTCTCAGCCCTTAGCTTCTTGCATTCTCGACTCATGTGGCCCTTTCCACCACAGTTAAAACACCTTGCCACCTTGCACTCTCTTGCCATATGGCAAGGCTTTCCACACTTGAAGCACACATTCAATCCCCCCCTACACTCCCCGGTGTGCTCCTTCCCACACCGGATGTGACCACACGCCGGTCATCCACCCGTCCATTCTTGTTGTTTGCCTGGGCACCACCCCGACCAAACCTTTTCCCATTCAAGTTTCAGTCACCACCGCCTTTCTTGCTCACCTCAGCCACCACCATTTCCCTCTCGTCGTACAGCCTTCCCGCCAGATTGACCACCGACCTGAACGTACTCGGCCGGGCGGCGATCATGTGCCTGCGAATATCCACCGGCAAGCCCTAAATATACCTCTTGATCTTTCGCGACAGAGGTGTCACCTGATCTGGCACCAGTCGTGCCATCTCATTAAACTTGGTGGTGTATTGCTGATGCGTCATGGTTCCCGTCTCCAGCTGTAGGAACTCCTTCTCAACCTTGTCGAGCTCCTTATGAGGACAGAACTCCTCGATCACCAGCTTCTTCAACTCTGGCCACCTCATTCTTCCAATTGCCCTACTACCCTCGGCTTGGACGATATTGTCCCACCAGCACAAAGCCGAGTCCACAAATGAATGAGTGGCAAACTACACCTTCTGATCCTCCCGACACTCGCTGATATCAAGTCCAGCTTCCATCTCTCTCACCCACCGATAAGCAGCAGCAGCAGTGCCATTTCCATCAAAAGTATGGGGCTTGCATCTTTGAAATGCCCTATAGTTATAGCCTCGTGCTGCCTCCGGCACAGGCTCTTCTTCTTCTTCCTTGTTAGTTGAAACAACCGTCTCAGTCCCCGGTTGCTCCCTTACTCCCGAGGACCGGTTCCTCTCATTCCTTTCCCATTCTCTTACAGCCTTTATTACTTCGGTCACCACAGACGGTAAGATCATCTGTATGACCTGATGAACCTCCTCTACAACAGCCTCCTTCACCGAGGCCCTTAAGTTAGCACTCTCGTCACCGCCCTCAGGATGAGGGGTCTCAGGCTCTTCATGAGCCACCTCTTCAGCTCGAGGCCTTCCTCTTGTGACCCGCGGTCCAACACCACGTCCACCACAACCTCCACCTCTAGAAGCCTTTGAAGATCTACCACCGGCCATCCTCTAACATGCTATAAGATTCAAACACTAACACGGTCATTCAAGGTAATAGCTCAGTTTATGTCAAGTATAGTAAGTCCCTAATTACAATGGCCAGTTATGATTAGCCACTTATTTTACTCTTCATACCCCAAGCATTTCCTATCCTGACTACTTCAGTATCTAAATCTACTAATAAGCACATAAACCACATAACATGCGCACATAATACCGGTTAAAATCAAGAAAATACCTGATGGCACGTAGCTATTCGGACTGGCATCCCTTCCCTTTGTCCCATTCTCAATTTAAGTTTAGGTTTCTTTTGAAATTTTTAATCCATTTCATTTAAACTTTAGCTCTGATACCAACTTGTAAGGCCCCGATCCCGGGATGCTCACAGTTGGACAATCATCGCACATAAAACATATAATTTACATTTACAATTTCTAAAACATTGCAGCGGAAAAATTTTAAACCATTTCATTATAATTGGTTTTGCAAAATAATACATTGTAGTTAACTGTTACAAAATATCATAATTTGCATTACATCACAAAAACATTATAATCTAAACAGATGCCATCCAAAAATACCAAGTAGCTGCCCCATGCCACCTTCAGCAACATTACCTGCCAACTGGAAACACATAAAAGTCAGCGTTGCTGAGTGAGTTCTAGTTTTATAAAATAAAATACTTTTCTTTCTCTTAAAACCATTCTTTATTTACTTTCACATATGATCATACATCATACGTACACATAGATAATAATTTATTATCTTTCATCGTCATTCGTTGACTTCCGTTCATTCATCATCGTACGTCATCTTTATCATTCGTTATCTTTCTTACCGTACTATACGTACATTCATTAACTTTCGATGACATGTACTGTACCTCGAACATTGTGCATGAAGCTGACCCTTGGGCCTGGGGCAAGTACACTCATCATTATCATTCATCTTTCATTCCGGACCAGTGCCATGAGCTATACCCCGAACATTGCGCACGAAGCTGGTTACTGGGCCTGAGGTCTATCATAGACCTCAAACATTATGCACGAAGCTGACTCCAGTACCTAGGGCAAGCGATAAGGGTCCCATACATATGGTTAATCACAAAGATTAGACCCCAGTGTGCATACTTTCGGGGTAGCTAACCCGCACACAGTTGAGCTAACACCCTTCGTTGGGTGTGAACCTTCATACATTGCTTGCAAGACTTTCACTACTTCATTCATTAATGCATGCATCCGTTCATTCTTTACGTTCTCTTTTTCATTATCTTTCGCTTTACGTTACATAATACTTTCCATTTACTATTCATAATCATACCACGTAAAGCCACGGAAAATAAACATACATAATAAGTAGAGGGACATTGATAAGCTTAGGGTTGTTTGAAGTCTGATGAGCTTGGGGGAGATGGGTTTGACTTAGGTTCTTTACATTCTTTAGCAAAGTGTCCCATCTTTTCTCTTGCCAAACCCAAAACTTGATCTTCTCTGCCTCAGGAACATTCTTCCAATTCTCTTCTGAAACTGCTTACCCATGAAGGATATCATGGTTATCTAATAGTTGATATCCATTTCCTCAAGACTATCTGGATAAATGCATTCCAGATCTTCTTCAAAAAGCTGAAAGAAGTTGGCTTGCTAACTGAAAAAGGAAAATTTTAAAGAGTAGGTTGGTGAAAAAGATGGTGAGGTCTGCTGATTCCATAAGCTGAAAGATGGTGACGGCTGAGATTCAGTAGTTGGAGATTTAGGGTAGGTGATCGTCGATACTTGATGAGTCACCATAGAAATTTGGTAGGCTTAGGAGTGGGAGTGGGAGTGAAAAGGTTCATAAATAGGTGCCATAAGAGCTGATGACATTGAATGGTTTAAAGATCTACCAAGTGGTTCTTCATCAGTACCCATTTCTATCTAGCAGGCACTCGGATTTTCCAAGTATCATAGTCATGTGGTGTGAACATGGGGGTTTGGTCTGAGTTACATTCTCCAAGTCATGCCTACTTGAGATGGCTAAAGTAGTCATTTTGAAAGGTTAGAATGGTATGAAGGAGTGTGGTGTTTGATAGTGTGATCAACAGAAAAACAAGTGATTTGTTGAAAGGTAACTTCAAGAAAAGAGCATAAGCCCCTTGTTGGATAGGTGTTAGGATTAACAAGACCTTTCTATTTGATCAGTGGTTAACAAATATGGAATCTAAATTATTCACTTAAAAGTATTCACTTGATTAATCAAAACTAAGTTCAAAAAGTTACAATCAGCAGATACACAAGCAGCTTAACAAGCAAGATAGAAAAAGTTACAATCAAAACTAACTCTACTATACAAGTATGAGGGCTTTATAATATGAAATCTAAGCAATAAGAATAAACTATTCTATGTTTAGAATGTATAGCAAGATAGAAAATCGGCACATCAGAGTTAGCCAGTTTCGGTACTATGTTGTCTCCAAAAGGCAGAACACAATAGCCGTTGGTATAGGTAGTCTTGTATTGTGTAACAATTGATCAGCAGTTCGTGCAGTGCAATACTGATTAGCAGCACATCAGGTAGTTGTTGATCGGCAGTAATTCAACATATGTTGATCAGTATTTGCTGATCCTTAGTTGATTTATCTCTTGGCAAAATTCGGCGCTTGACAACCAGTGCTAAATTCTTGAGTTTCCAGTAGCTTCATCCTCTTCATGGATTAACAATTTCTATCAATCATTCCATTTTCATCATTTCGTATGTCTTATAACACACATTACATATTGAATTGTAAGGCCTCGATCCCGGAGACCCCACAGTGTCATTCATAGCATCATTCATTATTAAAACTCATTTAAAATATATAAACATAAGAAAATATTGGAGCGGAAGAATTATCAAAAACCATTTCATGCATTAATAATTACTTTTGCCAAGTAATACATCATTGATTGAAGATACAAAATAATACTTAATTGCATTACAAAACAACAATATTATTTTTGCATGAGATGAATGCCAGTCTTTGCTTGCCAAGTAGCTTCAACTCCATGCCACCCTCATCAACAACATTACCTGCCAACTGAATATGCATATAAAAGTCAGCGTTGCTGAGTGAGTTCTAGTTTATATAATAAAATACTTTACTTTTAATAAAAACCTTTCCTTTACTTTCGTTCGTGATCACGCATCATACGTACATCTTGATACTAATCATTTATTATCCTTTATCATCGTTCAATATTGTTCGTTTCATACTTTATTATCTTTCACTTCTATCTAGATCCTGCCATGCCACATCTTCGGTGAACAAAGCAACTAAATGCGGATGAACACTTACAGATGCGGTTGAGGACCAGCAAATGTGGATGAACACTTACAAATGCGGAAGAATAAAATGCAAATGCGGATGAACACATTACTTAGGCTATTCCACCAGTTCCAAATCCTCGTTCTAACATATCCTTAGAACAGATCTAACATGCTAAACACTTAAAACAGAGCATACAAGTACGCAACATCAAAGAAGGCATTTAAAACACACATATCGCGTACATATCAGATGCAAAAACGTAGAAAACTCATGCTTCAGTTGTAAAATTCAGTTAATATGCATTTCAGCCCCAACAAATTTAAAACAGGTAAAATAGGGGAATCTAGAACTCACATCTAGCAGCTTTCGAGTAAGACTTCTTCAGACCGAGAGCAATTCGGAGTTCTAGCACCTAAGCACACCGAAACAAGCAGTCAAATACAAAAGAACACATAAAAATTGGTCCAGCAGCTCAAATCTGGTTGAACAGCTTCTTCTTTCTTCTTTTAGCCAAAAGCAGATGTGGGGGAAATATGGGATGTGGGCGGCCATGCTTCTTTTAAATCCCATAATGGGCAAGTTTGCCACTTGCACAACTTTAAACCCTTGACTTGAGATATTTCACCTTTCTTTCTTTGCATTTAAATTTTTGGGTGTTACAAGTCCAACCCCTTATATAGGTTTCGTCCCTGAAATATGTCATTCCTTGAACAGCTGAGGGTAATGCTTACTCGACCCCTTCCTATGCCTCCACTGTACTCGCACCAGTGGAACCACTTTATTCCGCAGCCTCTTCTCTTTTCTGTCAATGATGGCCACTGGCTGCTCCATATAATTGAGCTGTTCATCTACCTCAATGTCCTCCAGTGGCATGATCATATCTTCTTCGGCTAAGCACTTTCTTAGATGAGATACATGGAATGTCAGATGAATCCCACTTAACTCATCGGGTAGATCCAACCTGTAGGCCACCTCTCCTACTCGAGCAATGATTCGGAAAGGCCCTATATACCTCGGGCTCATCTTACCCCACTTTCTAAACCAGATGATCCCTTTCCAAGGTGAAACCTTTAACATAACTTTATCACCCACCTTGAATTCAATCGGTCCACGCCTCTTATCCGCATAAGACTTTTTTCTATCCTTTGCTGCCTTCATAAAAGCCTTAATCTTCTCCAACTTTTCGGTCATAGCCTCGATCACCTCGATGCTCCCTAACTCCTTCTGCCCAATGTCACCCCAACATACGGGCGTTCTACACTTCCTACCGTATAGCATCTCATATGGAGGCATACCAATGCTCGCATGCTAACTGTTGTTGTATGAGAATTCAACTAACGGTAAGTGTTCGTCCCAACTTCCTCCAAAATCAATGACACATGCTCGGAGCATATCCTCAAGTGTCTGAATGGTTCTTTCTGACTGACCATCTGTCTGAGGATGGTAAGCCGTACTGATGTGCAACCTCGTCCCCATCGCATCATGGAATCTCTTCCAAAACTTAGATGTAAACCGAGTGTCACGGTCAGACACTATAGACACCGGCACTCCATGATGAGTCACAATCTCTTTGATGAACAGATCCGCCAACCTCTTAGATGAATACATCTCATGGATCGGTAAAAAAGTGAGCACTCTTCGTTAAACGGTCAACTATCACCCATATGGCATCGTACCCTATTGCCGTACGTGGTAACTTCGTAATGATGTCCATGGTGATTTGCTCCCATTTCCACTCGGGTATATCCAAGGGTTGGATCCTCCCATATGGCTTCTGATGTTCCACCTTCACTTGCAAGAAAGTAAGGCACTTACTCACATACTCCGCTACATCGCGCTTCATACCAGGCCACCAGTAGTCTTTCTTCATATCTTGATACATCTTTGTAGCACCAGGATGAATTGAGTATCGAGTTTTATGAGCTTCATCCATGATTTACGCCCGTTGGTCTCCATAACGAGGGATCCACATCTGTCCGAAGCGGGTTCTAACTCTGAGAGTGTTCTCACCCAACTCTACGACTAGACCCTTCATCCTTTCGGAGTTGAGGCGATCTTCTTTCAACGCCTCATCTTGAAAATCCTTGTCTGTTTCATCACGTTAGAGGTCATCACCAACTGGTAATCCTTTACCCGAATCGGCTCGGGTCTCTCTTTTTGGCTAAGGGCATCTACCACTACGTTGGCCTTGCCTGGATGGTAGTGGATCTCATAATCATAATCCTTGATAAGCTACAACCATCTCCTTTGCCTCATGTTGAGATCCTTTTGCTCGAAGAAGTACTTCAAGCTCTTACAGTCAGTGAAGATAGTGCACTTCGTCTCGTACAAGTAGTGCCTCCAAATCTTCAAAGCAAAGACCACAGCCGCCAACTCCAGATCATGAGTAGGGTAATTAGCCTCATGGGTTTTCAACTGTCAGGACGCATAGGCTATTACCCTCCCTCGCTGCACCAGCACTCAACCCAACCCCGAATAAGAAGCATCAGAGTAGACAACTAAGTCTTCGCTCCCCGAATAAGAAGCAACGTCAAGACAGGAGCTTGAGTCAATCTCGTCTTTAGCTCTTCAAAAGCATTCTCCTGTTCTCGACCCCATAAAAAATTCACCTCCTTGCGGGTAAACTTGGTCAATGGTGAGGCTATCTTGGAAAAGTCTTGGATGAATCTCCGGTAATAGGCCGCTAAACCCAAGAAACTGCAGATCTTGGATGGCGTCTTTGGAGTCTTCTATTGCATTACCGCCTCCGCCTTTGCCGAGTCCACTATAATCCCTTCAGAATTAACCACATGACCCAAAAAGTGAACTTCCCGCAACTAGAATGCGCATTTGGAGAACTTAGCGTACAACTTCTCTCTTCTAAGCGTCTCCAATACCTCGCGAATGTGACCGGCATGCTCTTCTTCGCTCTTCAAATAAATCTGGATATCATCGATAAACACAATCACTGATTTATCCAACATCGGCCGACACACCTGATTCATCAAATCCATAAAAGCAGTTGGCGCGTTGGTTAAACCGAAAGACATAACGAGGAATTTGTAATGCCCGTATTGCATCCAAAATGCGGTCTTCAGGATATCTTATTCCTTAACCTTTAGTTGATGATAACCAGATCGGAGATCTATCCTTGAGTACCAACTAGCACCTTGAACCTGATCAAACAAGTCATCAATCCTTGGTAGTTGATACCCGTTCTTCACCGTCAAATTGTTCAACTCACGGTTGTCGATGCACATCCTCATGCTACCGTCCTTCTTCTTCACAAACAAGACAGGAGCACCCCAGGGAGAGATACTCGGTCGGATGAACCCCTTATCCAGCAACTCTTGCAATCGAACCATCAGCTTCTTTCATCTTGGAGGGAGCTACTCGATACAGTGCCTTGGCAATAGGTTGGGCACCAGGTATCAAATCAATCTTGAACTCGATCTCGTGGTCCGGTGGCACACCTAGTAGATCCTTTGGGAATACGTCCGGGAAGTAACACACGATCGGCACATCAGACAATCGTGGTACATCCACATCTTTCATATAAGCCAGGTAGGCACTACACCCATGTTTCATGCACTTCTCAGCCACCACCATTGAAATTACCTTCAGAACCGTACTGACCCAATCACCGTAAATCGTCACCGAATTGCCATCAGGTGCGGTCAATCGATTCATCTTCTTGCGACACACAAGATTTTCCTCAAAGGATGCTAGCCAATCCATCCCTAGAACCACATCGAATCTGCCTAGGGGCATCATGAATAATTTAGCAGAGAACCTATGGCCTCCCAACTCTATGTCACAATCCTCTATTAGATTAGAAATCCTGGTAGACCTACCATTGGCAATTTCTACATCGAAGGGCTCATCAATACTTCTACTTCTAACAGGCAACTTAGCACAGAAAGCAGTAGAAATAAAACTCCTACTAGCACCAGAATCGAAAAGCACAGAGGCACAAATTTGGTTCACTAGGAAGGTACCTGATACAACATCGGGATCCACCCTAGCCTCCTCCCGGGTCATAGTAAATGTTATGGCCTTTCCCTTCCTTTCCCTTCTCGATCCCCTTTCTCGCCCTGGAGTTCTCACCCCTAGATTTCTTGCAATCCCTGCTCAGATGGCCCTCTTCACCACAGTTGTTGTACCTTATCACCCCACATTCCCTTGCTATATGACCAGGCCTCCTACATTTGAAGCAGATGTTCAGCCCCCACTTACACTCTCCCATATGTTCCTTCTCGCACTTACCACACCTCTTCGTCCCTGTACCCGCCGACACTACCCTCTGGTCATCCACCCTTGTCTTTTTGTTGTTCGGGGTGAAACCACCATGATGAAATTGCTTCCCATTACAGTTTCTGTCACCTCCACCCTTCTTACTCGCCTCCACTACTGCCACCTCCTCCCTTTCATCATACAGTCTCCCTACCAGATCAACCGCATAACTAAATGTACTCGGCCAAGCGGCGATCATGTGCCTACGGATATCCGCCAGCAGACCCTGAATGTACCTCTTAATCTTTCATGACTCAGGTGTCACCTGATCAGGCACCAGCCTTGCCATCTCATTGAACTTGGACATATACTGCTGGTGTGTCATGGTTCCCGCTTCCAATTGTAGGAACTCCCTCTTAATCTTATCGAGTTGCCTGTGAGGACAAAACTCCTCGATCACCATCTTCTTCAGTTCACTCCGTCTCATCTTCCCAATCGCCTTGCTACCCCCGGCCTAGACAATATTGTCCCACCAACATAAGGCGGAGTCCACGAATGAGTGGGTAGCAAACTTCACATTTTGATCCTCCATGCATTCACTGATGTCCAACATAACCTCCATTTTTCTCACCCATCGGTGAGCAGCAGCAGCGTTCCAATTCCCGTCAAAAGTTGGGGGCTTGCATCTTTGGAATGCCCCATAGCTGCACCCCTTTGCAGCTTTTTGCACTGCTTCCTCTTCCTCCTCGTCACTATAGACAACCATCTTAGTTTCTGGTTGCTCCCCTTCACCAGAAACTCTCTCCTCGCCCCCTCTCCCAATAGTTTTCTTCCCCTCCTCTTTCTTTTTCTTTTCATCCTCCCTCACAACATGGATAACCTCGGTCACCACAGACGGAAGAATCATCTGCATGACCTGATGGACTTCCTCCACTACTGCCTCCTTCACAGAGGGTCTCAGGTTAGCACTCTCATCACCGCCTTCATAGTGATGAAGCTCAGGCTCGGCAGGAGTCGTCTCAGCAGTCTTAGCCTTGTTCCTTATGGCACGTGGTCCAGCACCACGACCACCCTATACTCCACCTCGAGAAGCCTTCGAAGATCTACCACCAGCCATCCTCTAAACACTATAAGATTCAAACACTAACATAGTCATTCAAAGTAATAGCTCAGATTATGTCAAGTATAGTAAGTCCCTAATTACAATGGCCAGTTGTGATTAGCCACCTACTTTACTCTTCATCCCCCAAGCATTTTCTATCCTGACTACATCAGTATCCAAATCTACTAAGAGCATATAAGTCAGATAGCACACGCACTTAATACCGGTTCACTTTAAGAAACTAAACTGCCTGATGCCACATAGCTACTTGGGCTGGCATCATTTTATTCGGTCCCATTCTTAGTTTATGTTTAGGTTTTTAAAATAATTTACCCAGTTGTCTTAAACTTTGGCTCTGATACCAACTTGTAAGGCCCCGCTCCCGAAGACCCCACAGTTGGTCATTCATAGCATCATTCATTATTAAAACTCATTTAAAATATATAAACATAAGAAAATATTACAGTGAAAGAATTATCAAAAACCATTTCATGCATTAATATTATTTTTGCATGAGATGGATGCCAGTCTTTTCTTGCAAAGTAGCTTCAACTTCGTGCCACCCTCAGTAACAACATTACCTGCCAACTGAAAATGCATATAAAAGTCAGCGTTGCTGAGTGAGTTCTAGTTTATATAATAAAATACTTTACTTTTAATAAAGACCTTTCATTTACTTTCGTTTGTGATCACGCATCATACATACATCTTGATAATAATTATTTATTATCCTTTATCATTGTTCAAAATCGTTCGTTTCATACTTTATTATCTTTCACTTCTATCTAGATCCTGCCATGCCCCATCTTCGGTGCACAAAGCGACTGAAGTCTTGGGAGCAAGTGGAAAGGACCCCGTTTTTTCACTTTTCCATCAGTCACAAAGACTGACCGTTAGGTGTGCACTCGGCACACTATTGAGGTGGCTACCCATAAAGAGTTATGACCCCCTTTTATATGCTTACAAGACTTTTAATTCATTCATTACGTTCTACTTCTCATTATCTTTATCTTCCACTTTTGTAACAAAAATACTTTATGTACAAGAGTATTAACACACCACGTAAAGTCACATACTAATACGTAATATAGAACATCAACCACAGCCTACAATCATACATAAAATCAACATGCATAAACCATCAAAACATTTCAGAACTTAACATTACATTCTACTTCCCAAGATTTTAGAAAAATATAAGTCCCCAAAGAAATGAGGATGAACATAGTCAATGCGACTGAATGTTCAGCAAATGCGGACAAGCAAATGCGGATGAAAATCTCAGAAAATATTCTAAGTGTCTAAAGATGTGCGGGTGAACCAAATGCGGATGAACAAGTCCAAATGCGGATGAACAATACTAAATGCGGATGATCAAAATACTTAACTATGGAACATAAAACCAATGCGAATGAAGACCAGCAAATGCGGATGAACAAAAATACATAACTATTGAACATAAAACCAATGCGGTTGAATGCTCAGCAAATTCGGATGAGGACCAGCATATGCGGATGAACACTTACAAATGTGGAAGAATAAAATACAAATGCGGATGAACACATTACTTAGGCTATTCCACCAGTTCCAAATCCTCACTCTAACATATCCTTAGCACAGATCTAACATGCTAAACACTTAGAACAGAGCTTACAATGACGCAACATCAAAGAAGGCATTTAAAACATACACATCAGATGCAAAAACATAGAAAACTCATGCTTCGGTTGTAAAATTCAGTTAATATGCATTTCAGCCCCAACAAGTTTAAAACATGTAAAATAGGGGAATCTAGAACTCACCTCTAGTAGCTTTAGAGTAAGACTTCTTCAGATTGAGATCAATTGGGAGTTCTAGCACCTAAACACACTGAAACTAGCAGCCAAACATAAAAGAACACATAAAAATCGGTCCAACAGCTCGAATCCAACTGAAACAGAACAGAAATTACAAGGAAACCTCACCTCTAGGAGAATTCAGCTTTCTCACACAAAAATCCAGTTGAACAGCTTCTTCTTTCTTCTTGCAGCCGAAAGAAGATGTGGGGGAAATGGGGGTGAGGGAGGCCATGCTTCTTTTAAATCCCATAATGGGCAAGTTTGCCACTTGCACAACTTTAACCCCTTGACTTGGGATATTTCACCTTTCTTTCTTTTTCTTTTAAATTTCCGAGTGTTACATGAATGTGTTTCTCCTTTCTAACGACAATTAGATAGAGTCTAGCTTGTTTTTTCTTAACTAACAACATAAGTTGTCTATAATTGAAGACTAGTTCAATAATAGACATCCATATTTTCCCCCAAACAATTGCTACAAGTTCTAGCAACCAATTCCCAATTTGTTTAACAAAAAAAAACAACGCATTATTATGTTTTGTTAAGGGTTGTGGAAAACTAACCTTCAGGCCCCTAAATCAAAAACCATAGTGTGTAAGTCCTCATATACATATTTTAAGTTCCTTACAAAATTAGAGGTCAATTGGACAGCTAGATTTTCATGGATCATCCTATCCTATATGCTACGTTAATTAAAATTGAAATATTCCTCCTCTTCTTCTTTCCTTGTTGGAAAACAAATTTAACCAAAATGTAAAGAGGATTATGAGGCCTAAACTACATTTGGGGTATTAAGATTTTAATTTTAATCCCATTGGCCCTCCTTTGTTAATTGGTCTTATCATTTTTCACCCAAAACTTACAACTGTATAAAATAAAAGACTTAGAGTTTGAGGTGTTTTCTCACTAAATGATCCCTTTACCTATACTTTAATGTTAAACACCTTATAACCTCACTTTTAATTGCCCTAACCCATCTTAATCTTCAAAATGCCCCCTCATTACAACTTTAATTCTGAGCTCATGGTATTGCATAAATACATGAAAATTTAGGTGTTACAGTTGAGTTGGATTTCCATAAGCAACACCATACACCACTGATTACCTCTCGAGACCCTCTCGCTCTCTCACTTTCTCTCTCTCTCTCTCTCTCTCTCTCTCTCTCTTTTTGACTACCCATAAATGAAGGGAGAAGTGATTAGTTTAACTATAGTGATTAGACTAGGGAGTTTGTTAAACATAGAATCACTATCCTTATATATTTAATGTATTAAAAAACATCCCATTAAAACAAGTGTTACAAATCTTGTCCACAAAAATTAAATTTTTCCTTCAAATTTGCAAAATGGATACTCAGCACACTTCCCTAATATGCTTGACACCTATATACTATCATATCGCCATAGGTACCGACAGACCATCCTAGCCCTTAAAGCTTAGATATCATCTGATCTCACCACAGTCCACCTCAAAGAGCATTTGTTCAACCACACAACACACTTTAAATATCATCGAAACCAAACAACACACTTTAGATGCCATCTAATCAACCACACTCGATTACCATCTAAGCACACCACATAACACACCTAAGATTCCAAATGATCAACCACACTCAGATACTGTCTAATCCAAAAACACAACATAACTTATTGAAGAATAAATAAAGTATCGTTTCATGTCTTAGGGCACTCGAACTAAACACTAAACTATTCCAAACACCACACTAAAAGTTTAAAACATTAATGTATAAACACTAAATTTGAAATAGATGAAATAACAAATTCACCACACTGATAAGACGGATCACCGTTATCTATTCCATTGTTTCAACTCTCAAAGATATTGTTATGAAATTTCAATCTCAAAACACTTATCTACCACGTTCCTTTTTGGTTATCTCACTCAAACTATAGCATCCTTCCATTCCCTTATTGTCCTTGTGTATCCCACACCAATCCTCGTAACCTTTAGCTTATCCTTCAGTGTGTTTAGATCTAATGTAGGATTGATCTTCTCAAGTGTAAGGATTAAACCTAGAGGCTCAGAAATCAAAATTAAGCTTTTGAAGATACAAAGTTTCCACATGAGTACTAGTTTCCATGTGAGAGGATGTTCTGGCACGAGAACCTAGTTTAGTGTATATAGGTGTTTTGTTGTTTAGTTTCGAAAGACATGAAATTTTAATCACTTTATAAGCAAACTATATTTGAAAAAAACTGAAGTTATTTACATTATGGGTATTCATCTTAATCTCTTGATTTTCATGTTCATTCATACTAACCATGCTTTATTCACTCGCGTTTAAAGCATGTGATTGATCTTATTGTTATTATCCAGGGATTTACAAATGGTATCAGAAATATGGAGCTCTAGATCAATTTTGGTGAACTTGAAGTGAATTTGAAAAGGATTTGTAGGAACCTCTGAAGTTAAAAGGCTGATGCAACCAAAGGATACCAAAACAACCAAGTCTTCCAACATGCACTTCGGAACAAAGGTGAACTAGCTTCAGAAGCTTTTACACACTCAGAAATATGCTAAGTGTAAAATCTTCCAAAGCCAAAGTTCAGAAGAAACTGTTGCGGAAGCTTTACACTTAACTTGGAAAATATTCTAAGTCTAAAGTCTTCCAAAGCCAAAGACTCAACTCTTCCGTAGTTAAAGATGAAGTCTTCCGAAGCTTCAAAGACAAAGTCTTCCGAAGCTGTTTACAAGACAAGACTGATTTCTTCTGAAGAGAGAGAAAAAATTCCTTTTCCATCAACTTTATCATAAAGCAACCTACTTTCCGTTGCATGCTCTGGTGGCTCACCTGCTATCACTAGTTGGTGAAACTTCCATGCTTTATGATAAAGAAGATAAGGTCTTCGCCTGCAAGTTTCTCTTTTCGTTCCTTTTGGCTTTTTGTAATAAGAATAGTTAGTGAGCTATGACATGTCATAGTCACTAGTCAAAAAGGCAATCTGCCTTTTTTACTTTAGATTGATCTTGTTGTCAAGATTAGTCACTTCCAACTGTCTTTTTCATATTGACGGTTGTAGGATGTAGTATAAATAGTCTTCGGTTCTTGCACTTAGAATATACTTGTACAACACTTGTAATAGAACTAGAAAGCAATATACAACTTCCTTGAAAACTTAATCTTGTGTTCTTGTTCTTGTTCTTGTTCTTAAAACGTTTTACTTGTGTTTGTCTTGTATCTTCAGTAAAAGTTTACAGTTCCCTATTTGAATTATTAAGTGATCTTAAGAACCTCCTAAGTGTGTTAACTAAATGCAAGCTTAAGTACCCTTTAACGGTCCTGCATTTGGTATCAGAGCATTCCAGGCTCTTGATTGTAAGATCTCACCATCTTCAAATCCTTTTAGTTAAACACATCACTTAACTCTTCAAATGGAAGCTATCTCGAAAGCTGATTTGGAAACTGGAACTATGACAAAGTCCCCACTGATCACTCCTGATGATTTTGACACTTGGTGTCAAAGAATGGAAGGCTTTATCAAGTCTCAAGATTCCAGGATGTGGGAGTCTATTGTCAATAGACCTCCTGTACCATGCACCTCTTCAGCTGCTGCTTGTGGTGGCATGATACCTAAGGAGAAGGCAGACTTTTCTGGTGAAGACTGGAAAAGAATTGACATTGATCAGAAAGCCATGATAGCCCTCCAAACTGCTCTTCCAAACTCCATCTACAGAGGTTACAAGAAGTGCAAGACCGCTAAACAGCTATAGGATGCACTGAAACTGATGTATGAGGGTTCAAATGAAGCCAAGGAGAACAAGAAGGATCTCCTGAAGCAGCAGTTTGAAAACTTCACCTTCAAAACAGGTGAAACCATGACTCAACAATACTTCAGGTATGTTGAGATTATGGATACTCTGGCTGATGTTGGGGTAACTATTGATAACAGGGATATTGTAAGGAAGTTCATGTCCTCTCTTCCAAGACAATGGACACACTATTGTGTGGTCATTAAGAGGACTGAAAACCTTAAGACCCTTACTCTCATTGAGTTGTATGGGATACTTAGTGGACACCAGATGGAGATGAACATGCAAAATTCATCTGGTAACTCAAACACTCACCAGAGTTCAGCCCTTCATGTGGTTGAAAGAGATAGCAAAGAACCACAACATCATCTCATCTGCTACCCTGAAACCTCACAAAAGGGTCCTTTCATCACCTTCCCAGAGACACCCAGAGAGAGCTACATCCAAGGAAGTTCCTTCCAAGAGACAAGTTCTTCTTAAGCATTTGTCTCTATTGATGAAAGTTTAGGCAACTTTCTTTTCACTCTTGAAGACCTGGACTGTATCCATCTAGATGATCTGGAATACATGGAGATAGTCCAGCAAATGGCTCTTCTCACTCATAGAGCCCAAAAGTTCTACAAGAGGACTGGGAGAAGGTTTCCTAGCAATGCTACCAGTGGCAAGTTTGGATTGGACAAGAGCAAAGTCAAGTGTTATAACTGTAACCAGATGGGACACTTTGTTAGAGAATGCAAGGTACCTAAGTCAAATGGCTGCCAAGCTTCATCCAGGCCAAACTATACTAAAGGAGGGCACCAGAATGAGAAGCCAAGACAGCAAGCTGTAGTTGCTGTTGAAGAAGGAGGCTTTGACTAGAGCTTTCAAGCTGAAGATGCATCTCCAAACCAAGCACTCATGGCTGACTATGATGAAGCCAAGGTACTTGAACATCTTTGCTCTCCTGAATGTGTTGTAAAAGTGAATAGATACAGATCCTACAACTTGGAAATGAGATCTGATATTAAGTCTTTAAATATTTTAAAAGCTGATTTTAAAAAAGCTAAAAATGACTATAAACTTAAGGTAGAAGATCTAGAGAAAACAGTTTCAACTCTTAAACATGAGCAAACAAACTACAGGAATCAAATTAAGGATCTCATTACCAAGTTGACTGAATGCCAGGCTGAGCTTGTGATCAGCAAAGCCCGGGCAGAAAAATGTGTTCTTGAAGAAGAGACCTTTAAGAACATAATATCCTCATCACTCTATGCAAAAGTGTGTTATCAGAATAAGCAGGCACTAGGATCTAGTAAGATAGCTCCTCCACACACTCTACTATCAGTTAGATCTCCAAGGTGTGGAACTGGTCAAGATGAGCTGCTATCCATAGACCCCAGTGATGAAGAGGATGAAGAGGAGAAGGTGAGGGATGACTTTGAGGTGAGTGAAGAGAGTCAATCCAAAAAGGGTCACCATACTCCTAAGGAGGAAAAAGAAGCTGGTTTGAGCAAGACCAAGAGAAAGAACTTAATCAGAAGAGCAAAGAGGAGATCCAAAAAGGCTCAAGAGATCAAGACCACCTTTGACCCCAAACAGAAACAAGTATTCATCTCTATAGGGTTCAAGGTGATGAAAGCTGAAGACCTTGTTAAGAACTCTAGTACCAAGAGTTCTACTTCAGCTTCAACTCACACTAGCAACAACAAGAAGATTGATCAGCTGTGTGTCACTGCTACACAGCCTGAACCATCAATTTCAAAGAGCGAGCTTCTCCCTAAGAAGCTTGCTGCATTATCTGAAAAGATGAATAAAGAAAAGGAAAGTGTTCAAGCTCAGTCTTCTTTGGGAAAGAAGGCTATTAGAAGGAAAGATTTGGATTGTGTTATATGTGGTAGTACTTCACATCTGGCTAAGGATTGTCCATACAATCCTAAGAGTACAATCCACACGATCAAGAAGAAAACTTTAGAGAAGAAGAAGAAACAAACAGCTTTGGAAGGAAAATATGTTTCCTTCGGAAGCTTCAAAATGAAGAAAAAGGCAAATGAAAAATTGCCTTCGGAAGGAAAGTTGGTCTCGAAAGAAAGGAATGCTTCTGAAGCACTGAAGCTTGCTGCAGTGAAAGCAAGATCTTCCGAAGGTCCAGTCTCCAAATCTTTCGAAGTTATCAAAAATTCCGAAGATATGAAGGTCAAGCCCAATCTTCTAAAGGTGGTCTGGAAGATGAAGGAAGACCATGTGGCTGAAAGTTCATCATCAGAAATAGCAAATGATCCCTAAAGCCTAAACATAGGATCACTTACTGTTTCATTGCCTTCAACTCATTTTAACAAACCCAAGACCAACGAGGCTTGGGTTTCCAAATGTAACTAAATCATCTCTTTTTGTGCAGGGACAGCTAAAGACCAATAGAAATGTCTGGATCCTTGATAGTGGCTGCTCCAGGCACATGACTGGCAATGAGTCCTTACTTCAAAACTTTAAAAGATTTGATGGAGAACCAGTTGCTTTTCGAGGAGATGCAGGAGGTTACATTACTGGCAGGGGCAAGGTTACAAATGGTAAGCTCCGCATTGAGAAGGTAAACTTTGTCAAGGAGCTTGGATACAATCTTTTAGTGTGTCCCAATTTTGTGACCAAAAAAATCATATGGTCTTTACTGAGCATGAGTGCATTGTTCTCAAGCCTGGGGTTGACATTCCTCAAGAGCATATTCTGCTCAGAGCCCCCAGGAAAGGGAACATGTATAAGATGGACTTGCAGGAAATATCTCCCTCTAGAGAAGTTTCTTGCTTTCTATCTAAACCAAATAGTGATGAGTCTTTCCTTTAGCATAAAAGAATTTGCCATGTAAACTTTAAGAACATGAATAAACTGATTAAGAATGATTTGGTAACTAGAATGCCAAAGAAAGAGTTTACTAGTGATGACCACTATGTTGCATGCCTGAAAGGAAAGCAACACAAAGTGTCTCACAAGACAAAGGAGATGAACTCCATCACTACTCCCCTACACTTGTTACATATGGATCTGTTTGGCCCCACCAGTGTAATGAGTTTAGGAAGGACCTCATACTGTATGGTGATCACAGATGATTTCACAAGATTCACTTGGGTGTTTTTCCTTAGAACTAAGGATGAAACCCCTTAAATCTTAAAGAATTTCATTCTGAAAATTGAGAATCAATCTGATCACAAGGTCAAAATCATAAGATGTGATCAAGGAACTAAATTTAAAAATCAAATCCTTGATACATTTTGTGATGAAAAGGGTATTTCAAGACAATACAGTGCTCCCAGTACTCTTCAGCAAAATGGTTTTGTTGAGAGGAGAAACAGGGCACTTATTGAAGCTACAAGAACCATGTTGTCTGACATTAAACTGCCCATCACCTTCGGGGCAGAGGCTGTCAACACAGCCTGCTATGTGCAGAACAGAGTTTTGGTGGTTAAGACACATGGTAAGACTCCTTATGAACTATGGCAAAAAGGAGACCATTCATTGGTTTTCTCAGAACATTTGGATGTCCTTGCACCATCTTGAATACCAAAGATCAAATATCTAAGTTTGCTGAGAAATCAAATGATGGACACTTTGTTGGATACTCTTCTCAAGATAAGGTTTATAGAGTATACAATCTCAGAACTAGAATTATTAAGGAGTCAGCCAATGTGACTTTCAATGAACACACACCCTGTGTAAAAGGTTCTGGTCCTGATTGGCTATTTGATCTTGACTTATTTACCAACTGTTTTAACAAATCTTGTGAGAATATTTCAGGATCTACATATAACAGGTCAACAGAAGATCCTGATCCAAGATTTGAGTTGAGAAGACCATACAAGAAGACTACTTCAGCTCCAGTGGTGACTAACCCTGTTATTGAGGCTTCTATCAGCACTAGCATGACAAATAATGTTGATTCAACTAACTTACCCTCAAATTCCATCTTAGAGGCTCAGAATGAAGAAGGAACCTCCAATGCAGGAGGAACTGGAGGTGGTGACAGTGATCAAGAATTTCTTGATGCGGACAACCACTCCATTGAAGACAACATGAATGATATCACACACTCATTGGATCAAGTTTCTCTTGATAAGTGTGCTGATATGGTGGGGAACTCTTCTTTTCCATATCAAAATTTCTCTAATTTAGATCTGTCCAACCAACTTGCTATGATTCCTCAACTTAGGATCCACAAGTCACATCCCACCATAAACATTATTGGAAATGTTGACTCAGGGGTGAGGACAAGAGGACAAACTCATGACAGCCATGTTTGTCTGCATTCTTGTTTCTTATCCCAAATTAAGCCTAAGAAAGTTGATGAGGCTTTGAAGGATGGAAGCTGGATTGAAGCAATGCAAGAAGAGTTGCTTCAAATCAAAAGACAGAAGGTTTGGAACTTATGCCCTCTTCCTCAAGAGAATACCGTCATAGGTACCAAGTGGGTATTCAGGAACAAGAAAGATGATAGAGGGATCATCATCAAGAACAAGGCTAGACTAGTTGTCCAAGGATACACATAAGAAGAAGGGATTGATTATACTGATGTCTTTGCTCCTGTAGCAAGACTTGAAGCTGTAAGGATATTCCTGGCTTATGCTGCATCCAAGGATTTCAAAGTCTACCAGGTTGATGTGAAGTGTGCCTTTCTCTATAGGGTGATTGATGAAGAAGTTTATATTAAACAACCACCTAGCTTTGCAGACCCAGATCATCCTGATTATGTCTGCAAGCTTGATAAAGCCCTTTATGGACGGCATCAAGCTCCAAGAAAGTGGTATGAGGCACTATCAACATACCTCTGTCATAATGGGTACTAAAGATGTACTATTGATGGGACTCTCTTCATCAAAGAGACAGGGAATGACACATTGCTAGTTCAGATATATGCAGATGACATCATCTTTGGTTCAACTAATCCAAAGCTCTATAAAGACTTTGAGATGCTGATGAAGAATAGATTTGAAATGAGTTCCATGGAGGAACTCAATTTCTTTCTAGGAATTCAAGTGAAGCAGGTTGAAGATGGCATCTTCATTAGTCAGCCAAAGTATGTACAGGACATACTTACAAGATTCAAGATGACTGATTGTAAGGTTCCAAAGACACCCATAGCCAGAAACCACTCTCTTGGTCCTGATCTTGAGGGGGAGTGTGTTGATGAACATCTCTTCAGGGCTATGAATGGGCCACTTATGTATCTTACTGCTAGTAGGCCTGATATCATGTTTGCCACATACATATGTGCAAGATATCAAGCCAACCCCAAGATGTCACGCCTAATCACTGTCAAAAGGAGTCTTAGATATCTCAAAGGTGCTCTAAATCTAGGCCTTTGTTATCCAAAGAATTCATACTTTAATCTGTATAGTCTCTTGGCAATGCAAGAAGCAATCCTGTGTGTCTGCATCAACTGCTAAAGCTGAATACATTGCTGCTGCCAGATGCTAGACTATGGGTTCAATTTCAAAGAGACTCCCATCCACATAGACAACAACAGTGCCATCTCTATTACAGAGAATCCTGTGCAGCACTCAAGGACCAAACACTTCAATATCAGGTATCATCTGATTAGAGATAATTTTGAAAAGGGTTTGATAAAACTAATCAAAGTTAACACAGATGAACAATATGCTGATCTTTTCATAAAATCTTTTGATGAATAGAGATTTAAATATCTTGTATCAGCTATTGGGATGATTAACTTTGAATAGATTTTTCTTAATAACTTAATCAACATTATTTCTTAAAACTGTGTGTCCTAGGTTGTCTATTAGATCACTTCATAAGCCTAGTTCTCTTTGGAAGAAAACAAACTTTTAAAATGATATCTCTTAGAATGATAAAATTTTACCTTCGGAAGAAGCAACAGTTTCCTTCGGAAGAAATTTAAGTCTTTAAAACATTTAAACAGCTTATCTGAGATTTACCTTTGGAAGAAATTCTTGAAGTATCTTCCGAAGCTTAAATTTTGGTATAAGTACTTAAATGCATTTTAAGAACAAATCTCTTCCAAAAGCAATTTAGTCTCGGAAGACTCATTTATTTCTTCCGAAGCCAAATTTCTCAAAACTCTTTGAAATATCTTCCGAAACAAAATTGCCTTCAGAAGCTTTGATTGCAAAGCTTCCGAAACTTAAATTGCCTTCGGAAGTTTTACGACTTCCAAAAAAACTACCATTTTGGGCGCCTTTTTCAGCAGTAGGATCCACTTGCGGATTTCAAAGTTTATCTTTTGTCTTAACTTTGTCTCGGATCCAGAGTATATCTTTCCAAACGGTTCTATTTCATCTCTCTACTCTCATTGTTCCTTAACCTAAAATTACCCCCAAATTTCATCTTCTTCTTCCTTTCTTCACTGCAAAGCTTCCTCAAATGGCCAATCTTGATCATCGTAACGACCTTGATTTCACCATGCACCTACACAGGCAACACAATCAAGTTGCACTGTTAAACTCTAAAAAGGATCCAAGCTTCTCAGACGTGTGTATGTATCTTTCTTTGTCTTATTACTTCACCTCCCTTACAATCGATCCTCCTCTCTATGAGGATCAGTTGCTTGAGTTCTGGCGGACCTGTCAAGAGGTCACCATGGACGGGGAGAAGGCACTATCTGCCACAGTGCAGGGGAGGATAGTTTTCATCACTCCGATCATTATAAACACCCATTTCCACCTGGATGATGAAGCAGGTGAGCTGTCCTTTCCAAAAGCTGTTGTCAACCAATCCTTTGCGCAGATGGGCTACGAAGGTGACTTTTTGGTCAAGACTTTCAGGAAGGGGAAGGTCTCATTCCAATGGAAATACCTCCTCCATGTAGTCATACATAGATTATCCAATAAGCATAGGGGATGGGACCAGATTCCAAAAGACCTTTCCATCATTGTCCATGGGATGGTACAAGGGGTCAAATTCAGGTACTCTTAATTTGTATTTACAAACTTACTTGTAAATTTGGACTCCTTAGAGTATTACATGTTCCCCTGGTATGTTCAACACATTCTCAACTGTGAATTGGGACCACAGTTGAGGGGAACAGGTAATATTCTTAAACTTGCACACATGAGGCTCGACATTTTCAAGATTTTGAAAAAGCCAACTGTCAGCTTCTCAGGGGTAGAAATAGCCCTTGTCCCAAAAATGTTTGAGCTCATTGCTCAGGGTGACATCCTAGCAGCACTAGCTAGTGATAAACCAACACCCTCTACCTCTCACCCACCTCAAACATAGCCTACCATCACTATCACCTACCAAAGAAAATCCAAATGAACCCCTGCACTTGCTATTAAGCATATGCAGTCCCCCATATCAGAACCCATACAGGAGGAAGTGGAATCTAGAGCTCCCACTTTCCCTGAGGAGTAGACCCCTCCCATCTTTCAAACAATCAGTGCTGAGGTTCCTCATGCTCAGCCTGATGAGCTCACAGCCCCACAAAAAGCGTTAATCCATCACTCTGAGTCTCAACACTCTAGTGATCAACCTTCAGGGGAAAGCTACCATCCCCAGCCTCTTGATCATAACCACCCGATTCCCAGCCTTGACTTCTATTCTGATGAAGATTTGTGCTTCAATGAGTACCATGAGTCTCTCCTTTCTTCCCACACTCAAGGAGAGATGAGTGCTCATGTTTCACCCATTTCTAGCCCACATCAGCTACCCATAACTGAGGTGGATCTCTCTGAATCTGTTCATGAGATCCATATGGCAGAGGCTATCATTGTTGCCAGTGATTACATCACTAGGACCTCTACCATGGCAACCCAGCCTCTTGATACTTCTCTGGAAGCTGTCATTGGGCAGGGGAAATCCAACAGCCAAGAAACCCATGCTGGTGATGAAGAAGAAGACTTAGGTCCAATTCTCTCATCCCCTAATGATTCTTCATCTAAAGATGAGGGGAGTCTGCAACACAATGTGCACAAACTTTCAAATCTTTGCATCTACTTTGTGTCTAAGATAGCTCACCTGGAATCTCAGGTGACTATCTTACTAAAGAGGGTCAATGACCAGCAACTTGAGATCACTAATCTCAAGGGCAAGCTAGCTGAGAGACCTATGAGAACAACTCATCCAGGTCCACAAGAACATGTGGATGTCTTGGATCACTCTCCTAGCTCCCCTGTGCAAGAGGGTGATGCTACCAAAAAGGGGGAGAAAATTCTGACAATCACAGAACCTGGGAGTTCTTCTCAGAGTATGGACATAGAGGAATCACCATCCTCTCTTGCAGATGTTCATACTCAGCAACCTCCTCTAGACAGTGATCTACAATTGCTCATTCAACAACTATTTAAGGAGGGAATACCAAGAGCAATGTCTGCCCCCTCTGAGAACCCAATCTGGGGTTACGGGTATGACAGCAACTAGAAG
The DNA here is from genome assembly GCA_025506505.1 of Flaveria sonorensis. Taxonomy (NCBI): domain Eukaryota; kingdom Viridiplantae; phylum Streptophyta; class Magnoliopsida; order Asterales; family Asteraceae; genus Flaveria; species Flaveria sonorensis. The sequence goes on along the minus strand of CM046435.1, from coordinate 12,475,305 downwards.
GCTCTTGTAATCTCTAGAGCTCAGGGTTAACAAGAAATTCTCAACATCTCAACCCTGAGTTTCTATGAGAGTATAAACTTGGTTGATCTGCCCCTTGTCAACCCAAGCAACAACAGACAAGCAGCAAGATTGGCAGAAAGGATCCAAGACAAGGTGTTAGAGGAGTTCAGACTGAGATCAAAACTATATAGATAGAGGCTAGCAGGTGAGGCCTTTGGTCAACTGGATGTTGAGGTAGACCCCAAGATTAACTTCAAAGGGAAAGCCTTGACTAAAGGCCCAGAGGCTGAGCTTGTGAACCTTGAGACAAGATCTCCCTCTACACCTATTTCCCTCAGTGAAACACCAGCTAGTGATGGTGTTTCACAACCTTTCTCTGGCCAGAGCATGATAGCTGAATCAAGCAATGAAGGCCAAAGCTCTCTCCAGCCTGAGTTACCAAGGCCTGTGGTTGACAAAGGTAAAAGGAAACTAACTGCTGAGGAGATTGAAGAAGAAAAAAGAGAGAGGAAGAGGAAGCTGAGGGGAGAGAGTTCAAGTGGTTCCCCAGGACTCATGGAAGCTGCAATAAGGGCTGCCCCCAGGCTGAACACTCAGGAAGATGAGTTAAAGGCAGCCAGGCTAAACTACCTGGGAACTAGAAATTACAATGTAGATGAACTCATCTCTCTCCCCTTAGATGAATTGAATGAATTGGCTGACATGGAATTGTCAAAGGAAAGGAAGGTGGTAAAGGATGAAGAATTGCTCCTTAAAATTAAAGAATAAATGAGGCTGAAGAGACTCTACAAAGATGCTCCTGTCCTCTCACCAGTTCAAGAAAGTCCTGAGCAAGAGACTGTGGTTGCTGAACAACCTCAAGTAGTTAATGAAGAAGATTAAAGATGATCAACTACTTGAGTGCCACAGGACTCTATCAGGCATCTGCACTTCTTTCCCTACCTTATGAGTATATATGGTTTGAATAAAATAAACAGCTAGAAGAGCAAGCCAAAAAGGATAGGAAAGCTGCTAGGAAAAGGCAGAGGGAAGAAGCTGCAAAAGCTAGAGCCATCATCCAAAGAAATCAGAAAAAGTCTGCTGATAGGCAGAGGATGATGAGCTTCTTGAAGCTGTATGGGTTCTCCGGAAGGAGGCTTGGTCCCATGTCTCTATCCACAATGGAGAAGCACATAAGGGTGATCAAGCAGAAGATAAAGAAGGGAAAACTGGTGGACTTGCATTCTCCAAGTCAAGCTCAACCTGAAGTTGAGGTGAAGGTTGAACCTACAGAGACAACACAACCTGCACCTGGAACTGCATATCAGCCAACTTCATCTTCTGACCCACAGCAGGGTTCTCCTCCTTCTCCTTTTGAAACTGGGAGAGAGGAGATCCCAACTGAGATGGATTCCACTGAACAACCTGACACTGAAGACCAGCCCTCTCAGTTAAAATCATCAGGGAGGAGGAAGAGGATGGCCAAAAGAAGATCCACTTCTAAGAAGAAAAGAAGAAAGGTATCCTCCCAACCTTGGGATGTGTCAGAACATCCTGAGGAAGTGCATGAAGAGGCATCTCAACCAACTCCAATGATAGTAGAGCCTCTTGCCATTGGAAGACCCATTTTGTCTTGGAATTATGATGAAGACTCAGACAAATGGTATGTCATAAGAGATCAGGAAGGCATGCATCTCTATTCCTCTACACACATGCTCAATCTTCCTCTATATGATCTCTTTAACATGAGAAGGATCTATGTTAGTCTGAAGGATCCTGATCTTATGATGAAGAAAGGTATGCTGAGGATCCTAATATGGACTATCAAGATCTGAAGAACTTCTCTGTTTTGGTAGCATCAGCCTAGAGGGAGTTTGTAGGAACCTCTGAAGTTAAAAGGCTAATGCAACCAAAGGATACCAAAACAACCAAGTCTTCCAACATGCACTTCGGTACAATGGCGAACTAGCTTCGGAAGTTTTACACTTAACTTGAAGAATATTCTAAGTGTAAAGTCTTCCAAAGCCAAAGACTCAACTCTTTCGTAGTTAAAGATGAAGTCTTCCGAAGCTTCAAAGACAAAGTCTTCCGAAGCTGTTTACAAGACAAGACTGATTTCTTCTGAAGAGAGAGAAAAGATTCATTTTCCATCAACTTTATCATAAAGCAACCTACTTTCCACTGCATGCTCTAGTGATTCACCTGCTATCACTAGTCGGTGAAACTTCCATGCTTTATGATAAAGTAGATAAAGTCTTTGCCTGCAAGTTTATCTTTCGGTTTCTTTTGGCTTTTTTGTAATAGGAAAAGTCAATGAGCTATGACATGTCATAGTCACCAGTCAAAAAGGCAATCTGCCTTTTTGACTTTAGATTGATCTTGTTGTCTAGATTAGTCACTTCCAACTGTCTTTTTGCATATTGACGGTTGTAGGATGTAGTATAAATAGTCTCCGGTTCTTGCACTTAGAATATACTTGTATAACACTTGTAATAGAACTAGAGAGCAATATACAACTTCCTTGATAACTTAATCTTGTGTTCTTGTTCTTGTTCTTGTTCTTGTTCTTAAACAGTCTTACTTGTGTTTGTCTTGTATCTTCAGTAAAAGTCTACAGTTCCCTATTTGAATTGTTAAGTTATCTTAAGATCCTCCTAAGTGTGTTAACTAAGTGCAAGCAAAAGTACCCTTTAACGATCCTGCAAGATTCAAGCTACAAGTGTTGATTTCGAGATGAAGATTGCATTGATTTGATCATTTTCTAGATCAAATTGAGTTATTAATGATCCAAGACCTGTTGAAGAAAGTTTATTCAAGTTTTGAGTGAATTCTATGATTAAAATAGTTAAAATGACTTTACTTGAATCAAATTATTAACAATTAAGGTTACACTTGAAATTAGTGACAACAAAGCTCAATTATCATTTCTGTTTAAATTAAAGGTGAAAATGTTAGAATTGGTTACCGAGAATTTTTTAAAAAATCTATTTTTCACGCTAGAAGTGGATGTTTCGCATGAGAAGTTCAGTTATCGCATTATATGGTTACCAAATTGATACTTGTTCGCATGAGAAGTCTAACTATTTGTAGAAAACGGTTACAAAGACTTGTCACGCGAATAGTTGATGGTTGTCATGTGACAGAGCAAGTTTCACGCAAAATGTTTGAATATTTGAAGAATTTGAATTTCGGAAGTTTGAAGTTACTGAAATGGCTATCAATCTTAATCTAGAGAATCTTACTCCTACTTTAAGTCTTGACAAGGAAATTATGACTAGCACTAAGCCTCTGAGATTGTTGAGTGAGGATGACTATTCTGATCGCACATATAGGTTTAAGAATCGTGTGATCTATACAAAACCAAAGATGTGGTGGTCAATCAAGTATGGACTTTACATACCTTTGTATAAAAATGACAAAGGTGAAATGGTTTAAAACCTAAACATGTATAGGATGAAGATGATTTGAAGATATTTAAACATGATCACAAAGCTTATATTGCTATCACCATGGATTTGATCACTATAATCACTCACGAGTTTAAAGATTTCAGGGGGCAAACATTTTATGGGATGCTATGGAAACATAGATCATGGGGAATAAGAGCATGAGAGAAAGTAACAAAGATATGCTAAATTAGGTGTTCAACATGTTTAATTACATCCTTGGCAAAACTTTGGGAACTCAAGTAAACAGATTTGTCAAGTTGGTGACTAAAATAAAGAGTGCTAGTATTTATTAGGAAAACACAGATATAAACAAGAAGTTCTAGAATTCATTACCTTATAGTTAGAATAACAACTGTACATCCATCAAAAGAACCAAAGATTGGTTTACACTATTGCTTGGTGATTTGATTTCCACGAACAAGTCATACGAGATGGATGACAGATAGTGTGTCGCAAACCTTCTGAACTCCATGGGTGTTGTAGCTACAGATTTATACGCAAAAATGGCCAGTAATCCAAATTATTATATGAGCTATTCTCATATGTGTCAACAACAACAATCAAAAAGCGCTTTTGTTCCTTTAATTCAAGAAGCACTAGTATCTCAATTCCATATTTCTAATGAAATACAGTATTCTACTGTGCAATATTAGTATTCATCAACTCAGCCTCAACCACAAACTTACTCATTCGTTCAGCCTTAATCCCAAATTTAACAAGCTTATATTACAACTTCAAGGCCTTCCAAAAAACTTTTCTGATTGTTGAAGAACATCTTACACTATTTACTATCTTTATGTCTAGTTATGAAGCGTTCATGGCTGGAAGACTGAGTGCATCAAATGTTCTAGTAGATGATTTGCGACAAGAAAACCCTGATGATGTTGAAGAAAATGATATTAAATATCAAATGTCGATGGTTGTATATGCCAAAACTTTGCTAGAAGAATATGGAGGAAGATGTTTGGTGTCAACATTTCAAGCAAAATTGGCTTTGACAAGAGAAATCTTAGATGCTATAACTATGACAAACCCGTGCATTTTTCTAAGGAATGTACAAAACCAAAAACCAATTTAACTGAAGGTAGGAAGAAGATGGTGATAGTTAAGGTTGAAACCAAAACTGATAAAACTAGAGCTGCAACCAACAAAGCTCTGGTGTCTAAAACTAATGGTGAATATGACTTGTCAGACTAGATGGAGATTTTGCATCTGAAGATATCCACTACATTGTTTGCTGAGATAAAAACTAAAGAAACATAAGAGAAATCAAGGAACATGTTTGCTAAATTTGTTTATGATGGTTTACTTGATGGAGTCTTTGCTGAAGGCACTAAAGTTGAAGAAGGAGGAAATCAAGTTCAGTATGAGCTTGTGGTTGAAGAGATTGTTGAAGGTGAACAAGGAAGTGATCATGAGTCAAAAAGAGTAAAGGGTAATGTTGTTGAGATTGAAGCTGAAAAGTTTACAAATTTGTTTAGATTACTCCAACAAACTTTGAGATGAAATCATATACTGCTAATGTTGTTGAGAAAACTCCAGCAACTTTTGATACTCAAAAGATAAAAGCTGCCGAGACTACTCCAGCAAATTCGACAGAAGAAGAATCTAAAGAGGAGAAAACTCTAAAAGCATTTATGGTAAAGGAAGTGCATGATGTTGGTGAATCATTTGCTGTCAAATCTGAGGTATATACTCATTTATGTACTAATTCATTTGCTGAAAAAGTTCCAAGATATAGAGTTCATAATGAAAACTTTATCTTAGAAGTTGAAAAACTTCAATATTAAGCTCAAAAACATAAATCTAATGTAAATTTTCATAGAAAAATTAGAAGGTTTAAAAAAATTATCAATTACAACTTAATCTTCATGATAAAGAATGTACAAATAATGATGTGTCTAAATGTAATGATGAACTTGCTTTGGAAATAAATAAACTTAACAGTGAATTCATATCTGCCAAGCTTACAGTTGAAAATTTTGAAATTTCTTCAACAATGGTTGTAGGAATAATTAAATATCGGATGACATAGAAAATTAACGAAACTAAAAGTGGTATTCGTTGTTCTAAAATAACACCTCTCATTAATTATGATTATTCATGTATGCCTTCATCAGTTATTTTAACAGATGTGTATATGAGTTACAGTCTAGGACTCCAACCAACATGTGACATAAAACCTTTAGTTAAAATTCATTTCATTGAAATTCATCAACAATGGTTGAAGGAATAATTAAATATCAGATGACATAGAAAATAAATGAAGGTAAAAGTGGTATTAGTTTTTTCTAGAAAAACACCTCTCATTAATTATGATTATTCATGTATACCTTCATCAGTTACTTTAACATATGTGGATATGAGTTACGGTCTGTGATTTCAACCACGATGTGACGTAAAACCTTCAGTTAACATTCATTTCACTATTGATCCATTCATAAAAGCTAAAACTAAAATCTATGATTCTAATGTTTGTGCAGAAAGTGTGAAGAGAAATTGATTTGTAGAAGATTGGAAAAGTGGTAGTGAAATAGATTTTAAGAATAATAATAATATAATCTATAATGCAAAATTATATGATTGTAATTCATCTCTTGAGTTAAGTGAGAAGTGTAATTTTTCTGCGGAAAAGAATGAATGTTCAACACGCCTAACAAAACAAGAAAAAGTAAAGACAAATATTTTGCAAAGTGATAACAATTTTAAAAGAAAACAATTAAATAAAACATCATCTGACTTGAAAAGTGATTTCAAAAACAGATTTGTTTCTAAGGGTAATATAGATAAGGAAGACCATATGTTTAAAGAAACAAATTATCAATTCTTTAAAATAAACTTCCTCTTGATGCTAACTTTGTGAAACAATATGTTTGTAGCCTAGGAGTCACCAAGTCCAATTCAAGCATCTGTTTCCCGAAGTACTAAACCTATAGATCATGCCTCATCGGCTACATATCCAAATCCAAAGACAAAGGAAATTTCCTCAATACTTTTAGATCAAGCTAGAAAAGTAAAAGTTGATAGAGAGAAAAAAAAGACTGTTACGGAATCACATGGCCAAAGATATACTAAAGCTGGATTCTATGATAACTTAGATTCTTATCATAAACAATTTGAGAGAAACATGCATGTGAATGACTTGTAACATTCTAACAAAATACATAAACTGTGTTGTTTTGTTTGTTGAAAACCATATCATATGGCAAGAAATCGCATTCATCAACACAACTCTAAGTAAACAACAATTTCATAATTCTTCTTTCCATAATAGAAAATATTTCTATAAACACCAAGTTTAATAAAATACAATTCAAACAACTAAAGATTTGAACAAATGAAAACTTGACCAAAATCAATGTTGTTAAGCAATCACAAAGTGTTGATGAAAGTAAGATCAAGTCCTTAAATAATAATTTTCACTCAAGGACAAACAAAACAAAATTAATAAAACTTATTCAAGAATGGAATGTCAAAGTAAATGTAAAAGTTTCAGATACTATTGATAATCATATTTTAAATGATAAACGTGATATGATTCTAAAATCAGTAATATTTGGATGAAAACAATGTTCTCAAGTCAACAATGGTTTGGGTTCGTAAAACTGATTAATTCATCAATATATGGAGGAACATCCAATGTAAACCATTGATAGCTTATGGCATGTTGATAGCGGTTGTTCAAGTCACATGACTGGTAACATATCACTTGTTACATAATGTGCAACATCATAATGATGGATATGTTATTTTCGCTAGAGATAAAAATTACCAAGAAAGGTACTATGACTAACGCTATGCTGGGCTTTAAGGATGTAACTTTTGTTGAAGAAATAAAACACAATGTGCTAAGTGTGTCTCAAATTTATGATAAAAACTATTTAACACATTTTACTACAAAAGAGTGTTTAATAATCAAACCTGGTTTTGTGATACTAGATGAATGGGTGTTATTGCAGACTTTGAGAGACAATGATACATATTTGTTGGATATGAATAGTTCACATTCTTTGGTAACCAAATCTTGCTTGTTATCCAAAGCCCCGAAGAGTGATTCTATGTTATGGCATCGTTGACTAGGACATGTCCATATTAAAAACATAAATAAATTAGTTAGAGGGAATCATGTTGTTGGTTTACCAATGAAACATTTTCAACTTATCAAACATTGTCTATCATGTTCCAAGGGTAAACAACACAAATTTACTCATAAACCCGTTGCACCTAACTCTGTTGACTCAATCCTATAATTGTTACACATGGATCTTGTTGGTCCAGTCATTGTTTTAAGTTTAGGTTAACGTTCTTACTATTTGGTTATTACTGATAATTTTTCTAGATTCATATGGGATTTTGTATTAGCAACTAAGGATGAAACACCTTATTTGCTGATAAAGTTTATGATTCTTGTGAAAAATCAAATTGACAAAAAGATAATGTGCCTTTGAAGTGATAATGGAATTGAGTTTTGCAATTGTATCTTGAATGATTTTTGTGATTTAAAGGGAATAGCAAGACACTACAGTGCAGCAGGATCTACATAACAAAATGGAGCTGCTGAAAGACAAAACATAACATTTATTGAAGCTACTCGAACAATGCTTTCTGCTGTAAAACTTCTATTTTTATTTTGGGCAGAGGCTATCAATACCGTGTGTTATGTTCAAAATCATGTTTTAGTTAATAAACAACAAAATACAACTCCTTATGAAATATTCTTTAAACATATACCCAAAGTTGAATATTTTAAAGCCTTTGGTTGCTGTTGTACTTCGTTACATACATCCGACTTAAAATCAAAATTTGATAACAAGGTTGATGATTTTTATTTTGTTGGTTACTTGGCTAACAAAGTAGCATATCAGGTTTATAACAAAAGGACAAAACAAATTATTAAGTCATTTAATATTAATTGGCATGAATATAATAACACCAATGCAGGATCAACTCTTGCTTTGGTATAGGACTATGCATCATTGTTTGGTAATTTTACTTGATATTCTTATGTCTCAATAGATATCAACCAATTAAATTCAACATTGACTTATGTATTTTCTGATGATGATGTTCATACTTCATTTCAAGATCATAAAAATTCTTCAAATAAGTTCTTCTTCAAATGTTTTAGCAGTTCAACCTTCTATTCCAAATCTGGCTCAAGGTCATGGCTCAGATTATGTTTTGTCTTAAATATCTGATTCTATTCTAGTTGATCAAGAACCCATGGTTGAGCATGCCCCTTAGTCTTCGGAAACATGTACATCTTCCACACAAGATGTTCCAATTGAAACAATTCAAGTCCCATTTGAAAACTCATCTACTGAGCATGCACATACTAGATTCAGTTAGGAGCAATCAATTGCAGATCGAAGAAGGGGGTCAATGCAACATTTTCATAGTGTTTGGAAAGACTTAGAACACTTAACAAATCAAATAGGGAACTGGGATAAAAGTGAAATAAAGAACACTAGTAAATAACAGAACAAGAACATAATAATATGGTTTTCAAGAATGATGTATATTGCTCTCAAGTTTCTTTTACAAAGTGTTACAAAGCTTATTTCTAATGACAAGTACTTGAGATACTTTATATGACATCCTACAGCTGGCCATACTTTGAAGGCCAGCTAAAAACACTAATCTTAATAACAAGATCAATGTAAAGTCAAAAGGCAGATTGTCTTTTGACTATTGACTATAACATGACATAGCTCACATCCATATCTAATACAAAAGGATAAAAGTAAAAAAGTAGAAAGTGATAGACTCTAAGACCTTAATCTACTATTGACAAAATTATGGACTTTGTCTTCAGCGAAAAGTTGTTCAGCTTTTGTCAAAAGTGAGTCAGAGAAAGCATGTCTTCTCTGTCTTCGGAAGAAATCAGTCTCTTGGCTTTGGAAGACTTTGTCTTAAAGCTTTGGAAGACTTCATCTTTGGCTTCAGAAGATTTGGCCTTTTGGGTTTGGAAGATTTGATACTTAGTGTAATTCTTTGAGTTATATCAAATTTTCCGAAGTAACTTTCTATGTACTTCACATATGCATGCTGAGAGCTCTTTCATTGCATCAGCCTCTAAGTATAATCCTTACAAAATCCCCCTAGGCTGATGCTACCAAAACTAAAGGAGAACTTTGAATCTTGATCTTCATGTATTAACAGTCCTCATCAGACTCAACACCATTCCCTTCATCATCAGTTGGTCAGGATTCCTCAGACTTTTAAAGTACCTTCTCATGTCATAAAGATCATATAGAGGAAAGTCAAGTATGTTTTGCAAGAAGTACACATATTGACCCCCTTGATCTCTAGTGACATACCATCTGTCTAGGTTTGTAGCAAATGCCCAAGACAAGATGGGTCTCTCAGCAGCAAGAGGCTCTACTATAAATGGAGTTGGTTGAGCAGCCTCTTCTTGATCACCCTCAGGATGTTCTGACCCATCTTGAGGTGTTGAGGTGGACGCCTTGGACTTCTTCTTCTTCTTGTCCCTTCTAATGGCAATCCTCTTCCTCTTTCTATAATTTAACTTAGAAGGCTGGCCTTGAGTACCAAATGGTTCTTCTTTGTCCTTCTTATTTGGGTCCTTTTCTTTCATAGGTTCAGAAGGAGAGGGATTAGGACCCTGCTATGAGTCAAAAGTTGAAGCTTGCTGAGATGCAGCATTAGGTCCTGGTTGAGTTGTGTCTTGTGGTTCAACCTTAACCATAACTTCAGGTGCAAGCTGACTTGGTAGAGAATGCAAGTCAACCGGCTCACCCCTCTTGATCTTCTATTTGGTCTCTCTAATGTGCTCATCCGTGATGGATAGAGAGATTAGACCAAGTCTCTATTCGAAGAACCCATACAGCTTCAAGAAGCTCACCATCTTTTGCCTGTTAGCAGACTTCTTCTGATTTGGTCGGATGGTGGCTCTTGACTTTGCAGCCTCTTTCCTCATCTCTCTTAGCAGCTTTTTGTTCTTTCAAAACTTCTTGCTTAAGCTACCTGAGGTATTCAAATTCTATATACTCATATGATAAGGGAAGTAGGTCTGCTGCCTGAGAGAGGCCTGTGGCACTCAGGTAGGTTATCAAGTTTTGCCTGTCTTGTTCCCTACCTGCATGAGTTTCTTGTTCAGTTGCTACAACCTCTTCCTCAGGGCTTTCTTGAACTGTGGAGAGGGTAGGAGGTTTGTATAATCTTTTTCTTCTTCTTTTTTCTTTGATTTTGAGGAGCAACTTTGCAGCCTCAGCTTTCTTCCTCTCTTTTGACACCTTAATGTCAGCCAGTTCATTGAGTTCTTCCAAGGGAAGAGATTTGATTTCATCTATATTATAGTCTCTCTCTTTTGCCACCATAATATGAGCTAATTCATTAAGATCTTCCAAGGGAAGAGATATGATTTCATTTATATTGTAGTTCCTAGACCCCAAGTAGTTCAATCTAGCTGCTTTCAACTCATCCTCTTGAGTGTTTGGCCTGGCTTGCATAAAGCCAGGGGTCTTACTTGAACTCTTTCCCCTTGCCTTCCTCTTCCTCTCTCTTTTCTCCTCCTCAATCCCCTTAGAGGTCATAATCCTCTTTCCTTTATCAGTCATTGGCTAGTGTGACTGAAGGGAGAGAGATCTTTCGCCTTCAGTGCTTGGTGTAGCACTTGAGCTTTGGTTAAAGAGAGGCTGTAAGGCACCTTCACCAGCTGGTGCCTTATTGAGGGTACTTGCTGCTAAAGCAGTTCTTGTCTCAAGGTTCACAGGCTCAATTACTAGGCCTTTGGACCTCTTCTTAAACTCTTCAAGCACCCTATCTTGAATTCTCTCACCTAACCTTTTAGCTTGCCTAGTTTGACTTAGGTTGGCAAGTGGTAGGTCAACTAGAGAAAAGCTCACATAGTATCTAAAGGTTTGAAAATTAAAGGCTTCTTTTTGCCCCATAGATCTAGAGAGTACCAAGGCTCTTCTATTAGCATCATACCTCTATCCTACTATTGGATTTTCAGCACGGTAGGATGGAGTAGACATAGCCCTTGGTATGCCCTCCTCAAATAGGCTTTGAATCAAGGCATCCACATCAATGTGGGCCTGAAGAGGTTATTAAGTATGAACAACTACAAGTGAGGGTGGTGAATCCTCTATGTCCATACTCTGGGTAGAACTCCTAGGTTATGTGATTATAGGTAGGACTTTCTCCCTCTTTTTGGTAGCATAACCTTCTTGCATAGGGGAGCTAAGGGTTAGGTCCACCACATCCATAGGTTCTTGTGGACCTGGTTGAGTTTGCCTAATAGGCTAGCTAACTTGCCCTTGAGATCAGTGATCTCAAGTTGTTGATCAATGACCTGTCTTTGTAAGGTAGCCACCTGATATTCCACGTGACTTTCATTTGAAACTAAATAGGTGTAGGTTTTTGATAGTTTTTGCACCTTTAGTTGTAGACTCCCCTCATCTTCATTAGAAGAATCACGAGGGGATTAGAGAATAGGACCAAAGTCTTCTTCTTCACCACCAGCTTAGGGTTCTTGGCTGCTGGATTTTCCCTGCACCATGATAGCTTCAAGAGAAGTGTCAATAGGCTAGATTGCCATGGTTGAGGTCTTAATGATGTAATCACATGCAAAAGTGAGAGTCTCTTCCATATGGACTTCCTGAACATGTTATGGGAAGTCCACCTCAGTTAGGGGTGGATGATATTGGCTAGACATGGGTGATTAAGGAGCACTCATTTCTACTTGAGCAGGGAAGGAGAAGAGAGACTGATGGTACTCACTACATATATCCTCATCATCATAGAATTGGAGGTCAGGAATGGGTTGGTTTAAGTCTAATGGCTGGAGATGGTAGCTTTCCACTGAAGGTTGATCACTTGTGTTTGGAGATACATAGTGATGGCTTAACGCTTTGGCAATAAACTCACCAGGCTAAGCATGGGGAACCTCAACAATGATCAAAGAAGTAAAGGGAGTGGTCTGCTCCTCGGGGGAAGTGGGAGCTCTTGGTTCTACTTCCTCCTGCGTTGGTCGTTGTATGGGGGCTTACTCAATCTGAATAGACTGAGCAGGGTTTTGTTTGGATTTTCTAGTGTAGGTGAGGATTATTGATTATTTGTTGCTATGTGGGTAGTTCAGATATAGAAGGTAGGGTTCAACATTGGCTGGTGCTACCAAATAATAACCTTGAGCAATGAGCTCTAACGTTTTTAGGACTAGGGTTGTTTCTAACCCTGAGAAGCCAACGGTGGTCTTTCTCATGATTTTAAAGATGTCAGGCTTCATCCGTCCTAATTTGAGAGTAGTATATGTGCCCCTTAACTGTAAGCCCAGTTAACAGTTAAGAATATGTTGAACATATATAAGGAACACATAGTACTCTAAGGAGTCCAAGTTTACAAGCAAGTGTCTATAAATAAACTAGGAGTACTTGAAAATGACCCCTTGAGCCATTCCAAGGACTATGTAGGATAAGTCCTCAAGAATATGGTCCCATCCTCCATGTTTTTAAGATAAAGAGTGTATAATGACATGGAGGAGGTACTTCTACTGGTAGGAGACCTTACCCTTCTTAAAGGTTCTGACTGTGAAGTCCCCTTCATCGCCCATCTCTAGAATGATTCATTTATAGCAGATTTGGGGAAGGACGACTCGCCTTCTTCATCATCCAACCTTAGATGAGAGTTGATTGTGGCTGGAGTAATGAAAATTGTCCTCCCCTGCACGTGGCAGACAATGCCTTCTCACCATCCAAGATCACCTCTTGGTAGGTCCTCCAAAACTCAAGCAGTTGTTCTTCTACAGTGGAGGGTCTATTGTGAGTGCAGTGAGGTAGTGTGATTGAGAAAGGAAGTGACAAACATCTGAGAAACCTAAATCTTTCTCAAATGAGTACAGAGCAACTTGATTATGCTACCTGTAAAGTTGCATGGAAAAATCTAGTTGGTTTTGGGGTTTAGGGTTGGCCATTATAGAAAGCCTTGGAGTGAAGAAAGCTAATAATAAATTTGGTTTATAGGTGAATTTAGGGTTAGAACTTTTATAGATGAAGAGGAAGAAGAAAGAGGGGGAACTGTTGTAGGGATTTTTATATGGTAGGATTTTAGACAAAGTTAATGCAAAAGAATAAACTTTGAAATCTGGATGTCGGTCCCACCTCTAAAAAAGCACCCAAAAAGGTAGCTTTGTTAGATGTTTAAAATCTTTCAAAGGTAATATGTCTTTAGAAGTTTTGAGAAAACTTCTAAAGCCAATTTGACTTCGAAAGATATTCCTTACCTTCATAAAAATTTGGTTCGAAAGAAAAATACTTAGAGGATTTTGCTTCGGAGATATATTTAGTTTCGGAAGTTATTAAACTTCAGAAGTTTTATTCAAAAGTTGAATAAAGCTTCTGAGACTTAATTTCTTTCGGAAGAAAATTGACCTTCAAAACATATAAGTACTTAGAAGCACATTTAAGCTTCAAAAGATATATCAGAATTTCTTCCGAAGGTAAATTCCTTAGTAAGTAGTTATTAGTTTTAAAGACATAACTTTCTTCTGAAGTCAACTTAATGTCTTCCGAAATAAAACATATCTTAAATTTTCAAAATTCTAAATCATTTTGAAAATATTTTTGCAAAGTAAATTGTGCTTATATAGGTGATGATATAGACAACTTAAGACAGACATATTTAAAAAATAATCTTGAATTTAATTTAAGAAAATCTACTCAAAGTTAATCATCCCAATAGCTTATACAAGATACTTAAATCTCTGTTCATCAAAAGCTTTTGTGAACAGATCAGTATATTGTTTATTTTTGTTAACTTTGACTTGTTTTATCAATTCTTTTTCAAAATAATCTCTTATCAAATAATATGTGATGTTGATGTGCTTTGTCTTTGAGTGCTGCACATGATTCTTTGTAGTAGAGATAGCACTATTGTTGTCTATTTGGATGGGAGTATCTTTGAAGTTGAATCCATAGTCCAGCATCTGATTTTGAATCCAAATCACTCGAGCACAGTAGCTTGCAGCAGCAACGTATTCAGCTTCAGTAGTTAATGCAGACACACATGATTGTTTCTTGCATTGCCATGAGACTATCCTTCCACCAAGGAATTGACATCTCCCTGATGTAGAGTTTGTAGTCATGTTGCAGCCACCATAATCACTATCTATATAAGCATACAGATTGAAGTTAGAATTGTTTGGATACCAAAGGCCCAGTTTAGGAGCACCTTTGGGATACCTGAGAATCCTCTTAACAGCAACTAGGTGTGACATCCTAGGGTTGGCTTGATATCTTGCACATATGCATGTGGAAAACATGATATTAGGCCTACTGGCTATGAGGTACATAAGAGACCTAATCATAGCCCTATAGAGATGTTCATCAGCACACTCCCCCTCAAGATCAGGTCCTAGAGAGTGATTTCTGGCTAAGGGTGTCCCAACAACCTTGCCCTCAGTCAAATGAAATCTGGTAAGTATGTCTTGTACATACTTTGACTGATTTATGAAGATGCCATTGTCAACCTACTTCAATTGAATTCCTTGAAAGAACTTAGTTCCCGTATGGAACTCATTTCAAATATATTCTTCATTAGCTTCTCAAAGTCTTCATAGAGCTTCGGGTTAGTTGACCTAAAGATGATGTCATAAACATAAACTTGAACCAGCATCAAGTCATTCTCTGTTCCTTTAATGAAGAGTGTGCCATCAATATTACCCCTCTTGTAGCCATACTGAACAAGGTATTATGATAGTGTCTCATACCACTTCCTTGGAGCTTGATGCAGCCCATAGAGAGCTTTGTCAAGCTTGCAGACATAATCAAGATGATCTGGATCTGAAAGCTAGGTGGTTGGTTGACATACACTTCCTCATCTATCACACCATATAGGAAGGCACAATTGACATCAAGTTGATAGACTTTGAAATCCTTGGATGCGGTAAAAGCAAAGAATATCCTAACAGCTTTAAGTCTTGCTACGGGAGCAAAAACATCTATGTAGTCAATCCCTTCTTCTTGTGTGTACCCTTGAACAACTAGTCTTGCCTTATTCTTGATGCTAAGTCCTCTATCATCTTTCTTATTCCTGAAAACCCACTTGGTACCTATAGGTGTGTTCCCATATAGAAGATGACATAAGTTCCAAACCTTTTGTCTTTTGAATTGAAGCAGCTCCTCCTGCATTGCTTCAACCCAACTTCCATCCTTCAGATCCTCATCAAACTGGGACAAGAAGTAGGATTATAGACAAACATCTTTGTCATGTGTTTGTCCTCTTGTTCTCACCCCTGTCTCAACATTTCCAATGATGTTTGTGATGGGATGTGACTTCTGGATTCTCAATTATGGGATCATAACAAGTTGGTTAGATAGATCTAAATTAGTGAAATTTAGATATGCTGATTGAGTATCACCCACCACATCAACACACTTATTAAGAGAAACTTGATCCTATGAGTGTGTGACATCATTGATGTTGTCTTCTATGGAGTGGTTATCAGCATCAAAAAATTCTAGATCACTATCACCACCTCCATCTCCTCTTACATTGGAAACTCCTTCATTTGAGTTCTATGCCTCAGTGTTGGAATTGGTAGGCACTTCAGATGTATTAGCTGAAGAGTTTGTTATTGTTGTGCTAATAGAATTTCCAGCTGTAGGGTTTGTTAGCACTGGAGCTGATGGAATTTTATCACTTGGTCTTCTTAGCTCAACTCTTGGGTCAGGATCTCTTATTGATAAGCTACCTATATATCCTAAAACATCTTCACAAGATTTTTTAGAACAGTTGGTAACTAAATCAAGATCTAACAGCCAATCAGGACCAGAACCTTTCACATTGGGTGTGTGCTCATTGAAGGTCACATTAGCTGATTTCTCAACGACTCTAGTTTTGAGATTGTATACTCTATAAGCCTTAGTTAGGAAGAGTATCCAATAAAGTATCTATCATCTGATTTCTCAGCAAATTTGGCTATCTAATCTTTGATATTCAAGATGGTGCAAGGACATCCAAATGATCTGAGGAATGAAAGGTCTCCTTTTGTGCCATAGCTCATAAGGAGTCTTACCATGAGTCTTGACTACTAAAACTCTATTCTACATATAGCAAGCAGTGTTGACTGCCTCTACCCAGAAGGTGATAGGTAGTTTAGAATCAGAGAGCATGGTACTTGCAGCCTCAATAAGTGTCTGGTTTCTCCTCTCAGCAACCCTATCTTGCTGAGGAGTCCTGGGAGAATTATATTGTCTTGTAATACCTTTTTCATCATAAAACATATCAAGGATTTGGTTCTTGAATTCATTTCCTTGATCACATCTTATGATTTTGACCTTGTGATCACATTGATTCTTAATTTTTAGAATGAAGTTCTTTAAGATATCAGGGGTTTCATCTTTAGTTCTAAGGAAGAAGACCCAAGTGTATCTTGTGAAATCATCTGTGAACATCAGGCAATATGTAGTCCTTCCAGAACTCATTACGCTATTAGGGCCAAAAAGATCCATATGTAATACGCGTAGGGGAGTAGTGATGGAGTTTTTTTCCTTTGGCTTGTAAGACACCTTGTGTTGCTTCCCTTTCAGACATGCAACACAATGGTCATCACTTGTAAACTCTTTCTTTGGCATTCTAGTTACCAAATCATTCTTAATTAATTTGTTCATATTCTTAAAGTTTACATGACACATTTTTTTATGCCAGAGGAAAGACTCATCAATATTGGCTTTAGATAGAAAGCAAGAAACTTCTCTTGATGGGGATGTTTCCTACAAATCCATCTTGTACATGTTCTCTTTCCTGGGGGCTCTGAGTAGGATATGCTCTTGAGGAATGACCACCTCGGGCTTAAGAACAATGCACTCATGCTCAGTAAAGAGCATGTTATGTCTCTAGTCATAAAATTAGGATACACTCAAGAGATTGTACCAAGCTCCTTAACATAGTTTACCCTTACAATGTTGAGCTTACCCTTTATGACCCTACCCCTTCCAGTATGTAACGATCTAATTCTCCACCAAAAGCAACTGGCCCTCCATTAATTCTTTCAAAGTTTTGAAGCAAAGAGCCATTGCCTGTCATGTGCCTAGAACAACCACTATTAATGATCCATACATTTCCTTTGGTCTTCAGATATTCCTGTATCAAAAGAGATGGTTAGTTACATTTGGAAACCCAATCCTTGCTAGTCTTGGGCTTATCAAAGTAAACTAAAGATAGTTCAACAATTATTGACCCTATATGCAAACTTTGAGGATCATTTGCTTTTGTCGATGAAGAATTTTCAGTCACATGGCCTTCCTTCATATTCCATACCATCTTTGGAAGATTTGACCTGTCCTTCAATAATTTGAAAGTTTTGATGACTTTGGTTGTTTTGGAGCTGGACCTTTAGAAGCTCTTGCATCCACTATAGTAGATTCAGTACTTCGTAAGCAATCCTTTCTTCCGAGACCCAATTTTCATCCGAATGTAATTTTCCAGCTATCTTCTTCTTCAGTTTGGAGCTTTCGAAGGAAAGTGATTTTCATTTCGAGTCTATCTTCTTCTTCTTACTCTCAGAAGTCTTCATTTTGGTCTTGTGGATGGTACTCTTATGATTGTAGATGCAATCCTTAGCAAAGTGTGTGAATCCTAGGATCGCAATCAGGAATTATCAGTGTTAGATTGGTTTCAAATTAATGATCGCGGAATTACCATTAATCGTTGTTTAATTGATTAACAAATAAATATCGATGCCAGAGAAAATAAACAATAAATGATCAAACGATATCAACAATATGCAAAGAATAATGTTTTGAATCAAACATAATTTATTAAAACTGATTAATGATTACAAAGAATCAAATAATAATTGCTAACAAAATTCTATGCTATGATTGTGTTTATGATATTTGATGAGTTGATGTGATGGCTGCTAGGGTTTGTGTTGATTGTGTGAAACGATGTGATGGTATTTTTGTCGCCGTTTCTTACTATCTCTTTGATATGAAACCTAGGACTCGTAATTATAGAAACACGTGTTTCTGTTAAGGAAACAGCGAATCTCTTAGAGTCTGTGATTGACTTGTTGACTAGAAACACTTGAATGATTTACGTGTCTCGTTCTTCCGTAGTTACTTTGTTCTTCCGCAGCTACTTGATCTTCCGCAGTTACTTTGTTCTTCCGCAGCTACTTGATCTTCAGCAGTTAACTTTGTTCATTTGGTGTGTTTGTTCATCAGTGAATACCCATATTCATCCATAGAAGATCTTCTGATGAATGTCTTGTAAGAAAGATATCTACGGAAAAACAAAAATGTTTATCCGTAGATGTTTCTTACACTTAGTCAATTTCATAATTTAACCAAGTATAATGTTTGTACCTGTAATCATACACATAAATCAACGCACGTATGGGTTAACCTATATATATACATAATGAATTACAAATATTCATTACATGTATTGATTAAAGTTCTAAGCCTATACAAAATGATCTAGCCCTATTATTCCAAGATCTAACAATACTCCCCCTTAGGCTTAGACACTTGTAATCAGGTCTTCAAAACTGAAAGCTCTTTGACTCTTGACACCATTTTCTTGTTGAAATATGACACTGCATCCTTTTGATCATCGTACTTGTACTTTATCTCCATTCTGCATATCCTTTGTAGTGTCTCAAAGCTCAATCCCAAAATGTCTTCTTCTGTAGTGAGAGTTTCCATAACACTCTGATTATTGACTATTTCCAGCTCATCTTGTTCTGACATCCTCAGTTCAGATACTTCCTTGATGTTAGCTCCTCTTAACAGTCCAGCCTCATATCTTCTTCTTTTGTATGCTTTTGCATGCAGTTTGTCAATGACTTGTATGATATGCAAATTCAGGCATAGGTCATTTTGAGCTTGATCATCTTTGAGTTTTGGGAAGAACTTATCATGTAGGTATGAAATGTAGCTTCGATACAGAAGTTTAATTTCAATTGGATCAAACAATCTTATACTCCTTGCTTTCTTCTTTTCTTCATTTCTCATCAGCACCAGTTCTTTAGTCTTCTCCACATATCCCCACTCAGTTATGGGAAGAGTGTATTGATTTCCTTCAATGACTTTTATGGCAGCTGTTTTTCTGTTAGAGTATCCAAACCTCCTATGACTTCATCATCAACCAGTAGAGGAGTTGGATTTTGATCTTCTTTTCCTTGGTATCTTTTCTTGTGTTCCCCATCTTCTCTTCTTGCTTCCTTGAGTACATCATCCTTAAATTTTGTTTTCAACTTTCCAACCAATACAGAAAAATCTCTTCCTCTTGGGCTTATTGAGTAGTTAGAGATGATCAAACTTTGAAGGTCTTTGATGTCAGTATGAGGCAACAACAAGATTGATTCAAGTAAGTGGAAGTATTCAACTCTTCCATATAGTCTCTTATAAGTGCATAATCCCACTCTGGATCATATTTCCAGGCCATAATCCTGTTATCTTCAGCAGCAGTGGGAGTCGTGATATGATCAAACAACTGGATTAAAGAAGATTTTTCTTCAGTGATCTCTCTCACAGTTGTGCCAAGAGGCCATATTTTCCCAGGGATCACCTCTCTTGGTTCTTTGATAAATTTATCTTTCCTTTTATGTTGATCTTTGCTTTCAACTGTTACTGGTTCAGCAGGGGTTTTTAATTGATGTTCATAGGAAGGATTTGGAGCTTCAGTTTTGAATTTTACTCCAGTTTCCAATTCCACCTTCATTACATGCTCCATCATCCTTCTAAGCTCAGCCACTGATCTTCCTTTCAGCTCATATATCTTGTAGTTATGACTTTGTAACCAACAAGTCATATTGTATTTGCTGAGAGTTGTTGTGTCACAGTGACCTAGCTCCTTCTTTGTTTTCTGAATTGTTTGAAAGGCTATGAATGTTTCATAATTGCAATCTGGGATCATGAAGCTTGCTAGCTCAAATTCCTTCAGTGCTTCCTTCATTTCTGTCATGTTCATTCTCTCAACCATGTCATATGGAAACCCATGATTGATCAGGGTCATAAACATAGTTGATTCAGACCTCTCTTCCAATATGTCTTTGGTGGATAGTAGGTCATCAGCCTTTGATTCTTTTTGTTCTTTGGGAGACTCATCTTTAGTAAGCTCATCCTATTCAGCATCACTCTCAGTTTCAGCATGAGACTTAGGCTTTAAATTAGAAACATCCACTGAAGGAGTGAGCTCTAGAGATGTAGGCCTTGATCTTCTTAGTGAATCTTCAATATTAATCACCTCTTTCTCTACATACCCCAAATACTTCCTCTTTCTTGAGTACTGAATGATTTGCTTTGAAGCTTCAGTAGAGTCTTTTATTTTTGTTAATGGAGCAGCATTCAATTCATGTGCACAAATTTCCATCTTGAGCTCATCAATTTGTTCATCTTTCCTTTTCAACAAAATAGACTGAGCAGTGAGAGAGTTGTTTGCTTGTTCAACTTCCAATATGAGCTTCTCTTTTTCAGTCTTCTCATGCTTCACAGAGTCTTTAAGTTCTTTAACCAGCTTATGCAATGCATCAATTACTTCATTGTTGGTTTGAGCATCTTCTCTTAATCTGATCAGTCTGGATTCTTGTTTGTTCATCAGCTCCTCCTTTTCTTTTAACATTCCTTTAAGCTCTCTAATTCTTTCCAACCTTTTGTTTGATTTGATGATAAGTTTGTTATACTCAGTAACCAGATAACTTTTGCTTACATCTATATCATCATCTTCCAGGTCATCTTCATGATAGGCTATAACATCAACATAGTTAGCTTCTTCTTCACTTTCTTGATGTTGACCAGCAATCTCATCCTCATTGCCTACAGCAGGAGCTATACTTGCTAAGCTTGAAATACACTCAACTGCTTGATCTGTTTTCTCTTGATGAGGTTGTTCTTGTTGTTAAGGATCAATGATTGGAGATATTGGTTCAGTTTGGTTAGACATGACAGGGGTTTGTGGGCTGGTGATTGTGAGTGGGATGGTACTTGCTTGAGATACTAATTCAGTCTCACTAGTGTGTACTGAGTTTTCAGATTGAGTAACTGAGATGGGTTCTGTATGAGTACTCTCAGTAGATAGATTTTGTGGAGTTAGAGGTTGTTGATGAATGGGTGATTGAGGGTAAATTGGAGAGATTGGTTGGGTGTGTTGACTGGCTGGAGATTGGATTTGTGGAGATTAATGATGGTGGTGTATGGGAGATTGAGGAGTGGAATGTTGAGGTAAGTCTTGCACAGCATTAGTAGATTGACTATCTTGCTGATCTTCCCATATCAGTTCTAGTGGAATGTTGGCATTAGCATCTGCCACATGTGCAAACATTGGCATATCTTCTCCTTCATATTTTCCACTGATCTTATTCAGTACAGATCTCCCTAGATGTGCTTGAACAAACACATCACCTTCTCTTGCTATCCGATGCAATTCACCATTAATGATCAGTTGCATAAAACTTGGAAACATGTACATCTTATCAGCCTTTTTCACTTTGATGTGATCACACAGACAACTGAAAATGTACTTTGAGTAGTTGTATGTCCTTCCCTCAAAAATGCCAATAATGCTACATGAAATGTGCCTTGAGAATCTATCAAGCCCAGACTTCCTGTTGGAGATGCGCTTTAGATATGTGTGACATAAGAATCTATATGGCTTGCATAATCTCCCTTTCTTTATCTCATCCTTGTCAAAGTCACCATCATATCCCATCAGATAGAACACTTTCTCTATGTACTCATTCTCAAATACATCTGAGTGACCAACTTCTTGTTCTCCCAGCTTAAGTGCCCTTCTGATAGTTGGTCATCAACTCTCATCCTTTCATTCTTGATTTCAGCAACTATCACCTCAAATTCTCCAACTTGCTCTATTCGAGCTGAATTCCAGAAATCAATGATGTGTGCTTGTTGAATCACAGGCTCTGCTGATAAAGCATAGAATAGCATGGATCGTCGTAGGTATCTGATGATATCTCGACATCCTTCTGCTACAGGGTCGTCAGGATTTAAGAATGCACATACATTGTGCTCTCTTGCAAAACGATTAGCCATCTGTTTATAAGAATGAAGAAAATTATGTTAGAGCAAAATCATCACACTTAAGAATACGAAGAGTTTAGACACAGAAATGATGAATCAATCAGTTCATAATTTCATATTATGATATATTTTACCTTGATATTATTGAACTTGTAATGAACGATGATCAAGAATCAAGCAAGGTTTAAAGGTTATTGGTAATTTTGAATATTGTCGGACGGGGGTTTATCTGAATGTTTTTCTAGGTTGAAAAAGGTGTTCTGAAAAAGTGAATGGAAATGACAAGTCAAAAACATCATTTATACTCCCTCGGATATATTAACTTCATTTATTGAATGAGCTGGGACCCCCTATTCTTATTACCAATTTTATTGTTTCCGTAGATTTTAGTTCTTCCGTAGATCATCTACGGATGACTTAGAATTAAAAACTGATTTTTGATGAAGTATAATTTGAATTTTCATAGATTACCAGTCTGGAACTATTATACTTTTAAATACTACCACATCCGTAGGTTACCAATCTATGGATGGTCATATTTCTTTTTTTGCACTGTAGCATCTACTGAACTGGAAAATGTACTGTAGCTTCTGCGGATGCTGAAGACGCAAAGTTGAAACTTCTTTGATTGTATGGTCCTAATCAACTGATAAAACCATTTATTACTATTGGACCTTGTTGACTTTGTTTGCATGACAATTTGTGACAAGAAATATAATTTGAAAAACTTCATGTATCCTTCAGCCAAGTTAGTGCTCAAGTTCCAATTCCTTCATTTGAATTTGGATCATTGAATTCAGCTTTTATGTTTCATGTATTTCATGTAATAACAACTCACCCTAAATTTGTGATTAATGATAAAGTGTTGCATTCATCATAAATTTATGAAGTAAATAGCATGAAAGGCACATGACAGCCCAAAGATTACACACAATAAATAAACTAAAAGTAACAAAATTGAATTAAAAAAATATGTACATGCATGTAAACACATATAATGGGATCATACTATGAAACTAAACTTCTTCCTGATTGAGTTGATTGTTGAATTGTGACCTGATTCTAGTCTTGATTGCAAGTATGTTTGTCCACTTAAATCCAAACAAGTGTAGGGAATCAACTAGACATGCTGTTTATCATGTTTTCATGTTTATTAGTGATAAACTGTTATGGGCTCCACATTCAATTCACATTAGAGTTTGTCATCTGTTTGTGAGTCAATTCATCACTTTTTCACACTTAGAAACTATGTACATTAAGTTATAAATTCTATCTTAAGACATATGAGTTGTCTCATAAATGCTTTGCTACAAAAGCTCTTATGTAAATATACAGTTGATCACAATGAATTCTTTTGTGAGCTTAGATATGATCATCATCAGGTCACCAGGTCTTTACTTAAGTAAATAGAGGTGCCTTTAACCCAGGTCTTTGTTTACACAAAACAGAGTGATGATGAGGATCATGATCTTTTCATCAGTTGAATACATATGTATCTCATGGTGTTCATAAACCCAGGTCTTTGTTCACATAAAACAGAGGGAATATGATTTACAAAGATAGAAGTTATAAAGTGTTTTACATAGTGTGCTTAGGTGAAAGAATTGATCACATCAAGATAAGACTTACTTGCTTGATCCTCAAAATGAAGCTTCTCATAAACAGTCACCTTTTTATTATGTTAAGCATGCTCTTAGTATAATCTTCACTCAAGATGAATCTACTTACATATCAAAGAACTTTTGATCAGTTTTTGAAGAAATTTAAGAACTCATGAAGCAAGCAAGGGCACAGTGTACTCTCATTTCCCAAACCATATGTCATGCAGAAATAGAAGACACAATAAATAAAGACAAAGACAGACACATGCTTTTCATTGTTAATGATGATTAATCTAAGTTAATCATGCATAAAGACTCAATTAGAAAATTAAATCTAACTGAATCAAAGGCTTTAGTGAATAGATCAGCAAGCTGATTTGTTGTATCCACTTTGACTAACTTGATTAAACCTTTTTCTGAGCAATCTCTCAGAAAATGATATCTGATTTCAATATGCTTTGTTTTACTATGTTGAACTTGATTAGCAGTGATAAACATAGCAGCTGAATTGTCAATATGAATTGGAGTTTGAAGGAAATTGTAACCGTAATCAAGTAATTGGTTTTGCAACCAACGGACTTGAGAGCAACCAGCTAAAGCAGCTATGAACTCAGCCTCAGCTGTGGATACAGATACATTTGTTTGCTTTTTGCACTGCCATGAAACAAGTCTTGGTCCTAAAAATTGATATCCAACAGTTGTGGATTTTCTATTATTGTTGCATCCTCCATAGTCACTGTCTGAATAAGAGTAGAGAGAGAAGTCTCCATCTTTTGGATACCATAGACCAAGGGCTGGTTTCCCTTTGAGATATCTGAAAATCCTCTTCGCATCATTCAAATGGGACTCTTTTGGATCTGCTTGGTACCTAGCACACACACATACAGCAAACATTATGTCAGGTCTGCTGGCAGTTAAATACATAAGAGATCCTATCATTGATCTATATAATCTTTGATCAATAGATTTTCCTGTAGGATCAGGTACAATTTTGTCAATTGTTGAAGCAGATGTTTTGCATGAAGATGTATTAGCAAGATTGTACTTCTTCAATATTTGATGAATACACTTTTCTTGATTGATGAATATGCCATCTGTTTTATGATGAACGTGTAGTCCAAGAAAGAAAGTTAATTCTCCCATTGAGCTCATTTGAAACTGAGATTTCATTAACTCTTCAAAGCTTTCACACAGTCTCTTGTTTGTTGATCCAAATATAATGTCATCTACATATATTTGAACAACTAAGAGGTCTTGATGTTCATGTTTGAGAAAGAGAGTCTCATCAATAGTTCCCCTTTTGTATCCATGCTTGAACAAGAAAGATGATAATGTTTCATACCACTTTCTTGGTGCCTGATGAAGACCATACAAAGCTTTGTCAAGCTTGTATACTTTATGTGGGTAATCAGGATCTTCAAAACCTAGGTTGAGCTACATAGACTTCTTCATCCATTTTCCCATATAAAAAGGCACACTTCACATCCATTTGATAAACAGTGAACTTATTATATGATGCATAGGTTAGGAATACTCTAATGGCTTCAATTCTTGCAACTGGTGCAAAAACTTCATCATCGTCTATTCCTTCTTCTTGAGTATATCCTTGAGCAATCAACCTAGCTTTGTTTCTCACAATTATACCTCTGTCATCTAGTTTATTTTTGAATAACCACCTTGTGCCAATTGGATGTTGGCCTTCAGGAAGATCAACTAGATTCCAGACCTTTTGCTTTCTGAATTGTTGAAGTTCTTCTTGCATTGCTTCAATCCAGCTATTATCTTTTAGTGCAGCTGTAATGTTTGGAGGAACCACTTGTGAAAGAAAACAAGTGAAAAGACAGATGTTTGTAGCTCCCCCTTGGCTTCTTGTGGTTCTTTCATTGAGATCTCCAATGATGTTGTTTATTGGATGAGTCTTATGAATTCTTGTTGTTGGATTGGACTCAACTAGAGTAGATGATTCCAAGTTAGTCATATGCATTGATGCAGATATATCCAGCTGAGATGATGAATTTATGAAGTAATAAAATTGATCATCGTTGGAAGCTGAATGATTTTCGTTTTGTACATCAGCTGCATTGTGAGTGCCATCCGCAGGAGTTACAGGAACATCTACGGATGTATTTTGTGCTTCCGCAGGAGTTAAGTAACATCTACGGATGTATTTTGTTGACTTGCTGACAATGACTCTTTGGAATGCAATGGACCATCCAATATGTGGAATATCTACTGATGTGAATGGAACATCAGCTGATCCAATAATCACATCTCCGGATGTAGGACACTCATCTGCGGATGCAGAGTCAGCAGCTGCTGATGAAGTGTTTGCATCTGAGGATGTAGATCCATTTGCTTGGTCTTGTGCTGCATTATTGTCATTATTTGGTGTTCCTTGTTCCATGATACTTGAAGTTTGTATTCTTGGAGGATCAGCAGATAATGACATTTCATTCATGTTTGGAGGAACAAATGGATAGCATGTATCCTCAGTACCTGCAGCATTCAAATAACCAGAGTTAAATGAGTTTGTGAGTGCATCTATATCAAACAACCATGATGATCCTTTTACAGATTTAGGAAATAAGGATTCATCAAAAGACACATTAGGAGTTTCTTCCATAATGTTTTGTTGTGGGATGTAGATCCTATATGATTTAGATGTTGAAGAATATCCAACGAAGAAACCATCATAGGTTTTCTCTGAAAATTTTCCCAATTGTTCTTTTGTGTTTAAAACAGATACATGACACCCAAAAGATCTAAGATATCCTATGTAAGGTTTTCTTTTAAATAAAAGCTCATAAGGTGTTTTATTGTGTTCTTTGACAATTAATGTCCTGTTTTGAACATTGCATGCTGTGTTCACTGCTTCAGCCCAAAAGGTGATTGGCAATTGTGAATCAGCTAGCATTGTTCTTGCTGCTTCAATGAGAGTTTTATTTCTTCTTTTAGAAACTCTATTTTGTTGTGGAGTTCTTGGTGCACTGAATTGCCTTGCTATGTCTTTATTATTGCAAAATGAATCTAAGACAGTATTAACAAATTCAGTCCCATTGTCACTCCTAAGAATTTTAACTTTTAAATCAAGTTGATTCTCAATCTTTGTGATAAACTCCATTAACGTTTATGATGTTTCACTCTTTTGTTTTAAGAAAAAGACCCATGTGAATCTAGTGAAGTCATCCACAACCACTAAACAATATTGCCTTTTTCTAATGCTCATCATATTAGTTGGACCAAAAAGATCCATGTGAAGCAATTTGAGTTGTGTAGTGTTTGTATTTATTATTTTGGATTTATGTGACCTCTATATTGTTTTCCTTTATAACATGAAGGACAATGGTTTGAACAAGAAAATTCTTTCTTTGGCAATCCAATGACTAAGTCATTTTTCACCAATTTATTCATGTTCTTCAAGTTGGAATGAACAAGCCTTCTATGCCACAACTGAGATTCATCTTCTGATGACTTAGATAGCAGGCATGTTTCATTGCTTGTGAGTGTTGTATTATTTATATCCAAAACATATGTGTTTCGTTTTCTTGATGCTTTAAGAAGGATCCAATCTTCTGGAACTGCAAATCCTGGCTTTAGAATGTAACAATTAGTGTTATCAAATAATGTGGTATAATTTTGATCACAAATTTGAGACACACTCAATAAATTATATTGCAAATTTTCATAATAATTTACTTTCTCAAATTTGAGCACACCATTAGTTACCATTCCTTCACCAACTATTTTACCTCCCTTCTTATCCCCACCAAATGCCACATAAGAAGCATTTTTATGTTTGAATTCATGGAGAAGAGAACAGTTTCCTGTCATATGTCTGGAACAACCACTGTCAACATACCACTTTTGTCAGCTCTCCAAGATTGTTCCTGCACAATTAAAGAAATCAATTAGATTTGGAAACCCAAGTCTTAATGATCTTGGGTGATCCTATGGAGTCTAAAATTTTAACTTCCTCATGAATGAGTCTTGAAGATTCAGTATTAATTTTATATTCAATTGATTCATTTTGTGTTGTTTGTGGTGAGGATGATTCTGTTGATGATGAACTTGTGGAATTTTGTTCTGATTGTTCAAACTCTTCCTCAAGGATCTTCTCTTTCTTTGTTTGTTGTTTTGACTTTGATGATGATCCTTGATTGTTGAAAGTTTCATCATCCTTTGATTTTGAATGTGAAACATGAGTTCCTTTTTCAAAATTATCAAAGAAAGTAGCTTTAGCATTTGACTTCTTATTGTTCAAATCCATCTTTTTGTGAGGTGTCTTTGATTGTAGAGGAGTCTTTGATTTCTGTTCAGGTTGTCTTTTCTTCAAAGGTTCACTATCAACTGATGGTTTCTCTTGTGATTTTGTCACCTTTTGTTTTTGTTTTTGTTGTTTCTTTAATCTTGAATCTTTTTGATCTTCGCTTGATTGAGATTCTGATTCATCCTTCTCAGGTTGTTTCTTCTTTGTGCTCTTTGTAAATAGCACAAAGTTTGTTGAAGTAACAGTCTGAAGTCATGTGATTGTTCATATTGCAGATGGAGCAATAGCTGCTGAAGTAACAGTCTTCAGTGTTGTGATTTTTCATATCACACCATTTGCAATACTTTTCTTCTGACTCATTATCAGACATAATTAATTTCTTCTTCTTTTGCTATTTTTGAGTCTTCAACTCCTTCTCAAACTTTACTGAAGCTGACTCCTTTCCTTTTCCTGACATGATGTCAAAAGGTTCATGTTTATCACCTGAAGTTTGTTGCTTTGAGCTCACACCTTTTTGAGTTGTTTTCTTTTTGGTCGTTTCTTTTGCCTTCCGCAGATCATCTACTGATTCAGTAGATTTGTTTTTCCGCAGATCTGCTACTAAAGAATGTTTCTTCTTCCAGAGAAGTTCTGCTTATACTCGCTTCTTTTCAGTTTCTAAGGAAGATTTGTGTACTTTAGTAGATGTACACTTCTCAATCACTTCAGTTGAAGGTTTTTGTTGCTGATGAAGTACTTGAAGACCTTCATTTAGCTGAGCTATTCTCTTGCAAATAGTCTTCAGCATGTTTCTTTGCTTAGGAGGATATGACAACTTTGTTTGCTTAAGTACTTTGGGAATGATTGTTTCAACTGAAACATTCTTACCAATGTTCAGTTGATCCGCACAGTTATCATCATGTTCATCAGAATCATCCAAGTCATCACATCCATCAAAGTCAAATTCTGATTCATTTTGTTTGATTTTATCTGATTCAGAAGACTCAGTTTCACTCACCTCAGATTCATTGTTATTAACTTGTTCAGTATAGTTTGTTTCAAACTTGGTGCATGGCACAAAATGATTTGATAAGCTATTTGTCATTGATTCAGGTAAAGTTGTACAGTTATCATTCAAAGGAGGTGCAACAGCATTATATCTCAACCCGTACTTGTTCTTTGATTCAATATGAGAATTCAATAATTTCTCATATTGCTGAGATGAAAGTTGAAATTTTTGAAGTTTCACTTCAGTTGATGCATGATCAGCCATGGATTTAGTTAAGGAAGTGGACAGATGCTCAACTTGGGCTTTTAAGCTGTAATTTTCTAAAACAAATTTATCTAAATCTTTTTGTAAAGGGTTAATTTTGAATTGATATAATTTATGTTCTCTTACATGAGATTCATTCAAAATCATTATTTCTTTTACTTTATTAGCCAGTTGTTGAGCATGGACTCTATATCTTTCAACTTCCTCAACACACATTGATGAACACAATCTATCTCTTACATCTCTAGCCATAGGTGGAACTTTGTTCTCCATGTGGGCCATTAAAGCTTGTTTTTCATCCAAAACTTCCTTCTCATACATGCTCCAGTCATAGGTTTCATCTTGGAGAATGATCATCCCAGTTTCTTTAGAATTACTAGGTCCTGCTGATGCATTTGTGACTAGTGGGGATGAGTTGGTTAGTTGTGGTTGTCTATAAGATCTCTGAGATGTTATTGTTTGATAAGATTGATGCTGATGAGACTGATGTTACTGCTGTTGTCTCATGTCAGGATTTGATTGTTGATTACATCTCTTGAGAAGTGCCCATAGAGATTGCATTTGAAACATCTTACCTGTGACTTATCAACACCAATATTTGATGTTTTGCTTGCTGCAGCCAAACTTTTGTTTCTTCTCAAGTATTGTTTGGCTCTATAAGTAATCATTGCCATTTTCAATTGAAGATCCATCTCCTCTACTACATCTGTAGTTCTTCCAAGTCTTGTTGGCAGATATTTGCAGGTGTTAAGGTGCTTCCTAAGTAGGCTGAAAACTTGAACTAAAAGCTGCAAATGCTACTTTTTGTTCTTCAGAATCCAGAATCACAGTAATTGGCACTGCTTGGTTGTTGTTTGTTGAAGACTTTGCTGTTGATGTAGATGCATCTTTTCTATCATCAGGTCTTCCTTTTTCTTTTCCTGATTTACTTTGAGAAGATTTCTTTGAAGGCTTTGATGCATAAAAGCTCACTTCTTCTTCATCTTCACTCAAAGTACAAGAGTTGTCACTATCATTATTAGAGATAAAAGCACTTCCAGCACTTTTGGTTTCTTTAAAATGATAAGGTGTGACATGTGTTCTCACACTCTTGTTTCTTGATTTTTCATCCATTTCAAGAGCCTCAACTTTAGCTACCAATGTATCTAAGCCAGTTGCTTTGAGATCAATGGTGTTCTTGAACATGGACACAGTTTGCTTCCAACTTTTAGGCAATGTATGGAGCATCTTTTGGTTCAGTTCCTCATTTGTATACTTCAACTCCATGATGTTCATCTCGGTTACCAATTGCATAAACCTATGGAGTTGTTGAGGAATTGATTCACCCTCAATATGATGAAATGTTTCATATTGTGAGCGAAGTGTGTCCTTTCTAATGCTTCTGATGTCATCACTCCCTTCACAAAGAGTATGAAGTATTTTCCATAAGGAATTTGTTGTTTTATAATTCTCACACCTGATTAGTATTTCTTCTGGTAAAGCCATACTAAGCAAACTGTATGCTCTAATATCAACTTTAACCTTTTTAACATCATCAGGTGACAGATCTTTTGTACTTATGGGTTGATTTTTGTCATTATAATCCGGCCCAAGGGTGGGTGGAATATAAGGACCTTCAGTTATTGATACCCATAAGTCAGAATCAGTGTAGTTCACATGATTTCTGAACTTGATCTTCCAGGATTTAAAGTCTGCTTTTGTTTCCAACTTTCGAGGCTGGTACGATGATCCACCGACAAAGCTACTCATTTTAGTCAAATATTGAAGTTTTAACTAAAATAAAGTTTCTTATGAACAGTTAATGAGAGTCAGCCAATAGCACAGATCTATGTTTCAATTAATTTGAATATAAATCAATATTAACCGAGCAATGTAACAATACTCGCTGAATGACAAATCACTGATTTATTGAATTTCAAATCTTCACACAAAATACTTTTGCTTAAAAAAATTATAGATCTAGTCAGAAAACTGATAGATCTAGGTTTCGAATTAAACAATTCTAACACTGATAGATCAATCGATCTAGATCAATGAGCACTAGGCTCTGATACCACCTGTGAATCCTAGGATCGCAATCAGGAATAATCAGTGTCAGATTGGTTTCAAATTAATGATCGTGGAATTACCATTAATCGTTGTTTAATTGATTAAATAAATATCGATGCCAGAGAAAATAAACAATAAATGATCAAACGATATCAACAATATGCAAAGAATAATGTTTTGAATCAAACGTAATTCATTAAAACTGATTAATGATTACAAAGAATCAAATAATAATTGCTAACAAAATTCTATGCTGTGATTGTGTTTATGATATTTGATGAGTTGATGTGACGGCTGCTAGGGTTTGTGTTGATCGTGTGAAACGATGTGATGGTATTTTTGTCACCTTTTCTTACGATCTCTTTGATGTGAAACCTAGGACTCATATTTATAGACAGGCGTGTTTCTGTTAAGGAAACAGCAAATCTCTTGGAGTCTGTGATTGACTTGTTGACTAGAAACACTTGAATGATTTACGTGTCTGGTTCTTCCGTAGTTACTTTGTTTTTCCGCAGCTACTTGATCTTCCGCAGTTACTTTGTTCTGCCACAGCTACTTGATCTTTAGCAGTTAACTTTGTACATGTGGTGTGTTTGTTCATCAGTGAATACCCATATTCATCCGTAGAAGATCTTTTGATGAATGTCTTATAAGAAAGATATCTACGGAAGAACAAAATGTTCATCCGTAGATGTTTCTTACACTTAGTCAATTTCAGAAATTGACCAAGTATAATGTTTGTACCTGTAATCATACACATAATCAATGCACATATGGGTTAACCTATATATACATAATGAATAACAAATATTCATTACCTGTATTGATTAAAGTTCTAAGCCTATACAAAATGATCTAGACCTATTATTCCAAGATCTAACAAAGTGAGAGGTACCACCACACAATGCATTCAACTGACATACTTCTAAGAGTCTTCTTTTGAGTAGAAGGTTGAGCTTGATCTCTTTCTACTTCCTTCTTTATCTTCACAGATGATGCAGCAGGCTTCTTAGGGTGAGGCTTGCTTTTGGAACTTGATGGTTCAGGCTGTGCAGCAGTGGTGCAGATTTGATCAACCTTCTTCTTTTGATTAGGATGATTAGGACATGAACTAGTACCCCTAGTACTAGAGTCCATAGTTGATTCTTCAGTGTTTACAACTTCAAATCTAGCAGAAATAAAGACTTGTTTTTGCTTGTAGTTGAAAGTGGTCTTGATCTTGTGGGCTTTCTTTGATTTTCTTTTGGCTGCCCTAATCAAGTTCTTCCTAACAGACTTGGTCATCCTTGATTCTTTCTTCTCTCCAGGGGAATAGTGACCCTTCTTAGGATGATCCTTCTCACACACTACATATTCATCCTTCCCTACCTCCTCTTCATCTTCATCCTCTTCTTGGATAGGGTCTATGAGGGGCAGCTCATCTTGACATGTTCCACACCTTGGAGATCATACAAATAATAATCTGTGTGGAGGAGCTATCTCACTTGAACCCAATCCCTACCTTTTTGATAAAAAAATCTTTGCATGCATGGATGAAGATATGATGTTCTTGAAGGTTTTCTCTTCAAGAGCACACCTTTCTGCCCTGGCTTTGCTGATCACAAGCTCAGACTGGCATTCAGTTAACTTGGTAATGAGATCTTTTATTTGAGTCCTATAATTTATATGCTCATGCTTAAGAGTTGAAATTCTTTTCTCTAAATCTTCTATTCCAAGTTTATAGTCATTTTCAGCTCTTTTGAAATCAGCTTTTAAAATATTCAAGGACTTAAGATCATATCTCACTTCTAGGTTATATGACCTATACATGTTTACTTTAGCAATGCATTCAGGAGTATAGATAAGTTCTAATACCTTGGCTTCTTCATGGTTAGCCATCAGTGATTGGTTGGGAGAAATATCCTGTACTAGAAATCTCTAGTCATAGCCTCCTTCTTCAATAGCAACAACAGCTTGTTGTTTTGGTCGGCTTGGCTTCTCAGATCTAGGAGTAGCATTCGTGTATTTAGGCTTGGATTGTGTTTGGTCACCATTAGTCCTTTGTTCCTTGCACTCCCTAGCAAACTGTCTCATCTGGTTATAGCTATAACACTTCACTTTGCTTTTATCCAGTCCAAACTTTCCACTGGTTACATTGCTGGGAATTCTTCCTATTCTCTTGTAGACTTGGCTCTATGAGTGAGAATAGCCATTTGCTGGACTATCTCCATATACTCTAGGTCATCTGGATGGATACAATCAAAGTCTTCAAAAGTGGAGAGAAAGATGCCAAAACCTTCATCAGCAGACACAAAGGGTTGAGATGAGCTTGTCTCTTGGAATGGGCTTCCATGGATGTAGCTTTCCCTTGGTGTCTTAGGGAAGGTGATGAAAGGGCCCTTTTGTGAGTTGTTAGGGTAGCAGATAAGATGTTGTTGTGGTTCTCTACTATCCCTTTCAACCACATGGAGGGCTAAACTCTGTTGATTGCTGGAAGAGCTGTTTGATGGATTCTGCATGTTCATCTCCATCTGGTAGCCACTAAGGATACCATACAACTCTGTGAGAGCAAGGGTAGAGAGGTTTTTAGTTCTTTTAATGGCCACACAATAGTGAGTCCATCGTCTTGGAAGAGAGAATGTGAACTTCCTCACAATGTCCCTATTCTCAAGCTTGACTCCAACATCCATAAGAGTATCTACAATCTCAACATACCTAAACTATTGTTAAGTCATAGTTTCACCTAACTTGCAGGCAAAGTTCTCAAACTACTACTTCATGAGGTCATTCTTGCTTTCTTTAGCCTCATCAAACCTCTCATACATAAGCTTAAGTGCATCCCAGAGCTGCTTAGCAGTTATGCACTTCTTGAAGCCTCTGTATATAGAGTTTGAAAGAATAGTTTGGAGAGAGGTCATGGCCTTCTAATCTATGTCAATCTTCTTCAAATCTTTCTTAGAATAGTAATCCATTTCCTTAGGAATCATCCCTCCTCCAAAAGTGGCTGAAGAGGTGCTTGGGATGTGAGGTCCTTTAACAATAGATCTCCACATCCTACTATCCGGAGAAGATGGTAAGTGTTTTGTGAAACTGATGAGATTAAAGATGGTAGGATCTTACAATCAAGAGCATAAAAATGCTCTGATACCAGTTGCAAGTCCGGAGAAGGTGGTAAATGCAATAGTTTCACAGTGTTTGGAGAGACTTAGAACACTTAACAAATCAAATAGGGAAAGAGGATAAAGGTGAAACAAAGAACACTAGTAAAGAATAGAACAAGAACACAATAATATGGTTTTTAAGAATGATGTATATTGCTCTCAAGTTTCTTTTACAAAGTGTTACAAATCTTAGTTCTAATGACAAGTACTTGAGATGCGTAATACGACATCCTACGGCCGACCATACTTTGAAAGCCCGCTAGAAACACTAATCTAGACAACAAGATCAATGTAAAGTCAAAAGGCAGATTGTCTTTTACTAGTGACTATGACATGCCATAGCTCACATCCATATCTAATACAAAGAGGATAAAATTACAAAAATAGAAAGTTACAGACTCTAAAACCTTAATCCACAGTTGACAAAAGTATGGACTTTTCACCAACTTATCTAAGTGGGTGAGTCTTCAGAGATGGCAGTGAAAAGTGGTTCAGCTTTTGTCAAAACTGAGTTAGAGAAAACATGACTTCTTTGTTTTCGAAAGAAATCAGTCTCTTGGCTTCGGAAGACTTTTTCTTGAAACTTCGGAAGACTTCATCTTTGGCTTTGGAAGATTTGGTCTTTTGGCTTTGGAAGATTTGGTCTTTTGGCTTCGGAAGATTTGATCCTTAGTGTAATTCTTTGAGTTATATCAAATATTCTGAAGTAACTTTCTATGTAATACACATGTGCATGCTGAGAGCTCTTTGATTTCATCAGCCTCTAAGTATAATCCTTACATCAATGCATGCCTTTATACCTGCATTATTTCTCGAATTGTGGTGAAAAATATGGAAATGGCATTGAAAGAGAACAGTTGGGTTAAAGCAATACGGGATGAGTTGATGCAATTCAAAAAAGTAGATGTGTGGCATCACAGTGAACTACCTAAGGATAAGTTGTCTATCGGAACAATGTGGATATTTCGTAACAAGATGGATGAAAAGGTGTTATTGTTCGTAACAAGGCTCGCCTTGTTGTACAAGGATTCTTTGAAGTTGAAGACTTAGATTATGACGAGGTCTATGCTCCAGTGGCTAGACTTGAAGCAATTCGCATATTTCTCGCCAACATTACATTCATGAACTTGAAAGATTATCAAATTTATGTCAAAACTGCTTTCTTGTATGAGGAAATGAAAAAAGAAACCTCTGTGTGACAACCTCCTGGTTTTAAAGATCCAGATCATCCTGATTATGTGTATAAGTTAGACAAAGCTCTTTATGGCTTACATCAAGCACCTCATGCTTGGTATGCCACTCTTATAGAATATTTTCTTGCAAATGGTTATACTAGAGGAGATATTGATCAAACTTTATTCATACAGAAGATTGGTGATGATCTAATTCTTGTTCAAATCTATTTTGATGACATTATCTTTGGATCTACAAATGATGATATGTGTAAGGAATTTGAGGTTGTGATGAAGAAGAAATTCAAGATGAGTTCTCTTGGGGAAATCTCAATTTTCTTAGGTATACAAGTTAAACAAGATGACCAGGGTATTTTGATACATCAAGAAAAACATGTTCAAACTATTATGGACAAATATAAGTTTCAAGATTCTAAGATTTCTCCAACTCCTATGTTTTCTCATCCTACTTTATCTCCTGATCTCATAGGTGAAGTCGTTGATCAACATTTGTACAGATCAATGATCAGAGCCTTGATGTATCTCACTGCATGCAGGCCAGACATCATGTTTCCTATCTGTTAGTGTACACATTATCAGAGTAATTCAATGGAGTCACACATGAAGTTGTCAAAAGAATATTCAAGTATCTCAAAGGCCAACTATAACTTGGACTTTGGTATCCTAGGAATTATTATTTTAACTTATATGCTTATACTGGCAGTGATTATGGTGATTGAAATTTAGACAAAAACACAAGTACAGGTGGTTGTTAATATCTCGGAAATAGGTTGATTTCATGGCAATGCAAGAAGCAAAACACTGTTTCCACATCCACTACAGAAGCTGAATATGTTGTTGCATCTAACTATTGTTCCCAGATTATTTAGATTCAATAATAGCTTCTTGATTATGGCCTGAATATTTTTAATACCACTATTTGGTGTGATAACATTACAGTTCTTAACATCATGAAGAATCCTATATAGCATTCAAAAACAAAACACATAGACTTCCACATTCATTTTATCCGTGATTGTTTTGATAGAAAACTCATACATCTTGAATAAATTACATCTGGGGTAAGCATTGTTGTTCACCAAGGCGTTTGATCATTTCCATTTTGACTTTCTAATCCAATCTTTTGGAATGACTAATTTTAGATAACTACACTAGAGTTTTCACAAAAAAATATTTTTATCTCTTTTTTGTTAAAATTTTAATTTTTTAGATAATCATAATTTTAGGGGGAGACAATTGAAAATATAGTAAAAAATATTTTTGGTTTAGGGGGGTTAGAAATATATTAAAAATTCCAAAAAAATTCTATAAGATTATGAAAAATGAATTTTCTATGTATATTTTTTGATCTTGATATATTACATTGGCTTTGATTTTGTTTGATATGTTGATAGGTTTAGCTTAGAAGAATGAAAAGCAATATGAATTGTTATGAATTGGAACTAAATTTGATATGTTTGAAGTGGGTAACATATAAGAGTTATGTGATTACACTGATTTCATGCTAAAACAGACTTAGAGCTACAGTCTTGTCATAATCAAGTCTGTCATTCTCTAATTTAGTATTTTTCATAAGTATATGTATACATATATAAAAAGAAACAGAAAGAAAAGCTAAGTCAAAAAGCTAAACAAAGAAAAATATATTATGACAAAAAGAGCAAAAAGATGTCAAAATGCCATATAGGAATAAAAGATGCCAATGAGCACACAAACAAAAGATGTCAAAGACATACATACTATATGGTAAATATTTTTAACTTTTGAGAATATGTTCTGATACGAGAGGCAAAATCAAAAGTCCAAATTATCATGTAAGTCCTAAACATCTTGAGAGGGCAAAACGTTAGACCGACTGGATGTTAATAAGTCAAAAACTTGTTAATTTTTCATGTTCAGAAACGTATCTCTATCTAGTAATGCTCAAATAGATATATTAGTAAAAAATCAATAATCATGAAGTTCCTAATTAGATGTGAAAGGTTTAAGTTAAATTGGGACGATTAAAATTTCAAAATAAAGCTTTACAGGGGTTATACAAAATTTCTATTGGGAGCTATTGACTTCATCTTAATAACTTAAAACATGATAAAAATCATAGCATATTTAACTGAGTAAAGATTGAAGCTTGAGTTTAAAGATGGCCAAATATATTGACAATCAACTTAATCGGTCTTACTCTAAATACATTCGGAAGATGTTAATGATCATTTTCGAGAAACATGATTCTATAATAGAAAATTCACAAAAAGATTAAGTTATTTTTATTTTGTTTTGTTTTAAGTTTAAAGATATAAAATTTTGAAAACTACAAAAAGACTTTAACTTTTTAAATTTGAGAAAATAAAAAAATTTTGGTTAGTTATTTATTGCGTGGTTGAACGTAAATTCAAAATGTTTAAAATGTTTGAAAAAGTTTAAAATTGAATTAAAAAAAATCACACACGAGAAATAGAGACATGAGAATGTTGAGTTCTCTCGTGAGAAGTCTGACTGTTATTAAGTTGAACAGTCATGCGAGTAGTTCATTACTTGCATTGTACAATATTCAAATCGCTCTCAAAATGTTTCTAAGTGTTTGACTGATGCAATGATACTCGTTGATTATTGTATTTGATTTGGTGTTGAGAGTGTGTCTACAAGGTATTATTCATGTTGATTATTAAAATGAACAAGTTGAATCTGAATCGGATCTAAACACAACAATAAATTTGTTATTTGATCAAGCTGAACATAATGACACTTAAATAATGACTAAACGACGCATAAGAAACCCTCAATGATGATCAATACTTGTTAAAAGTGTCAAATTTAGATCTGGTATTCAAACTATCATACGCGAAAAGTTTTGAAATATCTAAACTAATTGCACGCGAGATCTTTGACTCTCGCATAAGAAGTTGACTTTATGTTCAAAAGTATCACATGTGATTACTTGAAGTTATCGCATGCGATTACCTACTTTTCATGCGGTTAGTTCAAATTTTACAAATTTTGCAAATTTATTTTTCAGAATTTGAATCTGATTTAAATTGTTCTTTGATGTGTAGATGGCTAGATTAATGATTTTTTAATAAAAATCATAATGTTGTGGCCTACTTAGGAGATGTTATTGAAGATAAAGCTTTATTCAGATCGTTGATTGAAGGATTAAAGACTTCTCGTGTTTATTATGCTATCTCAGCTAATCCGATTATTTACTCAAAAGTTGTTAATGACTTTTGGAATTCAACTGCCAACGAACGAGATGAAAAAGGCAAACACTGCATAGTAGCTGCAGTTAAGGTAAAGAGATTAGCGATCAATGTTGAGATTATTAATCGAGTACTTCAGTCAGGAGATCAAGCCAACTCTCCATTAAAGATTGATGCTAAGGTAGCTAAAGACCATCTAAATAAAATGAGTTATGATCACTGATACCCATCCTTGAAGAAGAAGCATTTATCACCATTCGGGAAATATCTATTTAACGTAGTGGTACTGTCACACCCTCAAATTCCAAGAACGGTGTTTTACCGTTAGGCGCGTGACATATTAAGATCTCAGCCGATAGTTACAACAAACGACATATTAATTATAAAACATAGTTGTTCATTATTATCATAAATTTCCAAAAGCATAATTAATATCGAATTCATGAAAATATTTGCAGAAGCATAAACATTCACAATTCAAATAGCGCAAAACACGCACAACACAAATAAATATAATTTGCAAAAACACTATTTAATCATTTAGAGAAATCACAATGTAAGCAAAAATGAGATGCTCCTAGACGTGCACACCTTAAGAACCTAAAAGAAACATGCTAAAGTGTCAACACAGGGTTGATGAGTTCACAGGTTTTGATAAACAGTAACATAATCGAAATTAGATCCAGTAAACAAAATAATATCAGTACATAGCTAGTCTACACAACAAGTTACATAGTGTATGAAGTTCGCAACCAAAGCTGACAAGTATATGTAAGCCTCGGCTGTGAATACCAGACCACATCAACAGTAATTAGGTCAATTAAACACACGTTTGACATGCAGTCGTGCTAGTGCGACTAGCCCAAGTGGGGTTTGTTAAACCCAGTAGATCTACTCAGAATTACCTCGCTAAATTACATAAATTAATGGTTCAAAAGTGAGGACTTAAAGTGGTACAACACTAGTAATCATGCGATAATTACAGTAATACTGATCAAATGAATGAACGTTTAAAAAGTAAAAATGTTTCTTTTCCCCAGAAAGAATATATGTAAAGTGGGGTTGTAAACTCACCTTGAATGCATAGCAACAAGAAAAATGCAAGTACAAATGTTAGGGTTCCGATTAACCTGAATTTTATTTACTATATAATTAACATTAATTTTTAAATATTAACACAAGAATTTGTACTGTTTCGCGTTTCATAACTCGGTTACGGTGTCGGTTATCGATTTATCCATTACCATGCCAGCACACTAAAACCCAATACATCTTAACCGCATAAACTCAATTATGTTTAATAGCACATAACTCACACGACTTAACACACAATGATTATATGCCTGAATCCATACGCACATACCATATTACTACATATTACACACCCAATGATATATGTATAATACATATAATCGTATAGTATATATATATTATGTACGACACACAGACAAGAACACACACACACGGTAGAAGGAAAACACACACAAGAACCACACACACACCATAAACACACACATCGCAGAATGACACACACACCCAAACATGAATATACATAGCCATGTACGTAGTTTATGAACAAACACATGAGAACCACCTGCATCATACGCACATAAAGGATTACACACCACAACAATAACTCCGGAATACTCGGATCGACTGAGAGTAGCCACCACCGAACCGGATCACACTAGAAACAGTCACCAGTATGAACCACAGTCGATCAAATCAAATGCTTACATACATACAACATGCCAGCCTGACACATCATGTAACGCATACACCCCACAGAAAAACACACACACAAGCAGAAAGTAAGCGTTTTCAAGTCTGCATACAAACATACATGGTCGGACACGCACACAACAATGTAACTGATGCCCAAAATGACGAAACAACACCCGAAACAGAACCATCGTATACCAAAACGAGTAGTCAAAAGTAACTGTACCGGTGTCGTTTACAGGTAAACAATGGAACTCGAGCGAGAGGAGGTGTCTCACATAGGTAGGCCCACAGTTGCAGGGGCGTTGCCAGAGACTACAGATAGCGCCGAAGGAAGCTTCTCACATAGGCAGGGGTCGACGGCAGCGGAAGGGTTCTCGGTTGAATTTAGGGTTATTGTGATGAAGGGTAACTGTTGGGGAAGAAAAAGGATTTGGTTACGGTTGAATGACTAAAACAACTTTTGGAATTTACATTTTAGTCACTCATGTTTTTTAGAATTTCGTTAGGAGATATTAATTTGTATTTAATTAATTTAGAGTTGATTATTAATAAAAATTATAATAACAACTATTACCATTAATAATAATAACATCTATTAATTATAAAATAACGGAGCGAGATTGGGTTTCGAAAATTATATTAACCTGAAAACTCGGGTTGTCACAGGTACTTTGTTTGAGTAATCTGAAGGCAGGATTAGACAGTTTGAGTGTTGTTTTTGGTTCTTTATTGGTATCATTAGTAGATGATCTTCCATATAGCATTTCCAAAGCTATACTTCCGGAGATGTAGAAGAATTTGATAGCTTTTGTGGGAAAAAAGTTCATCATGTATCCAAGATTCATATTGCTGATAGTTAATGCTGCTTATCCTGAGTTAGCTAATCTTGATACTACTATATATTCTGTTATGATTATGAAGAAAGATGTATTTACATATCTAATGCAAGCAAGGAGCAATGCATGGAAAGGTGATCATTTTGCCAACACTTGGTAGATTTTCTAACAATCCATAACCTCAGCAACAACCACAGTAACAACAACAATATTTAGAAGAGGAACAACATCATACTGAACCCGTTGGTACATCGTCTAGAACTCCAGATGATGCTCCGGGAAGTTCAAGAAAGAGATTGATGCATGGTTTGATGATAGTTCTTATTCTAAGACTACCAGTGATGGGATATGCAATGTGCCTTATATTCTTCAAGAAAGACCCAACGAGCATGTTATTCCTGCTATACGTGCAGTAGAAGATGTTGATATAGATTTTATTCAAGAAGATTCTCCTACTAGTAAAAGAAAAAAGAAGACAATGGCTAGGAAGAAGGCTGAAACTGAAAGCCGTGGACGTGGTAGAGGAATGGGGAGAGGTGTTACTTTTAGAAAACCTTGAACTCTGATGACCATCATTGCACCACACAGAGATAACTGATAGAGGCTGAAGAAAGAGTTAGTCAATCTATTCCTCAGGAGATACATGTTATTGTTACTGAATAAACTACATTAATGGAGACTCCTTTTACTTCTACTGATAATGGACAATCTACA
This sequence comes from Flaveria sonorensis, assembly GCA_025506505.1. NCBI lineage: Eukaryota > Viridiplantae > Streptophyta > Magnoliopsida > Asterales > Asteraceae > Flaveria > Flaveria sonorensis. Next base: position 12,432,902 of record CM046435.1, on the reverse strand, counting down.
CCACCAAGGAGCGAAGATGAAAGAGTAGCATTTGATGTTGAAAACCTTATCAACACCCCTCTTGAGCAAAGACACACAGCTGAGACTTCATCAAGATCTCTAACACCAGCTACATTAGAGCAAATGATATAGTTAGTATAAAGAGAGATGGTGAAGAAAATGAAGCTGATTGATTTATTATAGTTGGATAATCCTGAGAAAGATACTACAATAAAGAATTTGGAGCATCAGTTACAGTTCTTATGCAGTTTTGTTCATATTATGGATAATCAATTTAAAGAATTTACAACCTAATTTTCATCTCAATCTAGTTAGCCAGATTGTGTCAGAACCACAGAACTTGGAGAATCAACTTGACAGCAAACTACTGATCTAGAACCTATTATAGAAGCTCATCAAATAGAGACTACTATTATAGATCCAAAGCCCAATGTAACGGAGACTGCTATAGTTATTAATGATCAACCCATGAGACAAACCTCTATTTATTTGATTGTCACTCCAGAGCACATTATTCAAAGTTGTTAGGCTGATGATGAAGATGATGATCTAGATAAAGTTGATTATGGTGGTGATGATGATGATGTTGACGATGATGATTGTGATGATGATAATGATGATGTTGATGATGTTGATGATGATGATGATGATGATGATGATGATGATGATGATGAATGATGGTAAAGATGACCTTAAAGGAAAGAAGAAGGATGATGGTGATGATGATCAGGGTGTTGATTTTAGTTCAGTTGCTCGTCCTTCTAGAGAATCATGTTCTGATAATGTCTTTGCACCAAGTCTTGTTGATCCTGAGGATTATCAACCCCTTGAACCTACAATAACGGCATTGTATGAAAAGAAATTCTACACTTTTCAACAACCAATATTAACTGAAGAGTATGATCAAGACTTAGGGCCATTTAGTGACCTTGATGAGCCAATTAATTACACATATATATTTGTATAGAGTTTAAAGAGTCACAGAAGAAGGATAAAATCCTACTGAGTCAAGAGTCGAGCATATAGATGATCTAGTAGAAACATCTAACTTCACGGGGTAGCCTGCTGTAAGAGATGTTAGAAATATTACTTTGTCTACTCCTCCACCACCAGCACAGGTTCATACATTAAGACACTCAAAACCATTCACTAGATATGATAATTGTAAGATAATATCAGAAGATTTCCTGCATTGCACTGCATATAGTAGAAGTGCTTCAGTAGAAGTGCTCTATATTTCTAAGTGTATATCTTCCAAAGCCAAAGTCCAAATCTTCCGAAGCCAAGGATGAAGTCTTCCAAAGCTTCAAAGACAAAGTCTTCCGAAGCCATTTTGCTATAAAGACTAATTTCTTCCAAAGACAGAGAAATCATGCTTTCTCTGATATACTTTACAGAAAGCTAACACACTTTCCGCTGCAACTCTAAAGAATCACCAACTTGTATGAGTTGGTGAAAAGTCCATGCTTTTATAAACAGTAGAATAAGGTCTTTGTCTGTAACTTCCTACTTTTGTACCTGTAAACCTTTTTATATTAGAAAAGAATGTGAGCTATGGCATGTCATAGTCACTAGTCAAAAGGCAATCTGCCTTTTGACTCTACATTGATCTTGTTGTCTAGATTAGTGTCTCTAACTGTCTTTCTAAGTATTGACGGTTGTAGGATGTAGTTTAAAGTGTCTCAGGTGCTTGTAATTCGATATGCTTTGTAAACACTTATAATAGAACTTGAGAGCAATAACAGCATCCTTGAAAAACCATACTTGTTTGTTCTTGTTCTTAGTTCTGTCTCACTAATTACTTATGTTCTTAGTATCATCATACACAAACCAGTTCCCCATTTGAACTGTTAAGTGTTCTAAACCTCTCCTTATTGTGAGACTGGTTGTATTGACCACCCTTCACACAGTCCTGCAATTGGTATCAGAGCATTTTAGGCTCTTAATTGTAAGATCCTACTATCTTTAATCCTTTCACTCTCACAAAATACTTAACATATCAAATGACAGCTATCACCAAGGCTGACATGGAAACTGGTACATGACAAAGTCCCCACTGATCACTCCTGAAGACTTTGACACTTGGTGTTAAAGAATGGAAGGCTTCATCAAGTCCCAGGACTCCAGGATATGGCGGTCAGTAGTCTCTGGACCTCATGTACCATCCACCCATTCAGCTGCTGTGGTGGTGGTATCATACCTAAGGAAGTGGCTAATTATTCAGATGAAGACTGAAAGAAGATTGATATTGATCAGAACGCCTTGACCTCCCTCCAAACTGCTCTTCAAAACTCTATATACAGAGGCTTCAAGAAGTGCAAGACTGCAAAGCAACTGTGGGATGCACTGAAGCTGATGTATGAGGGGTCCAATGAAGCTAAGGAGAACAAGAAGGACCTCTTGCAGCAGCAGTTTGAGAACTTCACCTTCAAAGCAGGTGAAACCATGACTCAATAGTACTTCAGGTATGTTGAGATTGTGGATACTCTTGTTGATGTTGGAGTAACTTTGGAGAACAAGGATATTGTAAGGAAGTTCATGTCCTCTCTTCCCAGAAAATGGACATACTATTGTGTGGTCATTAAGAAGACTGAAAACCTCAAGACCCTTACTCTGACTGAGTTGTATGGCATACTCAGTGGCTACCAGATGGAGATGAATATGCAAAATTCATCTGGTAACTCCAGCACCCAACAGAGTTCAGCCCTTCATGTGGTTGAAAGGACAACAAAGAACCACAGCACCACCTTATTTGCTACCTTGAAACCTCATAGAAGGGGACTTTTATCACCTTCCCAGAGACACCAAGGGAGAACTACATCCCTGGTAGCCCATTCCAGGAGACAAGTTCTTCTCAATCTTTTTTGTCTTCAGAAGAAAGTACAGGCAACTTTCTTTTCACTCTTGAAGACCTGGACTGTATCTATCCAAATGATCTGGAGTATATGGAAATATTTCAACAGATGGCTCTTCTCACTCACAGGGCCAAGAAGTTCTACAAGAGGACTGGGAGGAAGTTTCCCAGCAATATGTCCAGTGGAAAGTTTAGGCTGGACAAATTCAAGGTGAAGTGTTATAATTGTAACCAAATGGGACACTTTGCCAAAGAGTACAAGGCACCTAAGTCAATTTGTGGCCAAGCACAAGCCAGGCTAAACTACACTAAAGGAGCACACCAAAATAAGAAGCCCAGGCAACATGCTGTAGTTACTGAAGAAGGAGACTTTGACTGGAGCTTTGAGGTGGAGGATTCTACTCCAAACCAAGCACTTATGGCAGACCATGATGAAGCCAAGGTATTGGAACATCTCTGTACACCTAAATGTATTGCTAAAGTCAATAAGTATAGGTCCTATAACTTAGAGATGAGATCAGATCTTGAGTCCTTAAATATCTTAAAAGCTGATTTCAAAAGAGCTGAAAATGATTATAAACTAAAAATAGAAGATCTAGAGAAAACCATTTCAACTCTAAAGCATTAACACACCAACTACAGAAATCTGATCAAAGATCTCATCACTAAGTTAACTGAATGCCAGGCTGAGCTTGTGATCAGCAAAGCCCGGGTAGAAAAACTTGTTCTTGAAGAAAAGACCTTCAAGAACATGATATCCTCATCCTTACATGCATAAGTATGTTATCAAAATAAGCAGGGACTGGGATCTACTAAGATAGCTCCTCCACATACTCTTTTATCCGTAAGATCTCCAAGGTGTGGAACTTATGAAGATGAGCTTCCCCTCATAGACCCCATTGCTAAAGAGGATAAGAAGGAGATAGTGAAGGATGTGTCTGAGAAGAGTGAAGAGGACCATCCTAAGAAGGGATACTATTCTCCTGAGGAGAGAGATGAAGAAGCTAGGATGACCAAGTCTCAAAGAAAGAACTTGATCAGGGAGACAAGATAAAGGCAAAGAAGGCTCAAGAAATCAAGGCTATTTTTAACTCTAAGCAGAAACAAGTGTTTATCTATGCAGGGTTTGAAGTGGTGAAGGCTGAAGACCCAACCATGAATTCTAGTACCAGGAGTACTAGTTCAGGTCCAAATCATTTCAGCAAGGAGAAGAAGACTGATCACTGTGTATCACTGTTGTACAGCCTGAACCATCTAGCTCCAAGAGCAAGCCTCTCCCTAAGAAGCTTGCTGCATCATCTGTGAAGGTGAAGATGGAGAAGGAAAGTGATCAAGTTCAGTCTTCCTCTCAAAGAAGACTCTTAGAAGGAAGCAAATGGACTACATCATGTGTGGTAGTACTTCTCATCTGGTTAAGGATTGCATTTACAATCCTAAATGTACCATCCACATGATCAAAGAGAAAACTTCTGAGAAGAAGAAGGAGAAGCAAGCTTTGGAAGGAAAACCTGTTTCCTTCAGAAGCTCCAAAGTGAAGAAGAAGACAAGTAAAAACTTGCCTTCAGAAGAAAATTTGGTCTCAGAAGAAAGGAATGCTTCCAAAGTACTAAAGCATGCTGCAATGAAAGCAAGATCTTCCGAAGGTCCAGTCTCCAAAACTTTAGAATTTGTTGAAACTTCTGAGGTGTTGAAGGTCAATTCCAATCTTCCTAAGATGGTGTAGAAGATGAAGAAAGACCTGATGACTGAAGGTTCATCATCAACAACAACTAATGATCCTCAAAGCTTAAATATAGGATCAATCACTGTTACATTATTGTCAGATCACTTTGAAAAGCCCAAGACCAATAAGGCTTGGGTTTCCAAGTGTAACTAACCACTTCTTTTTTTGCAGGAATAGCTAAAGACCAAGGGAAATGTGTGGATCATTGATAGTGGTTGTTCCAGGCACATGACTGGTAATGGTTCGTTGCTTTAAAATTTTAAGAAAATTGATGGAGGACCAGTTGCTTTTGGAGGAGATGCTGGTGGTTACATCACTGGAAGGGGCATGGTCACAAATGTTAAGCTCACCATTGAGAAGGTAAATTTTGTTATGGAGCTTGGATACAATCTATTGAGTGTATCCTAATTTTGTGATCAGAGATACAATATGCTCTTTACTGAGCATGAGTGCATTGTTCTCAAGCCCAGGGTGATCATTCCTCAAGAGCATATCCTGCTTAGAGCCCCCAAGAAAGGGAACATGTACAAGATAGACTTGCAGGAAACATCTCCCTCAGGAGAAGTTTCTTGCTTTCTATCTAAAGCAAATAGTGATGAGTCTTTCCTTTGGCATAAAAGAATGTGCCATGTAAACTTTAAGAACATGAATAAATTAATTAAGAATGATTTGGTAAATGGAATGCCAAAGAAGAGTTTACATGTGATGATCAGTGTGTTGCATGCCTGAAAGGGAAGCAACACAAAGTGTCTCACAAGCCAAAGGAAAGGAACTCTATCACTACTCCCCTACACTTATTACACATGGATCTCTTTGGCCCCACCAGTGTAATGAGTTTAGGAAGGACCTCGTATTTTTTAGTGATCACAAATGATTTCACAAGATTCATTTAGGTCTTTTTTCTTAGAACTAAGGATAAGACTCTTAAGATCTTGAAGAATTTCATTCTGAGAATTGAGAATCAATCTGATCATAAGGTCAAGACCATAAGATGTGATCAAGGAACAAAATTTAAGAACAAAATCCTTGATACATTTTTTGATGAAAAGGGTATTACAAGACAATATAGTGCTCCCAAGACTCCTCAGCAAAACGGTGTTGCTGAGAGGAGAAACATGACACTTATTGAGGCTGCAAGAACCATCCTGTCTGACTCTAAACTGCCAATCATCTTCTGGTCAGAGGCTATTAACACAGCCTGCTATGTGCAGAACAGAGTTTTAGTAGTTAAGACTCATGGTAAAACTCCTTATGAGCTGTGGCATAAAAGGAGACCATTCATTGGTTTCCTTAGGTCATTTGAATGTCCATGCACCATCTTGAATACCAAAGATCAGGTAGCCAAGTTTGCTGAGAAATCAGATGATGGACATTTCATTGGATACTCTTCTCAAGCTAAGGCTTATAGAGTATACAATCTCAGAACTAGAGTAGTTGAGGAGTCAGCCAATATGACCTTCAATAAGCACACTCCTAGTGTAAAAGGTTCAAGTCCGAATTGGCTATTTGATCTTGATTTAGTTACCAACTGTTTTAACAAGTCTTGTGAGGATGTTTCAGGATCTACAGGTAACATATCAACAGAAGATCCTGACCCAAGATTTGAGCTGAGAGACCAAGCAAGAATACTACTTCTGCTCTAGTGGTAACTAACCCTGCAAATGAAGATCCTATCAGCACAAACATGACAAATTCAGCTGATACATCTGAGATGCCTTCAAATTCCAGCGTAGAGGTTCAAAACTCAGGTGAAGGAGCTTTAAATGTAGGAGGAAATGGAGGTGGTGAAAGTGATCAAGAATTTCTTGATGCTGATATTGACTCCATAGAAGACCACATAAATGATGTCACACACTCATTGGATCAAGTCTCACTTGATAAGTATGCTGATGTGATGGGTGATACTCCATTGCCAGATCTAAATTTCTCTAATTTGAATCTTTTCAATCAACTTTTGTGATCCCTCAACTTAGGATCCACAAGTCACACCCCACCACAAACATCATTGGAAATATTGATACAGGGGTAAGAACAAGAGGACAAACCCATGACAAAAATGTTTGTCTACACTCTTGCTTCTTGTCCCAAGTAGAGCCAAAGAAAGTTGATAAGGCTTTGAAAGATGGAAGCTGGGTTGAAGCAATGGCTACTTCAATTCAAAAAACAAAAGGTTTAGAACCTATGCCCTCTTCCTCATGGGAAGACTACCATAGGAACCAAGTGGATTTTTCAGAACAAGAAAGATGATAGAGGACTTGACATAAAGAACAAGGCAAGACTAGTTGTTTAAGGGTACACACAAGAAGAGGGAATTGATTACACAGATGTTTTTGCTCCTGTGGCAAGACTTGAAGCTGTAAGAATTTTCCTGGCTTTTACTGCATCCAAGGATTTCAAGGTCTACCAACTTGATGTCAAGTGTGCTTTTCTGTATGGGGTGATTGATGAATTGGTGTATGTTAAACAACCACCTGGCTTTGTAGACCCAGATCATCCTAATTATGTCTGCAAGCTTGATAAAGCTCTTTATGGGTTGTACCAAGCTCCAAGAAAATGGTATGAGACACTATCTAGTATCTCTGTCAACATGGTTACAAGAGGGGTACTATAGATGGAACTCTCTTCATCAAAGGAACAGGGAATGACTTAATGCTAGTTCAAGTATATGTGGATGACATTATCTTCGGATCAACTAATCCAAAGCTCTGCAAAGACTTTGAGAGGCCGATGAAGAATAGATTTGAAATGAGTGCCATGGGGGAACTTAATTTCTTTCTGGAATTCAAGTGAAGAAAGTTGACAATGGTATCTTCATAAGTCAGTCAAAGTATGTACAAGACATACTTACAAGAATCAACATGACTGATTGTAAGGTTGCTAAGACACCCATAGCCAGAAACCACTCCTTTGGACCTGATCTTGAGGGGGAGTGTGTGGATGAAGATCTTTACAGGGCTATGATTGGGTCTCTTATGTACCTCACAGCCAACAGGCCTGATATCATGTTTGCCACATGCATTTGTGCAAGATATCAAGCAAACCCCAAGATGTCATACCTGGTTGTTGTCAAGAGAATTCTTAGATATCTCAAAGGTGCTCCCAAGCTTGGCCTTTGGTATCCAAAGAGCTCTGACTTCAATTGTATGCTTATACAGATAGTGACTATGGTGGCTGCAACATGACTGCAAAGTCTACATTATAGGGATGTCAATTCCTTGGTGGAAGGATTGTCTCATGGTAATGCAAGAAACAATCCTATGTCTCTGTATCAACTGCTGAAGCTGAATACATTGCTGCTGCAAGCAGCTATGCTCAAGTGCTTTGGATTCAGAATTAGATGCTGGACTATGGATTCAACTTCAAAGAGACTCCCATCCATATAGACAACAACAGTGCTATCTCTATTATAGAGGATCCTGTGCAGCACTCCAGGACCAAACATATCAACATCACATATCATTTGATTAGAGATAACTTTAAGAAGGGATTAATCAGACTAGTCAAAGTTAACACAAATGAACAATATGCTGATCTGTTCCCTAAAGCCTTTGATGAACAAAGATTCAAATATCTTATATCAGCTATTGGGATGATTAACTTTGAGTAAATTTTCTTAAAACATAAATCAACTTTATTTCTAAAACCTATGTGTCCTAAGTTGTCTATTTTATCACCTTCATATGCCCAGTTTATTTTGGAAGAAACTTTTTAATGATATTCCTTAGATTTTTGAAAATGTTTCAAAACATATTTTCCTTCGGAAGAAATTTATGTTTTCAAATCAAATAACTACTTATAAGAAACTTTCCTTTGAAAGAAATTCTGAGAATATCTTCCGAAGCTTAAATATGTTTCTAAGTACTTGTATGTATTTGAAGGAAAAAATATCTTCCGAAAGCAATTAAGCTCGGAAGATTTATTCTCTTTAGAATAAAACTCCTAAGTCTTAATATCTTCCGAACCAAATATGTGTTGGAAGAAAAATTCTCTAAGTATTTTTCTTCCGAAGCCAAATTTTCACAACTCTTAAGAATATCCTCTGAAGCCAAATTGGCTTTGGAAGCTTTTTCTCAAAACTTCCGAAGCAAAATTATCATCGGAATATTTTCAACTTCCAAGAAACTACCTTTTTGGGAACTTTTTAAGAGGTGGGACTGACATCCGGATTTCAAAGTTTATCTTTTGTTTTAACTTTGTCTCAAATCCATTTCATATATATTCTCACAATGGTTCCCCCTCTTCTCACTCTCCTCTTCATCTGCATTTGTTAACCTAATTTCACCCACAAACCGCCTTCCTTCTTATCTTCCTTCATCACAAAGCTACTTCAAATGGCGAACCTTGACCGTAGAAACCAACCCGATTTTTCCATGCATCTTCACAGGTAGCATAATCAGGTTGCTCTGTTAGACTCTGAGAAAGACCAAGTTTCTCAGAGGTTTGTTGTTACCTTTCTTAATCCAACTACTTCACCTCCCTCATCATTGATCCTTCTCTCTATGAGGTCACTCGTTGGAGTTCTGACGGACCTGTGAAGAGGTCACCATGGACGGGGAGAAGGCACTGTCTGCCACAATACAGGGGAGAACAATCTTCATCACTCCAGCCACCATAAACACACATCTTTAGCTGGATGATGTAGAAGGTGACTTCTCCTTTCCTAAAGCTGTAGTCAACCACTCCTTTGCGTAGATGGGCTATGAGGGTGACTTCTCAGTCAAGACCTTCAGGAAGGGGAAGGTCTACTCTCAATGGAAGTACCTCCTCCATGTTGTCATACACAGCTTGTCCAACAAGCATGGAGGGATGGGACCAGATTCCAGAAGACCTCTCCTTCAAGTCCATAGGATGGTTCAGGGGGTCAAGGTCAGGTATTCTCAATTTCTATATACCAATTTGCTTCCTAACTTAGACTCCCTAGAGTATTACATGTTCCTTAGATATGTCCAGCACATTCTCAACTATGAACTGGGCACACAGTTGAGGGGAATAGGTAATATTCTAAAACTGGGACAGATGAAGCCCGTCATCTTCAAAATAATAAGGAAGCCAACTGTTGGCTTATCCGGGATAGAAACAGCCCTAGTCCCAAAAATGTTTGAGCTCATTGCTCAAGGTGGCAACCTAGCAACACCAGCTAGTGTTGAACCCACACCTTCCACCTCCCAACCACAAATACAGCCCACAATAACCATCACCTACTAGAGAAAAACCAAACGAACCCCTGTACATGCTATTTATGAGGAAGTGGACACTCGAGCTCCCACTTCCCCTAAGGAGCAAACCACTCCCATCTATCAAATGATCAGTGTTGAAGTTCCTCATGCTTACCCTGATGAGCTCACAACCCAACCAGCCTTAAGCCTTCCTCAGAGTCTCAACACTCTAGTGAACCTTCCAAGGATAGTTACCATCCCTAGCCACTGGGTCTCAACCAACCAATTCCCAGCCTTGAATTCTATGATGATGAAGACATGGGCTACAGTGAGTACCATGAGTCTCTCTTCTCCACCCCTACTCAAGGAGAGATGAGTATCCCTGTCTCACCCATGTCTAGCCCACATCATCCACCCCCTACTGAGGTGGATCTTCCTGAACCTGTTTAGGATATCCATATAGAAGAGGCTCTCACTTTTGAAAGTGATTACATCAGTCAGACCTCGACCATAGCAACACAGCCTCTTGACACTTCTCTTGAAGCTGTCATGATGCAGGGGAAATTCAGCCGCCAAGAACACTATGCTGGTGATGAGGAAGAAGACATTAGTCATATTCTCTCATCCCCCCATGATTCTTCTGATGAAGATAAGGGGAGTCTGAAACTAAAGGTTCACACATTGACTAAAACTTGCACCTATTTAGTCTCTAAGATTAGTCATCTGAAATCTCAGGTGACTATCTTACAAAAGAGGGTCAATGACCAGCAACTTGAGATCACCGATCTCAAGGGCAAGCTAGCTAAAAGACCACTAAGAACAACTCAACCAGGTCCATAAGAACCTGTGAATGTGATAGACTCAACCCCCAGCTAACTTATGCAAGAAAGTGATGCTACCAAAAAGGGGAGAAAGTCAGAACATACATAGAACCTGGGAGTTCTTCTCAAAGTATGGACTTAGAGGATTCACCACCCTCACTTGCAATAGTCCATACTCAATAACCTTCTCAAGTCCACATTGATATGGACTCACTCATATACAGCCTATTTGAGGAGGGTATACCTAGAGCCATGTCTACCCCTTCCCTTCACTCTGAGAACCCAATCTTGGGATGGAGGCACAGAAAGAAGGGCTCTTGTCACTCTAGAGCTCAGGGTCACAAGAGTCTTCAATTTTACAAACCTGAGTTTCTATGAGTGCATCCATCTGGTTGATCTTCCACTTGTCAACCCAAGTCAAAACAGACAAGCTGAGAGATTAGCAGATTGGATTCAAGGAAGGGTGCTTGAAGAGTACAAGATGAGATCAAAGTTATATAGACAGAGGCTAGCAGGTGAAATTTTTAGTCAAATAGATGTTAAGGTAGACCCTAAGATTAGCTTCAAAGGGAAAGCCTTGACTGAAGGCCCAGAAGTTGAGCCTGTGAACCTTGAGACAGGATCTCCTTTAGCACCCAATACCCTCAGTGAGGCACCAGCTGGTGAAGGTGGTTCACATCCTCTCTCTGGCCAGAGCTTGACTGCTGAACCAAGCAATGAAGGCCAAAGCTCTCTCCACCTTGAGTCACCAAGGCATGTGCGTGACAAAGGGAAGAGGAAAATGACCTCTGAGGAGTTAGAGGAGGAGAAAAGAGAGAGGAAGAGGAAGCTAAGGGGAGAGAGTTCTGGAGGGTCCTCAGGTTTCATGCAAGCTGCTATCCGGGCTGCCCCCAAGCCAAACACTCAAGATGATTAGTTGAGGGTAGGTAGGCTAAACTACCTGGGGACCAAGAACTATAATATTAATGAACTCATATCTCTCCCCTTAGAAGAGTTAAATGAGCTGCCTGACAATAAGTTGTCAAAGGAGAGGAGGGAGGCAAAGGATGCAGCATTGCTTCTCAAGATCAATGAAGAAAGGTGACTGAAAATGCTCTACAAACATGCTCTTATCCTCTCCCTAGTTCTAGAAAGTCCAGAGACAGAGGCTATGGCAGCTGCACAACCTTAAGTAGATAGGGAAGCTAAAAGAATGAATATGATCAACTACTTGAGTGCCACAAGACTCTATCAGGTAGCTATACTTCTACCCTTATCCTTTGAGTACATTGAATTTGAATATCTAAAGCAGCTGGACGAACAAGCTACAAAAGAAAGAAAAGCTGCTAAAAGGAAGTTAAGGGAAGAAGTTGCAAGGTCAATGGACATCATCCACCAAAGTCAAAAGAAGTCTGAAACAGACAAAAGATGATGAGCTTCTTGAAGTTGTATGGATTCTCTGGAAGCAGGCTTGGTCTTATGTCTCTATCCACTATGGATGAGCATATAAGAGGGATCAAGCAGAGAAGATCAAAAAAGGAGAGCTTGTAGACTTGCATTCTCCACCAAGTCCAGCACAACCTGAAGTTAAGGTGAAGGTTGAAACCCCTAAGACAACACAACATGATCCTAGAGCTACATCTCAGCCAACTTAATCTTCTGATCCGTAGAAGGGTTCTCCTCTCTTTTCATCTGAACCTGTAAGAGAAGAGATCCCAACTAAGAGGGACTCAACAGAACAATCTGGTGCTGAAGACCAGTCCGTTTGGTTGAAAACTTCAAAGAAGAGGAAAAGGATGGCCAGGAAAAGTGTTTCAAAGAAGAAGAAGACCAAGGCATCCACCTCCATACCTCAAGATGAGTCAGAGCATCCTAAGGTAGTGCATGAAGAGGCTGCTCAACCAACTCCTATTCAAGTAAAGCCTCTTGCCATTGGAAGACCATCTTGTCCTGGAGTTTTTCTGCTAATCCGGACAGATGGTATGTCATTAGAGATCAAGGAGGTCAAGATGTCTACATATGGCAAGACATGCTTGATCTTCCTTTACATGATCTCTATGATATGAGAAGACACTATGAGAGTCTGAGGGATCCTGACCAGATGATAAAAAGAGGCTTGGTCTTGATCCTGATAAGGACTATCAACATCTGAAGAACTTCGCTATTTTGGTAGCATCAGCCTAGGAGGAGTTTGTAAGATAATATCAGAAGATTATAAGATTGATGCAACCAAAGAAGCCAAAATAACCAAGGGTCTTCCGGCATGCATGCACTGGACGTACAAGGTAGTAGAAGTGCTTCGGAAGTTTTACACTCTACCTCAAAAAATATTCTAAGTGTAAAATCTTCCGAAGCCAAACTCCAAATCTTCCGAAGCCAAAGATAAAGTCTTCCGAATCTTCAGAGACAAAGTCTTCCGAACCTATTTTACTGTGAAGACTGATTTCTTCCAAAGATAGAGAAGACATGCTTTCTCTGATCTACTTTACAGAAAGGTGACACACTTTCCGCTGCAACTCGAAGACTCACCAACTTGTATGAGTTGGTGAAAAGTCCATGCTTTTGTAACAGTAGAATAAGGTCATTGTCTTAACTTCCTACTTTTGTACCTGTAAACCTTTTTATATTAAAAAGGATGTGAGCTATGGCATGTCATAGTCACTAGTCTATGGCTTCAGAGACATGTGAGCTATCGCTTCAGAGACAAAATCTTCCGAACCCATTTTGCTGTGAAGACTGATTTCTTCCGAAGACAGAGAAGACATGCTTTCTCTGAATATACTTTACAGAAAGGTGACACACTTTTCGCTACAACTCTGAAGACTCACCAACTTGTATGAGTTGGTGAAAAGTCCATGCTTTTGTAAACAGTAGAATAAGGTCTTTGTCTATAACTTCCTACTTTTGTGCCTGTAAACCTTTTTATATTAAAAAAGGATGTTAGCTATGGCATGTCATAGTCACTAGTCAAAAGGCAATCTGCCTTTTGACTCTACATTGATCTTGTTGTCTAGATTAGTGTCTCCAACTGTCTTTCTAAGTATTGATAGTTGTAGGATGTAGTATAAAGTGTCTCAGGTCCTTGTAATTTGATATGCTTTGTAAACACTTGTAATAAAACTTAAGAGCAATATACAGCATCCTTGAAAACCATACTTGTTTGTTCTTGTTCTTAGTTCTGTCTCACTAATTACTTGTGTTCTTAGTATCATCATACTCAAACTAGTTCCCCATTTAATGTGTTAAGTGTTCTAAACCTCTCCTCATTATGAGACTGATTGTATTGACCACCCTTCACATGGTCCTGTAGTAATTCTAAACCGGTTATGAGTTGGGCTTATGATGTTGAGAAGAAAAAACATGTTTTAAAGTAAAGAGTTGGAGTAATTAAGTATTATCACGATGAGCATGACTTCCACACATTTAGATTTTTATGCACTAGGAAGAGTGCATTTATTAATTTGACCAGTTACAGTAAAGCCAATTGGATACGAAACTTGATCCGGAGACACAACAAATCTAACTTCAAGGACATTAAGACTGACCAATCCAAATTTATTGAAGATGAGACACAGGTAGATCCAAACACTAATGCTCCAATGAAGATCAAAGTGTTTAGGCATCCCAAGTATGCAAGGAAGATTTCAATCCATGCTCATGTGCCCGTAAACAATTTATCTAAGCTAATAAGATGGGTTTGTGAGAAGGATAGAGGACGTGTTATTATCTACTATGTTTACAAGGAATACCGTATCATAGACCATGTTGATCTACTTTAGTTGGGAAGATATGATTTGATTAAGCTTCAGGCATGTCCGTTGAAGCTGATGAATCAGTTCACTTTATTGCAGCTCAGTTTGGTTGCTTGATAACAAACGCCCAAGATAACAAGATGTATGCATAGGGCGATAACTACTAGGTTGCAATGTGGATTTTTGAAGATTTGATTCACTGAGCCTAGGGGGAGATTGTATGGATTAAACCTAGAGTCTTGGAAATCAAAATCAAGCTTTTGAAGAAACAAAGTTTTCACGCGAGAACTAGTTTCCGCATGAAATGATGTTCTCGCGGAGAACCCTGTTTTAGTATAAATAGATGTTTTTTTGTTTAGTTTTGAAAGACTTGAATTTCCATCACTCTGTAAACAAACTTTATTTGAAATATTACAGAAGTTATTTACATTGTGTGTATTCATCTTGATCTCTTGATCTTTGAGTTCATTCTTACTAATCGAGTTTAAAGCATGAGATCAATCTTATTGTGATTATCAGGATTTACATCAAGATTTAATTCATCTTAATCGTTTGGCTTATTGACTCTAACTAAAATATATGGCACTGATTCATCTACACTATCAATTTACATATGGTAATGCACTGAAGGTACACTTACCATATGAATAACTTTGGATGAGTCTGATGCCTTTGCCTAACTTTGAAACAAGTTAGTGTTCAACATCTCTCACTCAATTCAATACTACATAAAAAAAAATTAATTTCAAACAAGTCTTAACCTTACTTTTAGGCTTATCATC
Organism: Flaveria sonorensis; assembly: GCA_025506505.1. Classification (NCBI taxonomy): domain Eukaryota; kingdom Viridiplantae; phylum Streptophyta; class Magnoliopsida; order Asterales; family Asteraceae; genus Flaveria; species Flaveria sonorensis. Next base: position 12,417,835 of record CM046435.1, on the reverse strand, counting down.
ATTAGGGACACACATCATCCTTAATATGCATGTAGTTTCGTGTCTAAACCTTATACTTAACATAAAACAGAGTTAGTAATTACAAAATTTGTCATTATCATATTATTCATATCATCTTATTATTTTGCATTTGGGTTATCTGACATCCTATTGGACATGCTATCATTCATCACATAAGCTTTAGTTGAAGTTTATATCACTAATATAACCTAAATCTCTAAACCAATAACTTTGTACCAAATTATCACCCCTTAAGCAAGGCCATATAACTGTTGTTAGATTTAGACATTACACACAATTTAAGACTTTAAAAACACCTTATTTAATAGTTTATATTACTTGTTCCATACTTTTATGTCTATTGTCCTTGTAAAATAGCCCGAATATGCCATATTACTATACACATAAACTCACCCTGAAACATGTACCGAAAAATATGTTAGCTTTTTTTATTAACTTTATAGTTTAAAAAACCACACTTGCATCATCAAAATGAACTAAGCCACACAAATTAATCTAACAATGTTAATCGACATACAGTCTCCCACACATGATTACATGCATAAAATACGCACATTTATCGACACTTGCATACATAACTGAATCACCACTTTTATATATAATTAGTTTCACTAAAGCGCATTTTTCAACACATGTTTAAATAAGTGAAACATATAATACTATGATCATAAGCACTGCCCGGATAAGAGAATGCATAAATCAAATTGTTTTGAAAAATTCATCTCTCTCCCCATCCCTACTTTCACTCCAATTCAAATTTCTAATCCAAATGAAACAACACCCTCACATGATTTTAAAATTCAAGAGATAAGAGAATCCATAAATCAAGACAGACTAATGGACTCAGAAAATAAATCACAGGAAGTGCACGTCATTTACAGTGATTGTGATTCTCGTATGTCTGAATATGAGGAAGAGATTATTAAAGATCATGTTTCTATCCAAAAGGATAAAAGAAAATGTTTTAAATCTCGTTGTTTCAAATGTGGTAAGGATGATCACGTCGTTAAGCACTGCCCGAAGGTTGTAAATAGGAATGTAGATAACAGAACTTTTGGAAATAGAATAAAACAATTTGTTGATAGTTTCTTTTGTAAAAATTCATCTTCACAAAGAACCAATCCTGTTAAGGTTTGGGTCCCAGTGTCTAAGTGATTTTATCTAATCAATGTGCCAGGATCATTCGAGAAGGACTATCAACAGCTTTTGGCACATTGATAGTGGATGCTCCAGGCATATGACCGGATTGAAGGACCTTCTTACCAACTATCAGATAATAAACAAAGGATATGTTGCTTTTGCGGGTGATAAGAAAGGAGGTAAAATGATAGGTCAATGTGAGGTTTCAAACGGTTCTTTAACCTTGGAGAAGGTTAATTTTGTGCCTGAATTTGCCTTCAATCTCCTGAACGTATCACAAATCTATGATAAGAATATTCCTATGATTTTTAAGTCTAATGAATGTTTATTTCTTAAGCCTGAATTTTTAGTACTAGATGATTTAGTGATTATGCGAGCTCCGAGGAAAAATGACACATATCTACTTGATATGAACTCCAAAGAATCAACCTCCACCATGACTTGTCTACTGTCCAAAGCTTCATCTTCTAAGTCCTTTCTGTGGCATAGAAGTTTAGGCCATGTGAATTTTAAAAATATTAACAAATTGGTTAAAAATAATCTTATCAGAGGATTACCACAAAAGAATTATTCTGTAATTGGAAAGTGCATGTCTTGTGCTAAAGGTAAACAACACAAAATCGCATAAGCTTAAACTTGAAAACTCCATTTCTAATCCTCTTAAGTTATTACATTCTGATTTATTCGGTCCAATAAGTGTGAAAAGTATCGCTAAGAAATCTTATTGTCTTGTTGTGTCAGATGATTTTTCAAGATACTCTTGCGTTAGGTTTCTGTCACACAAAGGGGAAACACTAGAGGTTTTGCAGAAGCTGATTATGACCATAAAAAACATCAGTAACAAGAAGGTTATGGCGATCAGAAGTGACAATGGAACAGAGTTTAGAAACCAGATCTTTGATTCATTCTATGCAAGCAAAGGGATTGTCAGATAATTCAGCACTGCAAGAACACCTCAGCAGAACGGTATCGCTGAAAGAAAGAATCGCACTCTCATTGAAGCAGCCAGAACTATGCTCATCGAATCTAAACTTCTATTATTTTATGGGAAGAAGCAGTTAACTGTGCATCCTATGTTCTAAATAGAGTCCTAATTATAAAAGACAAGATGAAGACTCCTTATGAACTGTTTCACAAGCAAAAACCATTGATTGACTTCTTTCATCCTTTTGGCTGCTCATGCACATTGTTGAATACTCAAGCTCAAAATTCAAAGTTTGGAACAGTGTCTGATGACTGTTACTTTATCAGATATTCATCAACTCAAAAGGCTTATAGAGTATACAACAAATGAACAAGAAGTGTGCAAGAATCTTTCTATGTTGATTGGCAAGAGTCAAATGTTTCCAACGTTGGTTCTGATCCGGAATGGTTCTACAATTCAAACACCGTTTTCAACTCATTCAATCTACCATCCTTCCTAATGATGACATTCCTTCATCAAGTAGTCAATTCCTTATTCTTGTTCAACATCAACCCCAACCAGATCCTCAACCTCAATCGGAACCACAACCTCAACCATAACCAGAACCACAACCTCAACCTCAACCAGATCCTCAACCTCAACTTGAACTTGAACATCAAATCCCTTCAACACCATCACAATAGTCAAAAAATCCTTTTTCTAATCAACCATCCACCTTACTATTATCCACCTTACAACCATCATCACCACAACCCGTTTCATCCAATTCCTTAACCCTAAACACTAACTTTAGTACCCTAAAAGACCACCCACATGATTATGTCATTGGATTAGTATCTGACAGTGTCAGGATTCAAATCCAATCTGGGCTAGTCAATGAATGTCTCTTTGCTTGTTTTCTATCTTAAATTGTTCCTAAAAATGTTGCATGGCACTTCAAGACCTAAGCTGGGTGGAGTCAATGCAATTAGAGCTCTAACAGTTTAGAAAATTGAAGGTGTGGGAATTAGTTGATCTTCCTCCAAATAAGTATCCGATTGGTATAAAGTGGGTATTCAAGAACAAACCAGATAATCATGGGGTAGTGATAAGAAACAAATCAAGGCTGGTTGTTCAAAGATTTGCTCAAGAGGAGGGGATTGACTACGCTAAGGTGTTTGCCCCTATGGCCCAGATTGAATCCATTCGTATCTTTCTCGCTCATTCAGCTCACAGAAACTTCAAAGTCTTCCAGATGGACGTAAAGTGTGCATTCTTATATGGAGACATTGACGAAGAGATCTATGTTTGTCAACCACCAGGTTTCGAAGATCCAGATGTTCCTGAGAAAGTCTATAAATTGGATAAATCCTTGTATGTATTACATCAAGCTCCTAGAATCTGGTAAAAAACCCTAATATAGTATCTTCTCGGAAAAGGTTTCATATGAGAAACAATAGACAAGACTGTGTTTAAGAAGGTGGTTAACGGAGATATGCTCATTATGCAATGTATGTTGACCGCATCATCTTTGCATCGACAAATGAGAACGTGTGCAGAGATTTTGAAGAAGTGATGAAAGAACGCTTTGAAATGAGCATGATGGGGGAGATGTGCTTTTTCTTAGGATTACAAGTCGAATAAAAGTCCAATGGAATTCTTATCCATCAAGCGAAATACATTTTGGAAATCCTATCTAAATACAACGTGGATGATGATTCTCCGAAACTTACTCCGTTTTCTACACAAACCTGCTTAACTCTTGATAACATGGAAAGCAAGTTGATGCTTACCGTTATCACTCAATGATCGGATCATTGTATATCTCACCGCAAGCCATCCAGATATTACATTTGCTGTGTGTTACTGCACTCGATATCAAGCTAATCCAAAGGAACCTCATGAGAAAGCTATTAAATGAATTTTCCATTGGAGGTTGTAAGCTTGATAGAAATTCAGTTACGGGTGGATGTCAATATCTTGGGGATTGCCTTGTTTCATGGCAAAGCAAAAAGCAGACCATAGTTTCGCTGTCTACAGGAGAGGCTGGGTATATTGCTACTTCAAGTTGCTGCTATCAAGTGTTGTGGATTCAACATCAAATGATGGATTACGAGATTAACTTTTTTCACACACCGCTATTCTGTGATAATGAAGTGGCTGTTGGAATTGCCAAAAATCCTATTCAGCAAACCCGCACCAAGCACATTAAAACAAGAATCCATGCAATCCAAGATGCACAGGAGAAGGGCGTTATAGATATTATTTCCCTAGACACCAAAAGTCAAAAGCCGATCTTTTAAAAAAACTATTGATAAACCTCGGTTTTATGAATTGATCAACATGTTGGGTCTAATATCTTTTTAGCAAATTCTGGTGATTGTTTGTTCATATTTAATATCTTTTGAGTTCAAACATAAAAAAAATAATTAATTAATTAATTAAAAATTTATTTTTATATATATTTTTTAAATTCATGTGCTAAGGAGCTTCGAGACCCACACTTCCCCAATGTGTCTTCCAGTTCAAAAATGAAATTTCTTTAGTTGCACTTAAATAGAAATTTCGATGGAGAATAGACTAATAGACTGTATAGTCTTTAAAATTGGTTTTATAATGATTTCATGTATATAACATATCTTCTTTGTATCCCGTATGATTCAGGAAGCTTGGATAGTGTCTGAAGGAGGTCAGAGGTATTACGTTGGGATATGTCAGTAGGCCCCGTGGCCTAAAACGAAGTAAACAGTGATTATGTGACTTAACTAAGATTTAACACTCAGTGATAAGGATCATTCCCATATCATCTCGGCTTGCATAAAGTTACAAGTCTCGTCAAAAATTGGGTTGAGAGTTCTGATATCTGTTTTGATGACGTATTTCCAAATTTCCCTCATCCTTAAGTCATGAATAAATTGCATGCCTATCTCCTCTACTATGCGTAAGCATTGACCTGGAGTGATGGTCTTCTCTGTTATACGTGAGTATAGACCTGAAGCTCTCATCAACACGCTCAAATGATCATCTCCTCTATTATACATGAGTATAGACCTGGAGCTCTCCATCATCCATCCATCGATCATGTCATAATATATATCTCAATGAATGTTAAATGTTTTGTATTTATGTCCATCTCAGAAGAATTCAAGCAGAATCAATTATTACACTCAATAAACCATCATGACGAGATGAGTTCTTTGCCGAATGACTGTGGGAACCAGGTTACTTGATCGTTCTTAAAAAACCCAAAACATGATAAAATCAGTTACAGGTCACCTGTTGAAAAGAATACGACGCCAATCCTTGATTCTCTAGACGATTTCCTGAAAAGCGTGTCTGATATCCTTTTCGTTGTTTTTTTTTATTTATTATTTTTTTAATTTTCTTTTTGCTATGTGTTTTTATTTTTTAAGTTAGTCTCGTGGGTGGAGAAGTCTCTTTTTTACATTAAAGTTTGTATCTATGCGAAACTATTGTTTCGCATAGAGAAACTATTGTTTCGCCATGCGAAACTATTGTTTCGCTAACTAGCTCAGCGTGTGAAACTATAGCTTCCCTAGGAGTGTCGCTGGACACAAGTTTTGACCATGTACCCAGCGAAACTATAGTTTTGGCATATGAGAAACTATGTGGTATACATATATGTTTCGACCATCGTTTCGCATTATGCGAAAGAACTAATTAGCTTTCGGTTTCACCTATAGATCCTATGGGAAGCTTAAAATTTGATCCGAGATCAAACGTGGTGGCATATCTAAACGATAGAGACTCAAAGACCACTTGTTTTCTAGATGCTATCTCCTGGTTGAAAAGGTCTCACATTCCTTACGCAATCTCTCATTCCCCAGTAATATATGAAAGACAGATTAGAGACTTTTGGAGAACATCTAATTATGATTCCAAGGAAAAGATCATCAAAGTGTATGTTCACGGGGAGCTGATTGAGATCTCAGTTGAGACGATGGCTAAGGCTTTGAGGCTGGAAGGTGATATGGGTGAAGATGTAGAGATGTCTGCTTCTGAAGTTATTATAGCATTCAGAGGAATTGGATACGAGGGAACCGATTTCGAGAAAATGAAGGAGATCAAGAGACATATCTATCGAAGGAATGGAGGTTCATTGCGCACGTTTTCATCAGCTGCTTGGATCATAGAAAGGGTGGATCTGATGGGATGAATCTGAAGTGGTCCACAGCCATGATCGTATTCTGTAGAGGAGAAAAAGCAAACATTGCCCAGATTATTCATGACTATCTGCTGGAGAACTTCATGGCTTTAAAGAATGATAAGTGGCTTTTATACCCAAGATTCTTTCAAATCATTCTCGATTATTTGAAGCCAAACATACAGAAACTTGGAGATGAGCTGAAGTTAACCCCTATGAACTCGAGAATATTTGCCGATTGTGCTACCTCCAGGCACGATTTTGTTGGAAAACTTACATACTTGCTGGAGAATATGTACACTAAGGATAGATGGAACTATATCAAGACCCTGATTCCTTTGGAGTAACATAGAGTAGCAGCAAGTAGAGGAATGAAATAAGAGAGAAAGAAAAGAAAGAAATATACAAAAGAGACTGAGATGACTTTTGAGGAGCAACTAGATGAAATAGAGGAAGAAAAGGAAGAAAAAAAGTGGAGAGAAATTAGCTTCCCATGTCAGAGCTGATTCTCCTACACGGGAAAGGAGAAGTAAAGGCAAGCAGCCAGTAGTTCTAGGGACTAGGCCTCCAGGAGAAGCTAGGAGACAAAGAAGGGACTTCATATCTGAACTTGATGAGGATGTAATCAGGAATTTTAACACATCTTTATCAAATGAGCTAAGCATGATTAAGGCTAAATTGATAAACTTTGAAGAGAGAGAGAGAGAGGCAGAGGGAAAGGGAGATAGATCAAATGGAGAAGATGATGCTAAGACAATAAGATTTGATTAGAAGATTGCTAGAAGAAGTAAGTGAGTTGAGAAGAAGAGCAGGTGTTGCTAATGTACCAACTGATGAGGAAATTTGGGATATGACTGACACATCTCAGTATCATTCATTCACAAGTCATCTGAAGCTAGTGGTAGTGGTGCTGGTGGATCTAGAGCTGGTGGAGGTGATGTTGGTGTTGAAACTGTTGAAACTGTTAAAGCTGAGAAAAATAATAGAGATGGTGATGTTGTAGGAAGCGGTGAAGGAGATGTTGGAGGAAATGTTGATGAGGTGATTGAGGCTGGATTTATAGATTTGGGGTTGGACATAGATACTGATCTTACTGGAAATGGAATGATTAGGGAGGAGAGAGCAAGAGGTGAAAAGAGAAATGTATCGCTCAAGTTAATAGATGGAGAGGAGGAGGTTGAAGGACAACTTATGGACTATGATTCTAAGCCAGAGTTCTATGAAGTAGCTGAGAGACCAATGACATACGTGGCTAAGAGGAGTTCAGCTAAGGAGACATTGTAGAGATGAATAAAGGGGATTGGTTTATAAAGGTGGAAGAGCCAGAAAGGCTAACCCCACTCTTTCAAAACATCATAGAACTGGATAGGAAAGAATCTGATAAGAAGATCATGAGTTGGAAGTACAACTCTAAACTAAAAGATGTTGATGATAAAAAGGCGTGGGGAGGCTGGATCTCATATCTGCACAAGAGGAAGGCGTTTAAGACTCTTCCTAGGTGGCATTTAAGAAGGCTAGCAGAGATCCCCTTTCTAGATTTCGGTGTAAGAGAGCGCGCCACAATGCTAGAACATGAGATTCGTCAAGGCATTCAGGACAATTTTGCTTCTTTTGGATACATGAAGACTGAGAGGAGGAGTTCAAAGAAAGAGTTAGATTGGGAAACAGGAAAGGGGAAGATAGTGCTGAAGCTGAAGCCTGCAAAGACCGTGAATTGAGGGTACCAGATTAACGACCATTAAGACTGTAGAAGTTTGAGAAATAGTTCTATGATAACCAATCTGGTGAGGCGGTAGTGCAGGTGAAGGACGAAAATGAAATACGGTGGTTTGATCCAATGGAGGTATTCTCATTTAGTGATGATGATCTGAAGGTATTATGCGAAAATCAGATTAAGTGTGGTGCTGGAGAAGAGATAAGGCGGAGGCTGGTTTGCTTGAGAGAATGGCCAACAAAGTTAGGGGAGTCAGATCGGAGATCAAGCAGCTCGAAAAGAGTATGCAGGAACATGATGATCGGGAAGCAGAAGTGAGGGAATTGGCTAGGATGTTCGACAAAGCATCGGCAAGTGAATACCCCCTAGGGGGAGTATTAATGATTAAATATAGGGTGGTATTCACCTTGCCATTAGTTATAGCATAGTTATTATTGTAATAGGATCTAGTATACTTTTGTTTGTTTTGTATTTTCTGTGGCATGCGAAACTACATGCGAAACTGTAGTTTCGCTCGATAGCTTCACAGGGTCACAAAACATGGTAGTTTCATACCATGCGAAACTGTACGCGAAACTAGGTCCTGTATAAATATGTTTGTTTGTTAATCATTTTGTAACTCTTGAAACATTAATGAAATACTACTGATTTGAGTTGATTATGTATTGCTAGGAGCTTATTATTGTTATCTTTCAGCATTGTTCTTTATCATCTTATCAAAAACATATTTCAAATGGGTTTTGCTTGATTGTGTTTATTCTTGTATCATTACTTGGTCCCCAAGTTATTGGAATAGTGATAACTTGAGGATTCTAATGTTAAATCTTCATCAAAAGCACGTTTATACGATCATTTGGGCCAACAATAAGCCACACCTAAAACAATTAACTTGAGACCGACCAAAACTCAAACATTAAGTTTTAAACATAACACCCACTCAACATAGATTATTAACTTTTAAATCATACATCACACTTTTATGTCAATATGCTAAAAAAATATTTTCAGCAATAGTAAAATACGTCATATACAACTTTCATTAATCATGTAAAATGGTTACCCACTTTCCACAGATTCGTTTGAGATCAAAATTGCCCAAATCCTAACTAGGCCGTCGTTTACCGTATGCACCACTATCGTCCATCAGCTTTCATCAACATTGATACCACGTACCACTCATCACCTCTTGCTCCCCCACGCCCTCTTTTGATTTGGCATACTACTACACGCAAATAAAGTGGACAGGGATTAGCTTAATCATAGAGATTAAGATTAGAAATTTATTTATAGTCAAAATCTCCAATCCAACAAACATTAAGATTCATATTTGAATTGTCTCATTTATGAATTATGAAAGGTTAACTTGATAACCTATCACACCTAATTAATAGATTAACTTAAACAAATTATATACATTCTTATATTCAATAATATTCATATATGTAATTTACAACCACACATATATTAACAAAAAGTTTAACCACCCCTTAAAAATAAATAAACTAAAAAAATTATAATAAAAAATACAAAAAAATTGCCGGTGAAATTTTATATTAAAAGATTATTACGAAGGTCAATCCCCCATCTCTCACTGACCAACTCGCATTCCTCCCATCAACGTCCCGAAAAAACTCTTAGATAATATTAAAGCTACTCACGAGTGCACCATTTATGCATATAAAAGAAACATTTCTTGAAGGTCCCCAAAAAACCACACCCACAAATCAAACATTCTATATTATATTTTACTAAATGCATGTCTGTCATGAGATATGATATAATAAGAGCAAAAGATCCAAAAATCATATGCACAAGTACAAACAAACATGACCCCCTCATAATGACTCGACTCAAATTTGTTGTGGTTGAGATCCAACCTCACCACCCCCTCAAACTGCAATAAATCCCATTATATTGTCTGTTCTATGTCCAACCGGAAAATCAATCTCTTCACTCTCACCGGAACAAAGTTTTATTTCATGCAAATAATAATCTTGTAGCTAGTCACGTACAACACCACCAATATTATTGTGACATATAGCTTGTGTGGTTGTATAATATCATTATTTACACACAGTTTCATCACTTTTAATAGGGGTGTTGTGATGTTAGTTGCTGTTTCACCACTTGAAAACAACAACAGTAGAGATGGAAGAGATCAAGGGTGTGAGATTGGTAGATTTTCGGTTGGCAATGATTTTCCGGACTTCACGGATGATAATTTGCTTGAAAGTATTGATTTTGATGATTTGTTTGTGGGGATGGATGATCAAGACATTTTGCCTGATCTTGAGATGGACCCTGAGCTCCTCGCCGGAGAGTTCTCGCTTAGCGGAGGAGAAGATTCGTGTGAGTTTAATAACAACAGTGTGACGTCGTTTTCCTGTGATCAGAAAGCTAAAGATTTGACATCAAGAAAAGAAGATGAGAGCAAATAGAAGCGAAAAATGAAGCGATTGCTGCGAATCCAGCAACAAGATAAAGAAACCGATAGAGGGTTGAAATCTCCTTCTGATAAGTCCAAAGTTTATCTCAAGGCAAGAGGAAAGTGAAGGTAAACAAAATAAGTTAAAGATAGTATAATTAGGGTTTCTTTAACAACAATCTTTGGTTTCTTTTCTTTTTAGCTTCTTTAAAAAGATGCACACTTATTTTTTAAATCGCGGCTAACACATCTATCTACTGTACTACTAAACTACTTCTTGCGAGAATTTAAACGCTAGTCTTCTACAAAGAGTATTTATTTAACTCTTACCATTATGCTATCGGTTGATGTAGATTTATGATTTGAATTTTTTGTAGAAGTAATTAGGGTTTCAAAGAAGTTGTGCATAAAATATATAAAATCTATTCATGTAAGATTGAATTCCAATTTTTTAAGAACTAACCCACGAAGACCACTAAACCTATTGAAAATTTTAAGGATTAGGTCACGGATGGTCAACAGTTCACGGGTATCATCTGATGGCAGCATATTTATCTGCAACCTTTGTAATTCACAGATCCCGATAACCATGGAATACACGTCTGAAAACTAAAGAATAATATTACTTGATTAATACAGCCTTATACTTGTATTCTTGGTCATTTTTGCCCAAAAAAGCATCATTAGATTATAAACAATTCATCAAACAAACTTCAATTTTAGTTCTTGATAATAACATGTATCGATCGATGGTAGGTGGACTGGACGCCGGAGCTTCATCGGAGATTCGTGCAGGCGGTGGAGCAGTTGGGGGTGGATAAGGCAGTGCCTTCAAGAATTCTGGAAATTATGGGCATCGGTTGTCTTACTCGCCATAACATTGCTAGCCATCTTCAGGTATGCTAATTCTTGATCGAACAAACTTAATAACTATTAACTTTGACCATCATTTATTAGGATGTTTAAGGGATTTAATTTTTGTAGATTGAAATTCCTTTGTTTTTTATCAGCAAAGATGAAAGATATATTATAGATCGAAATTACTAATCCAAAACATCATTTCTTTAACTTTTGGTATTAGAAATGAAATTTATTTACAAAGTTAATATACAAGTTCATATTTAAGTTCATACTTAATTTTTAGTTTTATTATGATCATACTTTATGTGTGTGCATACCTTTATTTTGCGAAATTGAGCAAAATGACTACAATAGTATTATCAACTGCAAAAGATTTAGGCTGATTACCCTGCAATAATTCAAATTATTATCTATTGACCGATAATAATTGTATTAATAATTTGACTAATAACACTTTAATTTTTACTTTTGTTGTCGGTACCAAGTATAATAGTATAATTATCAAATATTTAAACTTGATTTTCACTCGATTTCGTTTCGAATAATTATTGTGAATAAAATAAAAACCATATAAGTAAAATCAAGTGGAAAAAAGATGTAAATCGAGTTTCAGTTAATTATATATTTGCAATTGCTATTAACAACCATTTCTTCAACATTCATGAATCTTAACGTTATTTTGAAAAAAATCTTCCTAAACGTTGATAAGTTTAACAATACTAATGTTTAATCTAATCACACCAGTCTTTTGATGGATAATACAATAAAACGTAAATTAACCGGCATGTTTTATTAATTTTTGATAAGCTTGTTTTATATGCAAATTTTGTAATACTACAATATATATGACTATTTTACCCTTATACACAGTATCATTTCATAGTTATATCAAACAACAAATATGTGTGGCTTCGCTTTTTGAAGCTAAAATTTTTCTAAGATATATGCGCGTTTAATGAAGTCATTGCATTCTTTTGACTTCATTAAAATAGAAAAAAAAAAACTCAGATATTTTACTGTACAAATTTGATTCATCATCTCATATTTTTACATTCATCAAAATTAGTGATTTCCTTCCAACAGTAAACATTTCTTTGCAAATTTGCTTTTAACGTGCTTTATATTTTGTGAATAAAAGTAAAGTTCTCATTTCATTCTTTTTTTCAAAACATAAATACATAAATCTGTTGGATAAAAATGATTTTTCCAACTCGGAGGGAATGCGTAAAATTGCATAGAATTTCACATACAAATAAGTACGAGACCTGTAAAATATTATTTTTTTAAAATATATATAATTTTAACATATAAGTTACGATGCTTAATTTTAAACAACTATAATATTAAGAAACATGATATTTTTTGTAACTTTATAAGGGATGTATGAAACTGACCAAAAGAACAAGGAATTCCATATATACATCTAATACAAAACATTATATATATTAAATACATTTATGCGTGTTTTCAAAGGTACACTACTATAGATAAATTATAGTTATGTTTAAGAAATTAAGAATATTGATGAAACTGCCTTAAAAAGAAAGTTTGATAAACTTTGTGGTGCTGCTTAGGTTATTTGTGTTTAAAATACCAAACACATCACATCAGTCCAAAAAACGAATATGGTTAAAAGTCTTCACATGCATAGTTATTATGCAAACTTTCACAAAATAAATTTACAATTTGTTTTAATATGAAGTAGTTTGTACTCTCAGAAGACAACTATTGATCACAGAAACACGACAGAGTTGTGGCATTCAATATTTTGTCTGGTTTCCTTTGCCTTTATCAGATTGATAGAACTTCATGCTTCCTGCAAATTATACCTTTTCACCTTTAAAATTATTCTTTATATATGGCTGTAATAATTGTTTTCACTGAACGTACATATGATGATTTTGATGCAAATGTCGTTAATAATTTTCAGCTTTTAATTTGTAACTTTTCAAAGAGTTTGATATGATGCTGCGAATTATGTGCATGGAGGTGAATTTTTCAAAAAAATTGTGTTTTTACAATAACATATTCAGACTCATATGGCTTGGTAAATTTAATCTTGATTATAAATTACTAAGACATTGATCATATGATACATGTTACAATCATTAATTTTTGGAGATATGTAATTTGTTGTAGAAATATAGGTCGCATCGAAAACATCTGCTAGCAAGAGAAGCAGAAGCTGCAAGTTGGAGCCAGAGACGCCAAATGTATGGTGGCACAAAGGCGGTTGGAGGTGGGAAGAGGGACATTGGACCATGGGTTGCACCTGCACCACCAACCATGGGCTTCCCACCCATGACACCAGTTCCTCATTATAGACCATTACATGTATGGGGCCACCCCTCCGTTGACCGACCTTTGATGCCTGTATGGCCAAAGCATATCGCCCACTCACGATCACCACCACCACCCGCACCACCATCGACACATGTTTGGCCACCATCAGCATCTCCATCACCAACTTGGCACCAAAGAGTAAGTTTTTGAAACCTTCTGTCATCTATTAATATGTTATTTTGTTTACTTAAAAGATGTCTTTTGTTGAACAGGCGCCATACTTCCCACAAATTTTACCACAAACTGTAAGCTTATGATTGATCTTAATTTACTTTGTTAGGTGATTTGAAACTTGTTATTCATTTTGTTTTGTATTATATATATTTCTCAGAGGTTTCCAACTCCTCATGTACCAGTCCCTGGTATCCCACCACCTCATGCCACCATAGCTGTCACCTCTCCTGCTTCCAATGCACAATCATGCCCCCAACCTCCATTGGATCTACATCCTGTAAGTACCCATATAATTAACCATTTGCACCTTTCCTCCGATTTCTAGTGCGATCAACAAAGGTTTTAAATCGCTAAAAATAACCTTTTAACCATACAAAGAGTACAACCTAAGAATATATGAGCAATTATGTTTGTGTGACACTCTTTGCATCTAACAACAACATACGACCAAAAAAACAAGAAAAAAGAATATGAAAACAAAGTTAGATGCATTAACATATACAAGTTCTTTTAATTAGTTTTAAATTCTAGATGCCATAATCAAAATTAAAACGAAAAAAAAAAAGGAAAATATAAAGAGTAGTGACAACAAGTCCCCACAATACACAGGTACATGATATAATATATACATCATGTCCCTCAAAAACAACTTTAAACATAAGTATTAAAAGAACCTTATGTATATTTCTTTCTTGAGTTATTAATATTGTATGCAAAGGCAAGAGTCTAATTATATTGTTGTGCATCAGTCCAAGGAGAGCATCGATGCAGCGATTGGAGACATATTGTCGCAGCCATGGCAACCTCTTCCACTTGGGTTAAAACCACCTGCACTTGATAGTGTGATGGTGGAGTTACAAAGACAAGGGATTCAAAAGTACCTCCAACTTGTATCTAAAACCTCTACAACTTGAGCAGATGCATATGGTGGGAAATTTTCAATCCCCCCTCAATTTGACGACGTTTCATGCACATGGATGTGAGAATTCCTAATGTGCGCGCGAGTTCGTGTTTTCGGTTACCTTTTCTTCTTCTTGTGCTTTTAACCTGAGAATTTTTCTTCTTTTCATGTACAAGAACTGTTGATGTATAAGCTAAACACTGATAATGAACCCAAATAATCTTTACTTTTGTGAATTATGTGAGAGAATATACTAAAAAAGTGTTTTCACTGACTTTGGGCGTAAATAATTTATATGCATTATATACATTAACTACTTATGGGTACTTGTGTTATACAATTTGAGTGTATGACAATGATTTAAACCGTGTTTAAACTGAAGATAAGATAAATCAAATATTAATGCTCGAAATTGAATGGTTGGAATGAATGGTATTGAAATTGGGTACGTGATTTCAAGTTGCTACCAATTTCATTAGACTTAGTAATGATGATTTCATCAATAAAAAACTAATACAAAATATGTTATGAATTAATATGAACGTTTTATTAATAATATAATATATGTTATGAATTAATATTTATGTTTATTTTTAACTCGTAAATATATGTCATAAATTAGAATGCATGTTTTATTTTGAATCATAAATCCATTACATGAATCAATATGAAGTTTTGATTTTAACTTAAGAAAGGAGTTGGGATGAAAAGTGAAATCACTATTACAGAATTGATTTTTTGGGGCGGTGATTTTGATTTGTTAAGGCAGTTTCACACCGTACTTAAAAACCTCGCTCTAAAAAATACTTTATTTTATGGGGAGGTTATTTTATAGGGCGGTTATTGGTTTTTTAGAGTGGTTTTTAGGCGAATTTAATATGGTGAATTTTTGCATTTTATAGGGCGAATTTTTCATTTTATAGGGCGGTTTTGTTACATTTTATGGGGCGGTTTTGGTGCATTTTATAGGGCGGTTTTTTATTGTATTTTATAGGGTGGTTTGGAGCATTTTATAGGACGGCTTTCCTATTTTAAAAAAATATATTCATTTTATTATATGGATGTTTTCCTAAATTTCCAGAAACATTTTTATTTGTCTACTAACTCACCATATAAATATTAACCATACTACTAATATATATTATAAAACATCAAGATTTAACAATAGTATTACAAACACTTAGTGTTGACTATATAAATTTTGAGTTATAACACAATAATACCTTAAAATATGTGGACGTCTACCTAATATACATTTTACTTATAAACTGCGGTATTAATTGTAAAATCAACTTGTCAATATCCATTTCTGACATATAGCTTGTGTCTTTCCAAGTCTTAAAACAAATAAATAAAAAACAAGATTTAATATATAAATAGTGCAATATGTAAAGTACACAAATTGATAAAAATAACTTATTTTCTTTGGAAATTGATGTTGAATATCTTTGACGAACCCATACATATGTTTTATAACCATAAAACCACATTCCCAATTTTATAGTTGTTGCTTACACTGCATAAAAATCACAATTATTAATTAAGTATTATCAATAAGGAATAAATATTAATAAGTAATTAGAAACTTACATTAACCATTTTCCATTCAAATTCAAGCCCAAGAACTCGATCAATTAAAGATGTAAAAGCATAAGATTTGAATTTTTTTTTCCTTTTATAGAATTAAGAATATATCCCTTTTGTGTTGAAGGTGATATGATGAATAGCAACCAATGAGAACTACAAAAAAAAAGTTATAGATAAATAAAGTATGCTTATGCTTATATGTACATATAGTGTATAAATAAATATTACCTAGCAAAATATGGTGCAAGAAAAAATGGTTTGTCTATATGAAGTGCATATACATTCATGATGTGTTCGTCAACAGCAGTGGGATTATTAATGCACATGTCACTTGTGATGTTACCCGGATTAAAGAAAGCATATCTAGAATTGTCTAACCCATAAAGTACCTTAAATCGAGAAAAAGAGTATAAAGTTAGTAAATTGATTTGTATAAATAAATGTTATTGACCATATAAAACAAAGATAACTGACATTACAAACCAATGTATGATAGTGATATCTAGCCAGTCGTTACAGAATACCTGTAACATCTCCACATATGGAATCCAAAATTCAACCCGATCATCATACATCCCGTCAGGTGGATCAACATCTCCACATAGTGATATCTAGCCAGTCGTTACCATATTCATAAAACCTGGTGGATCAACATTTTGTGGCACGGACATTTGACTCGAGATAGACACATGATATGATCCATCCACATCCATCTTAAATGACAAACAAGTTAAACAATTTTTAATAATCATTTCAAACAATTTGTTTTACTATAAACAAGTACTTGTGATCGATAAGCTGAAGTTGTTGCGAAGTCACTAGTGTTTATTTTGTTGAGTCACCTCTGTGACTTGGTGAACCGGGACTTGGAGCTTTTCTTGAGCCATTTATTGATTGGCGTGGTGTTTCTTTATTCATAAGCTACAACAAAAAATATTAACGTAAATATTATAATACAAAAATTAACATTACATATAAACAAATATACCCTCAATGCATTCCTTGGCCACTGTATGAACTGATGAAGTGTATCACCAACCAAACTTATCTCATCAGTTTTTGTCAAATTATGAACAGGCGTTTTTTCATAATCTTTAATAACTGAATCGACTTGTACTTTGACGCAACACTCATCTATTTGTTTCCCGTGTAGGATTTTGTCTGAAGTTGGCCATGCCTGCCCCGAAGCAACAATCACATTCAAACTAGGTTGGAATGGAAATAACAACATGCATGTTGTCACATTCTGCAAAACATACAACATTTTTTATAAATAAATATATATGTATATATAAACATATAACCTTTTCAATTAAGATATAAATAAATTACTTTGATCGGTGGATAATCATTGAATGATCCACCAGACGCACAACTAGAGTCACGAAAACATGGGCTTGCGTCCTTTCTTACTCGTTGTGTGGCAGTGGCACCTTTGAACACTCCATCATGAACTTGTGTTACTCCTGTAAACTCAATATCCAAAATAAGATCAATAACTATATAAATATTAAAAATACTCATATATGTATATATGTATATTTTTAAATATCTTCACCTATAACATTCAAGATGGTCCGACATCGTCCCCCATGCTCACCACCTAAAAGCCTTACTAGTGGGTCTTTTTTCCCCTTAGCAAGAGTACCTTCCATCATCATTTCATACTCAAGACGAAACAATAAGATAACAAATGTTTAAAATATCGACTATATATATATATATATATATATATATATATATATATATATATATATATATATATATAATATTACATAACAAAATAAATATTTATTTACTTACCAAATCATTAGTTTTTTCACATGTGGTGCCTCCAAATTCATACGTGTTTGTCTTTCTTGTTTTTAATTGCTCGACCCGCTAAAAATACCTAAGATCGTTCATTTTCAAGATTTTATAATTGTGGATAGGTTTCTTCAAGTTGAGCCCATCGACCTCCAGCATCAGGATCAAACCTCTATATCCGGTTCGTCCTACACGAGCTTTATCTACATTCGCCTTTGCATTTAATTTTGCTTTATTGCTTTTTGCCTTCACACAAATCAACAAATTATTAGTAATAATATAATGATAACAATAACAATAACAACAAGAACAACAACAACATCATCATCATCATCAACAACAACAACAAAAATAATAATAATAATATTGATAATACTAATTAACATACCAAAAATTGTTCATTGGTCTTTAATTTAACGAACTCATCCCAGTGTGCAGGATCGAGATAAGTATATTTGTCAAACGGAGTCGTACCATTTTTAACAAACTCGTTATTAAGCATACTTCTAAAATTGGTACACGTCTTTCGACCTCTTTTAAACATAAATTCCTTTGGTTCGTCCGTCTGAATGTTCCACATCTCCAAAACATTTAAAAAGTAAAAA
The DNA here is from genome assembly GCA_025506505.1 of Flaveria sonorensis. Classification (NCBI taxonomy): domain Eukaryota; kingdom Viridiplantae; phylum Streptophyta; class Magnoliopsida; order Asterales; family Asteraceae; genus Flaveria; species Flaveria sonorensis. Next base: position 12,399,189 of record CM046435.1, on the reverse strand, counting down.
GTTAAACATAATTATGAACTAAAACTTTTCATATATACAATAGACTACTTAAATTTCTTACAAAAAATAAGTACCTTAGTTTCCAACCATAAATCTTCCCACAAGTTATCTTTAATATCCTTTGTATCAACATGGTATGGAAGCATTTGTTTGCATTTGAGACAAAACCATGACATTAACTTAACACCTTTATCACCAATCAATTGATTGTTTTCATCAAACTCAACATTATAATAATCCTCTGCTAATTTCTTGGAACAAGAAGCAACACCACGTTTACCACGCCTAGACATTTCCTTGGTAGTTACTATTAAGAAAATACACAATGAGAGCTATTCTAGTTAAATACAACAAAATACATAAATACATACACACACATAACACAACATAAGCATATACCTACAAACACTACATACATAAAAAATTACTATATACACAAATATCACATAAATAAATATCCATACACATACACATTCTTCAAAAACAATAACCACATGCAACATATTAAAATGTTAAGCAAAACGACATATAGGGACCACTGTAATTTCTTATTCCATCAACCGCTTCAAAAAATTTGTCATAACATATAAATAGGATTTGAATCTTACTTCGTATGAAAAAACTTGAACTTGAAGTAGTACCAAAAGCACCTACAACATCAACAAAATACATCAATAATGGCGGCTTAATATAAAGATTTGAGTTCAAAAATAAAGTATATTGCAATGTTTGTGGGGAGAACCGACGACAAGGTAGAGAAGGCGACGGTAGCTCGGGCGAAGCTGATGGTGGAGACAGAGAAGGCGACGGTGGCGCGACGGTGGCGACAGAGAGGGCGACGGTCGAGCGACTATGGAGACTGAGAGGGCGATGGTCGCGACAGAGGGGTTGGGTTTGGGTTTGGGTCGCGCGACTGCAGGTAAGGGCTTAATTTGCACGCGATAAAAAGGTCGCGTTTATGTTTTCAGGGATGTTTTAATTTAATAGGGCAGTGCGATTGTTAGGGCGGTTCACCCATGATTTTTTAGGGCGGTTCACCCCAAAACCGCCCTAAAAAATCATATATTTTTTTTTTAAAAATTTTTTTTTATATATTCATTCGATACTTGTTACATATAATTATAATTTTATATAGTTGTTATAAAAAGTCATGTATATCACAATGATCATTTTTTTTAATAATATAGTTTAAAAATAAATTATTGTCTTGGGATATATACGTAAATAAATAATTTAAGACTTCACTGTTTTGTTTAATTTTGTATTTTAATGTGTATATAGTTGTTAATATTATTTCTTTATTGTAATATTTTCATAGTTGATTATTATTTTTTATACGTAAATAAATAAACAATTAACAAAAATAATATATTAAGAAATATTCATACAATCAATAAACTTTTAAATCAATTAACCAAATAACCGAATATGTCTTCGTTTCACGATCCTTACCTATCCTGCATAAAATAAAATGGTAATAATTATTTAATTATAATTCAAAAAATACAATTAAAATAACACACATACACACCCACACACACATATATCAAACCTTGGCCATTAAGTTTCACGTGGTGTATCAACATATATCCCTTCATAAAGAATACTTGTGTGACTTGTTTTGCGAGAACGAATGGTTCAGATGCATAGCCATCACTTGTAAGGTCAACAAGTGTAAAACCATATTTGTCGACTTTAACGCTAGTACGGTTATTCACCCACTTACATTTGAACACAGGTATAGTGAAAGAATAATAGTCTAATTCCATATTTCTTGAATCACACCGTAATAAGAATCTTTGGCAATTCTTAACATTCTGTCTTTGTTCATCCTATCAAATTCAGTCGTTGATGCGATTATTGTAACTCCACTATTATGTACTACACTTTTTTCATCTTGATCTTTGGTGTAAAAAGTATAACCGTTGATGTCATACCCTTGGTAAGATTTTACTTTAAAATCTGGGCCATGTCCTAACCTCTTTACAATTTTGTCAACATATTAGTTCATGTGACAATATTACTTTAAATCTGGGCCATGTCCCAGCTAGAAAAGTCTTTGTTATGCTTCATTAAATACCACATATTATCCTTACCCTGGTATGTCGTTCGTAAAAAGTTCATGTGTTCTTCAACATATGGAGAAAGACAAGTCATGTGTTTTAAGACCAATAAATGTGCAGTTTGTAAAGTATCATGACTTGGGATTACTATTTTCATGCCAACACCTCCGACCCCTTTAGGTTTACCTGAATGACGAGATTGAGGAACACCAATGCTTTTAACACCTTCTAAATAACCTGTACAGAACTCAATCACCTCTTCAGAAGAATATCCTTCAACAATACTACCCTCTGGCCGATTACGGTTTCTTACGTAACTTTTTAAGAAACTCATATATCTTTCAAAAGGGTACATGTATTGTAAAAATACCGGACCACATGTCTTAATTTCTTCTACGATATGACATACCAGGTGAACCATCACATCAAAAAAAGAAGGTGGAAAATACATCTCTAGTTCACCAAGCGTGATAATAACTTATTTTTGCAATGTATCCAGTGACTCGGGATCAATAATTTTTGAGTGAATTGTGTTAAAAATAAACAAAGTTTTGATATTGTATGTTGGATATTCTCTGGTAATAACCCACGCACTGCGATAGGAATCATATGTGTCATCAATACGTGACAATCATGAGATTTCATACCTAGCAATTTACAATCCTTCATCAAAACCAACTTTTTAATGCTTGCAGAATAGTTAGATGGGACTTTAATATCATGCAAGCATTTACAAAACTTGGTTTTTTCTTCTTTTAACATGGTATAACATGTGGGTGGAAGATAAAAGCCCCTAGGTCTTTGAATAAGAGCAAGCTCTTTACGTATTCCCATTTCTTCCATGTCTTTACGGACGTTAATACCATCTTTAGTTTTCCCAGGAATGTTTAACAATAAACCCAACAAGTTATCACACACGTTTTTTTCAATATGCGTAACATCCAAGCAATGTCTAACTTCAAAATGCCTCCAGTAAGGTAAGTCCCAAAAGATTGACCTTTTTTTCCAAGTGGCTCCTTTGTCGATACGAGTTCTTTTCCCTAACACAGTATTTAGCTTTTCAACTCGTGTCAATGGATCAAATCATTTCCTCATCGGTTGGTGCTCGGTATTTGCATCAAACTCTTTTTTTTGTTACGATAACTATGACAAGTTGGAAAGAATCTTCGATGTCCCATGTATACAGTTTTCTTACAGTTATTTAACCATATTGAAGTGGTCTCATTTTCACAAACAGGACAAGCAAACTTACCTTTCGTACTATATCCAGACAAGTTACGTTATGCAGGAAAATCACTTATGGTGTAAAAAATCATGGCTCTAAATTTAAAGAATTCTTTCTTGTAAGCATCATACACGTTTATACCCGAATTCCACATAGTCTTTAAGTCATCGATCAAAGGAGACAAATAAACATCAATGTCATTACCAGGTTGCCTCGGACCTTGGATCAACAAGGACATCATAATGTACTTTCGTTTCATGCATAACCATGGTGGCAGATTGTATATGCATAGAAGAACTGGCCAAGTACTATGACTACTACTCATGTTTTCGAAAGGATTGATTCCGTTGAGATGAGTCTGCAACATGCCTTAGTTTTCCATCAGTTGTATGCTCATCTGAATACCAACGTAATAATTTTGCTTCTTTTTTATTTGAAAATAATCGTTTTAGTCTCGGTATAATGGGAAAGTACCACAACATTTTAGCCGGTGGTCCATTTTTTGTCACATCATCATCAACTTCATCTGTTTCTTTTTTACGTTTATATCTCGATACACCACATGTAACACATTTATGTTCCTTTTCGAACTCATTTCTATACAACATACAATCATTTGGACATGCATGTATTCTTTCAACTTCTAATCCAATTGGGCATATCAACTTTTTAGCTTGATATGTAGAGATTGGTAGCTCATTATCTTCCGGAAGCATGTCATGTAAAACAACTAATAAACTTGTGAAACTTTTATCACTCCATCCGTAGTTTGACTTTAAGTTAAACAACTTTAATACGACACTAAGCTTTGAGAAAGTTTTATAGCCGGGATATAATGGTTTCTCGGCCTCATCAAATAAATGTTGTAATTTTTCTTGATCATCATCCCCAATATTAGGGTTAAATCATGTACCATTTCATTTAAATTGTCATTATTGTCATGTATGTATGAATCTTTGTTCTCAGTATTATCGTTATGTAAATTGAGCGACGATGTGCCAACAAGTGTATCTAGGCATATAACCATGTTTAAACAAATGAAACTCTATGTCTTTAATATCCTTAAACCTTTTAAAATTTTTACAAAGTGTACAAGGACAACTAATTGATTCGTTTCCTTTATTCACTCGATCAGCTTTGGCCACCATAAGAAAACTTTGAACTCCTTTTATATATATTGAGCTAGAACGTTCGATCTTGTACATCCAAACTTTACGATCCACATAGAAAATAAACAAATAGACAAATATGATATGAAGTGTATGAATATGTTGTAATTCAGTGGCTCTAAGACAGTGGATCCTAACCCACTTTTTGAATATTCTATCTCAAATGTATATAGTTTAACACGTTAACTATTTAAGAAAAAATCGACAGCATTTCCCCTTAACTCCTCAAGTAAATGGAAAAATCGTAAACTCGAAGGAGTAAAGAGGAAATGTTGTTGATTTTTTCTTAAATAGTGAACACGTTTAACTATATACATCCTAAATGAGATAGAATATTCAAAAAGCCGTCCCAAAACGGGGACAATCTGAAATTTATCTCTATTAGATAAATTTCAGACGGGTATTTTCTAAGGGGTCCTAGCTAAATAATATGTATAAACATATATATAAATATGGGTGTGTGTATGTATTACATATGTATAATTTTATAAGTATAATACAAATATATGCAAATCATATGTGCTTATAGTGACAATCAAATATATGTTCTATCATTAAATTAAATGATTAATATAACATACTATATCAAAAAAACTATATATAACTAGAGGATTAAAACTTACTAACTTTCTGAAAATCTTGAATAACCTCTTGAAGAAACTTAGTACACTTTTAATCAAATATGTTTGTGATGATTATACAGACTTGAATCATTGAAACAAAACATTATATAAATTATATCATTAATAAACACAATCTACAATAATCAAATGTAAAAATGATTAAAATACACTAGCGTACCTTAATATCTTTCATCATTTGATAATAACAAAGAAGATGATTAATATAAAGTTGTTGAGAAAATGATGAAGCTGAAAGTTTGAAATTAATATGACAGAGAGAGTTTGAGGTTGAAGACGATAAAAGTTTTAATATTTCAAAAAGTTAACGTTATTTGATAGTTTTATTGGGGCGGTTTGAGGATAAAACCGCCCTAAAAAATAATACAAAAACCGCCCTAAAAAATTATATGGGTTTTATAGAGCAGTTAGTGGAGACAACCACCCTAAAAAATTATACAAAAACCGCCCTAAAAAACTATATGGATTTTATAAGGCGGTTAGGGGAGAGAACCGTCCTATAAAATCATACAACCGCCCTAAAAAATCATCACAAAACCTCCCTAAAAAATAAGTATTCATTTTTTAAGGCGAATTACTATCAAACCGCCCTAACAAATCAGTTAGGGCCACCCCAAAAAACTAATTCTGTACTAGTGAATGCTTGTGTTTTAAAGTTTTGTGTACAATTCATTGATGCTTATACATGTTCTAAAGCTCCGTGTACAACCAACCAATGCTCGGATGTCTATCTTTTAAAAATCAGTAGGGGGTATCATTTTCATTTTTGTAAAGGAAGACCATTTCTCCGGTTTGAGGCGGTGGGCGGTTTGTCTCCGTCGGCAGTTGTCTCCATGTGTGACACCACCGCTTTAGACCCATTTATGAATCCAATGATCGAATCAGGAATTATCAGTTTTATTGAACAAATAAAGATCGCGCAATTATCAATATTTGATTTTTAGTTTAATTGTTTGTGAAATTGAAATCGACAAACAAAATATAAAACAAATTGAAAATAGAATAATATAATGCAACAAAAGATTTGTTTGAATTGTTTTTCAATAATATAATGCAACAAAAGATTTGTTTCAATTGTTTTTTATTCATACACAATCGATTTCAATTGCTATGATGCTCTAGTGATCTAGTGATCTCCAATGATGTTCTTGCTATTTTGCTATTTTTCTTGAGTGATTGATTGAATGATTGATTGATTTCGATACTAAGAATATGTCTCTTTATAGTTGTATCGATCTCTCTCAATAACCTAACAAACTCTCCTAAAAGTGTGGATCCATGCCTTTTTTTAGCGGTAGAGGGATTTAACAATGGAAATTATAACTTTCCTATTGTGATAAGTTACAGCTGTAACATTCCTAATGTGACATCCTAAGTTCTCTCATATGAAGTTAGTCTTTCGTAGATGTTGACTTGATAACATCACTTCAGGCAGCTACTTGTTGATCATGTGTTTGTACTTGATGAGTGCTCATGCAATTTGGTCTTCCGCAGGAAATTGGTCTTCCGTAGGAGTTTGGTCTTCCGTAGGAATTTGGTCCTTTATTATTGAACTTCATCCTCATGAGCAAACTCTCATCTTCCGCAGCAGCTACAGGAACTTGACTTCAAAACTTGTTCTGCAGTAGATGTTGAGCTTCCGCAGGAGATCTGCGGATGTACACTTGTCCAGATATCCTTCGGAGAACATCTACGGAAGAACAAAATAGTTCATCCGCAGTTGTTCTTGTACTTTGTCAATTTTTCCAAATTGACCAAGTATGATGTTTTTCTGCAATCACATAAAATCAACACAAATAATATTTGGATCAACATATATTTCATTCATTATACAATGATAAAGAATTACAGAAGTTCATTACAAGAAATGATTCATCATCTAAACCTATACAAAAGATCTAGACCTAACAATACTCCCCTTTAGGTTTAGATTCTTGTAATCATCGGTTCAAAGCTCTTAATTGTTGAACTCTTCTCAAAATTCTTGTGTTGAAGTATTCAGTTTCATTCTTTTGATCATCATATAAATACTTGATCTCATTCTCTTCATTTTCTTTAATGTTTGGTAATTCAATTCAGTCCAAGGATGTCCTCTTTAGTGGTCAGTGTTGAAACAATACTATTATGAGAAACCACTTCCGGTTCATCTTGTTCTGATATTCTGAGCTTAGAGATTGATGGAATGTCAAATCCCATATGTTGACCTACTTCAAATCTTCTTCTTTTGTTAGCTTTAGCATGCAACTTGTCAATCACTTGGATGATATGGACATATAAGCATAAGTCATCTTGAGCTACTTTGTCATTTAATTTTGGAAAATACTTATCATGGAGACAGGATGTGTAGCTGGGATGAAGGAGTTTGATCTCCTTTGGGTCAAATAGTCTTATGCTAGAAGCTTTCTTTTAAGGATCATTCTTTTGTAGCATGAGCTCTTTTGTTCTCTCCACATATCCCCATCCTGTGATAGGGAATGAGTACTGATTTCCTTCAATGCTCTTTACATATGCTAAAGATTTGTCTTCATATCCAACTCTACTTAAAAATTCATCATCTACTAAGTGAGATGAGCTGGAATGAGACCTTTTCTGCCTCTGTCTTCTTTGATTATGTTCAGCATCTTCTCTCTTTGCTTCCTTTAACACATCACCTTTAAACTTGTTTCTGAGTTTAGCTATCAGCATAGAAAAGTCTCTTCCCCTTGGACTGATTGGGTAATTGATGATGGGGATGTTTTGCAAAATACAGGTCTGCATCTGGAAGTGATAGGATTGTTTCCATCCAATGAAAATATTGCACCATCCCAGATGCTCTCTTTATCACAGTATAATCCCATTCAAAATCAAACTTCCATGCTATAATTTTGTTTTCATTTATTGATCTTAGGGTGGTCATGTGCTCAAAGAGTTGGATCAGAGAAGATTTTTGTTCAGTTATTTCTCTCACAGCGGTTCCCAGAGGCCAGATTTTATTGGGGATTACATCCCTTGGCTCCCTGATAAGTTTTTCTTTTCCTTTGTGCATGTCCTTGCTTTCGACAAATGTTGGCTCAGCATGAGTTTGTTTTGATTATTGTTTGTAAGCAGGATTTGGAGCTCCGGTTCTAAATCTCACACCAGTGTCTAGCTCAACCTTCATTACATATTCCATCATGGCTCTTAATTCTCCCACTGATCTTCCCTTAAGCACATGAGACCCATAGTTATGACTTTGCAACCAGCAAGTCATGTTATATTTTATCAGCTTCTTGGGGTCACAGGACCCAAATCTTTTCTTATCATTTCAATGGCTTTGAACTTTGAGAATGATTCGTAGTTGCATACTGGTAGTATCAATCTAGCAGCATCAAATCCTTTTAGTACTTGAATCATTTCATCCATGTTCATCTTCTCAACCATGTCATATGGGAACCCATTGTTTATCAGATCCATGAACATTGAGGATTGGGCTCTTTCCTTAAAACTATCTTTAGTGGATAATAGCTTTTCATCAGATCTTGCTTCTTCATCATCCTTTTGAGACTCATCTTTTGTTAGATCTATCCATTCCACATCATTTTCTTCTTCATCAGGTTCACTTGGCTTGAGAGTAGAAAGTTCCACTGATGGAGTGTGCTCAGTAGAGATGGTTCTTGCTTTCTTTGGGGTATCTCCAAGTTGTGTAACTTCTTCTACAGTTTTTCCCAAATACTTTCTTTTCCTATGATATTTGATTGTTGGTTTCTTTGATTTGATGATGGAAAATACAGCAGTATCTTTGATTGGCTTTTGCAGGCTAACTCCTTCTAGTTCAGCCACTTTCTTCTTTAATCCTTTTATCTCCTCATTTTTGGCTTTCAGCAGATCCAACTGCTCAAAGATAGTTTGTAATGTATTGTTGAGCTCAGCCATTGCTTTCTCCTTTTCTTGTTTTTCGTTCTCAAAAGATTCATAGGACTCAGTTGCAAACTGATCCATCCAGTCAATAACTTCATTGTTAGATTCAATCTCCTCTTGTAAGTGCTTGATTGTAGCTTCTAGCTTTGGGATTGTCTCATCTTTCTCAATTATCTCCCTTTTTATTTTTCTTAACTTTTCCAACTTTTTATTGCTTTTGATAATGAGTTTGTTGTATTTGGACACCAGATAACTTTTTCTCACATATATCTCTTCATCTCTCAGATCATTTTCATCATGAGCAACTATGTCAATGTAGTTACTCTCATCTGGTTGTTCGACCGCTTTATCATTCTCCCCTTCTACATCTAAACAAAACTCTTCTGTAGCACCATTATTCATAGCATCATACTCATCATCCTCATCAAGATGGACTGGTTCAGTGTGAGTTAGGCTTTCATCAGGTGAGATTGGTTCAGTAGGTGTGGGTGAGGAAGTTGGTTGTGTTGTTGGGTGTGATGGAGATTGTTGAAGGTCATCAAATGAGAACACTTTTATCTCAGCAGAGTTCATTGATGTTTGAGAAAGTGAAGGAGATAGTGGTTGTGTGTGGTTACTTAGTGGTGAGATGATATGGACAGGTGATGATAACTGTATGTTGGTAAAGGATGGTGGTGAAGGAGGATTGCGTTCTTGATGTTGTGGTTTAGGGGATTCAGCTGGTGGAGATTGTTGTTGTTGTTGATTAGAAGATTCAGCTGATGATGTTTGTTGTTGCTGATCATCAATGTATAGAAGTTCTTTAGGAATATGAGCATTCTCATCAACTACATGAGCAAACATCTCCAATTCTTCTCCTTGATATTGCCCAGTGATCTTGTTGAGCACAGATCTTCCTAGGTGAGCTTGAACAAGCACTTGACCTTCTTGTTCAATATTGGGCATTGCTTCATTAATAATCAGCTGAAGAAACCTTGGAAACATATACATCTTATTTTCCTTCCTTCAAATATACCAATGATTCCTGATGAGATGTGCCTTGAGAATCTATCCAAACCAGAGTTCCTGTTGGACATGCATTTTAAGTACATGTGGCACAAGAATCTGTAGGGCTTGCACAACCTACCCTTCTTGATTTCACCATTTTGATAGTCACCGTCATACCCCATTAAGTGAAATACCTTCTAAATGTATTCATGTTCGAATACATCAGGATGACCTTCTTCTTGCTCTCCGAACTCCAACACCCTCCTACTGGTTCCTTCATCCACTCTTAACTCTTCATTCCTGATTGTAGCATAAATCACCCGATCATCTTTTTCTTCCTCAATCCTAGCTGAGTTCCAGAAATCCATAATGTGCGATTGATAGATGACAGGATTCGCAGATAAAGCATAGAACAATCTTGATCTTCTCAGATATCTGATAATATCCATGCACCCATCGGCTACTGAATCCTCTGGATTAAGAAAGCCATAGACGTTATGCTCTTTCGCGAATCGATTGGCCATTTTGATGTTGTTTGAGACGCGAATTAGGTGAGGATTGTTTTGTGGAATGAAAATTTTGAATGTTTCGGTAAGAAAGGGGTTTATGGGTAAGAGCGTTTTCTAGGTCTGCAAAAGTGTTCTGAAAAAGTGAATAGAAATGCCAACGGTCAATGTATCCTTTATACTCTCTCAGGCAATTTAAAACCTCTTATTTAATGTTGTGGGTCCCATATACCTCTTTACCCATCCGTGGTTATCCACAAGTTTATTCTTCTGTAGATCATCTACGGAAGGTAAAACCTTCCCTTTTTGATTTGTTTTAATTTTATTCTTCCACAGCACATCTACAAAAGAAAAAATTTATAATCTGTTAATTCTTCCGAAGATAAAATTTTCTTCCGAAGCCAATGTTTTTTTTCTTCTGAAATTAATTTGATAAAATTTTCTCCCGAAGCAAGTGTTTGTTTTTCTTCAGAAGTTAATTTAATAAAATTTCCTTCCGAAGCAAATGTTTGTTTTTCTTCCAAAGTTAATTTGATAAATTAATTTTATCAAAATTTTATCAAAATTAACTTCGGAAGAAAAACAAACATTTGCTTCGGAAGAAAATTTTATCAAATTATTTGATTTTTAATTTAATTGTTTGTGAAATTGAAATCGACAAAAAAAATATAAAACAAATTAAAAACAGAATAATATAATGCAACAAAGGATTTGTTTCAATTGTTTTTCATTCATACACAATCGATTACAATTGCTATGATTCTCTGGTGATCTAGTGATCTCCAATGATGTTCTTGGTGTTCTTGCTATTTTGCTATTTTTCTTGAGTGATTGATTGATTGATTGATTGACTTCGATACTAAAAATATGTCTCTTTATAGTTGTATCGATCTCCCTCAATAACCTAACAAACTCTCTTAAAAGTGTGGATCGATGCCTTATTTTTAGCGGTAGAGGGATTTAACAATGAAATTTATAACTTTCCTATTGTGATAAGTTACAACTGTAACATTCCTAATGTGATATCCTAAGTTCTCTCATATGAAGTTAGTCTTTCGTAGATGTTGACTTGATGACATCACTTCAGGCAGCTACTTGTTGATCATGTGTTTGTACTTGATGAGTGCTCATGCAATTTGGTCTTCCGTAGGAAATTGGTCTTCCGTAGGAGTTTGGTCTTCCCTAGGAGTTTGGTCTTCTGTAGGAATTTTGTCCTTTATTATTGAACTTCATCCTCATGAGCAAACTCTCATCTTCCGCAGCAGCTACAGGAACTTGACTTCAAAACTTGTTCTTCAGTGGATGTTGAGCTTCCGCAGGAGATCTGTGGATGTACACTTGTCCAGATATCCTCCGGAGAATATATACGGAAGAACAAAATTGTTCGTCCGTAGTTTTTCTTGTATTTTGTCAATTTTTCCAAATTGATCAAGTATGATGTTTTCCTGCAATCACATAAAATCAACTCAAATAATATTTGGGTTAACATATATTTCATGCATTATACAATGATAAAGAATTACAGAAGTTCATTACAAGAAATGATTCATCATCTAAACCTATACAAAAGATCTAGACCTAACACCATTACCATCGATTGCTAGCCTCTCTCACCGTTGTGTCCGTTTTTACTGTTATGTTAAGTGTGGTGATGGAGGCGTGGAGGCAATCATTGAGATGATTGGTTTTTAGGTGTCGAGATAACGGTTGATCTGGACAAAGATCTACCTATTACCTTTGGTGCCGATTCAATCAGACTCTATTTGTTCTTTCTTAAGATCCATTTCTAGTTAGTCATGGGGAAACCGTATAACTGCCTTCTTCCTTAGAGACAATGTGAACAGGTGACTGAGATCTCTAGGATAGAACCACTTTATCAATGGCAGTCGGTGGTGACAACAGCCCTTTATGGGTCTGTCGCAGTCCTCTACCTCCTCTGTCTCCTATAGAATCCCCATATCTATATTGATTATTTGTTTGTTATGGGTTTGCCTTTCGTGGTTTGCTTGACGACGATGGTCGTAGGCGCATTTAATGACTTATGGGTATAAAACTCCAGTTTTTTCATTGACTGTTTTTTATTTGTCATTATAATAGCTTCTTTGGTGGATTTTGTCATTTGATTTCTAAATTTGCTCTATGATAGTCAAGCCTACTTCATCGGTGAGTTCTCTACCTTTGTCATGAATCTGATTTGGGTACTATTATTATTATTAAACATTATTGGCTAGATTACATGCAAAAGAAACATAACCTATTGTTCTTCTTGCATGGTAATTCTTTACCTTGCAGCCGTAACATGGTTATGTATGTGGGCGTGTGTTGCTGATCTGGTCCTGTTCGATGTGACTATTGTTAGCTAATATCAATGATGATGAAAATCTATTCATCTGATACCTTTTGTTTTTGTTATTCCGCAGCTATGATGATATACCAAAACTGGTGTCGGTTGCCCTGACTTCGTAGCCATTTTCAGCGTGCAGCTACAACCGGCAATTAGTTTTAAGTTGCATTATACTAATTACACTGCCTGCTATCTTCGACTGTATGGAAGTATGAGACTCGGTTTACCCCGTCCTTATGATGCGCAACGAGGTCCGAGTACCAATCCTAGTTCTATTAAACTGACATAATTTCATGTCAGCATTTTAAATATTGTATTGATTTTTGTATCTTGGGTAACGTACACGTTCATCTAAAAAGAGACATGAAATCTATTTTAAATAAAGTGTATTTAATACTATAAGTAGACTTTTATGAAGCATAGGTTGAAGACCTCAGTTTGAATCAAGTTTATTATGTAAATTACATTTTATATTTAGTTTGGTATGCGGTATTGTACTAATAACTTTTTCTACAAATAGCGAGAGTATTGTCATTATTACTATATTATTAATGCTAATAGAAAAACCCAAATTACAAGGTAATAACAATCTTAATCCGAGATGGTGGCTTAGAATCATTCAAACTATGTGATGGTTTAATAACAAAGTTACGACAAGGTTAGTATAAACACCAAAAAGTGTTGGAAGCTTGTATTAAGAATGTGTTGCTTTAGTTAGCTCAAAAGCTCATGTGAGAATATGCAATCTAAGATAAGAAACAAACATTGATTAACCAACTAATAGGATGTTTTAAAGCTTTTAGGTGTCAAAATGCCAGCATATGTCAAGTTTAGCAAATCCTATCATATTGTAAGAAATATGAGTGTAGGACCATTGAAGGGGGTCAATGCAAAAGTTTTACAGTTGTTAGGATAGTGTTAGAACATTTAATAGATCAAATAAGAAACCGGCTTAGGATGAAATAAAAAACACAAGTAAAGAACAGAACAAGAACAAGATAATATGATTTTCAAGAATAATGTATATTGCTCTCAAGTTCTTACAAAGTATTACAAAGCTTACATTCTAAAGTTACAAGTACTTGAGATACTTTATACTACATCCTACAGCCAGCCATACTTTGAAGGCTAGCTGGGAACACTAATTTAGATAACAAGATCAATGTAGAGTCAAAAGGCAGATTGCCTTTTGACTAGTGACTATGACATGGCATAGCTCAGATCCTAATATATTACAAAAAGGATAAAATTACAAGAGTAGAAAGTTACAGACATAAGACCATAATCTACAGTTTGACAAAAGTATGACCTTTTCACCAACTCATATAAGTTGGTAAGTCTTCAGAGGTGACAGCAGAAAGTAGTTCAGTTTTTGTCAAAAGGTGATTCAAAAAAAGCATGTCTTCTCTGTCTTCGGATGAAATCGGTCTTTGGCTATGGAAGATTTTGTCTTTGAAGCTTCAAAAGACTTCATCTTTGGCTTCGAAAGATTTGGTCTTTTGGCTTTGGAAGATTTGATACTTATTATAATTCACTGAGTTATATCAAATCTTCTATGTGTGATCCTTACAAACTCCCCCTAGGCTGATGCTACTAAAACTGAAGAAGAACTTTGAAGCTTGATCTTCATCTGTTGACAATCCTTGTCAGAATCAAGACCATTCCCTTTATCATCAGTTGGTCAGGATTCCTCTGACTCTCAAAGTACCTCCTCATGTCATAGAGATTGTAAAGTCCTCATCATGATCGATTCCACATATTGTTGCACTTGATAATCAAATTAAGACGGATGTGTGCTTGTGTGATATCAACAAACATTAAACAAACTCAATCGAATATTATTAATCAAATGATTACAATACCAAAGGAGTATACATCATTTAATCTTGATCCACCCGAGGTGAGCTCCCCTCTGGCGGCCTATCATATAACTCTCTGCTTTCTCACCCTTAGAGCACTTTTACAAAATGAACACACATAATGAAATACAAATGAAAAACATCTATATATACTATGCAGATGTTCTCGCACGAGAACTTGATGTTTTCGCATGGCAACTCTAAGTTTTCACGCGATGAGATCTTTATCATTCATCTTAGAGTTCTCGCATCCTTGTATTTCTCGTATGATTTGAGTTTTTGCTTTTCACTTGATATTGTAATCCATAAAAGCTAGGTCCTTACAATTTCCCCCTATGGATCATGATATCAAGTTATGTTTGACTTCAGTCACTCATCTTCAAGAATTATCTGATCCTTGGGTATCTTTCACTTTAGTCTTACCCCTCAGCTGTAACCTCTTCCTAATGTATAGCTTTATAAAGGATATCATGTTTGAATCAAGATTAAACTATTCTATCTTGATTACTTACAACTTAAGATGTATAAGGCATATGACAGAGAGGTCCAACTTCCATTTTGGATTCCCGAAAAACATGATTCTTCAATCTGATGACAAGATTCCGTGATGATGAACTAGATCATCTAAAGTATTCCTCCCCATGTAAGATGTAATAAGCCCATATTTTAAGAGCAAGAATACCAAAAAATCTTGACTCTTCACTTAATTAACCCGCTTGATCATTTTCCCTATTAGTAAGATAAGATAAGCCCACATTGTCAAGTTTCAATTCACGAGCAACCCGAATCAAATGTTGTAGATATAGAATCTTTGAACTTGATCAAACAACACAAAAACCCCGGTTTGAGTACCAAACTTCAAATCATCCAGCATCTTCCAGATATAGACATAGAAACACTTGTTTTAAAACCTTCAAATACTAACAAGTTTTTGCATATAGATCATGTTTTCGCATTTTGCAAAGTTTTTGCAAAAATTGAAATCAGTCATAATTTTTGTATGGATGACAAAGTTTTCACATGGTAAAGTTTTTGCATGAGAAAATTTTCACAAATGACGGTTACTGCTATGAAGATTTTGCATGAAAAGTTTCTCATGAGAAGTTTTCTCATTAAAAAGTTTTCTCGCGAAAAGTTTTCTCACAAAAAAGTTCACACGAAAAAGTTTTCTCATGGAAATGTTTTCACATGGAAAAGTTCTCTCATGGAAAAGTTTTCTCATTGAAAAGTTTTCTCATGGAAAAGTTCTCTCATGAAAAGTTTTGGCATGAAAGTTGTAAGGCCCCATTCCTAGAAACCCCACAGTTGGTCAATCACAATCTCATTTATATCAAAACAATTAAGTTTTATTAAGTAATAAAATATTGCAGCGGAATAATTCATCAAAAACCATTTCATGCTTTAATAAAACATTTGCCAAGTAATACATCGTCGTTTAGAAGATTATAAAATATCACTTAGTTGTATTATAACACAACATCATTATTATTGCATGAGATGGATGCCAGTCTTGCCCACCAAGTAGCTTCACCCTCGTGCCATCCTCAGCAACAAGTTACCTGCCAACTGAAAATGCATGAAAAGTCAGCGTTGCTGAGTAAGTTCTAGTTTTATATAAATGAGGTTGTGATTGACCAACTGTGGGGTTCTCTGGAACGGGGCCTTACAAGTTGGTATCAGAGCTAAAGTTTAAGAGAAATGGGTAAATATTTTCAAAACCTAAACTTAAACTAAGAATGGAATTGAATGGAGGGATGCCAGCCCAAGTAGCTACGTGCCATCAGGTAATTTACTTTCTTTAAGTTAACCGGTATTATGTGCGTGTGCTATCTAATTTATGTGCTCTTAGTAGATTTGGATACTAATGTAGTCAGGATAGGCAATGCTTGGGGGATGAAGAGTAAAGTAAGTGGCTAATCACAACTGGCCACTGTAATTAGGGACTTATTATACTTGACATAAACTGAGCTATTACCTTGAATGACTATGTTGGTGTTTGAATCTTATAGTGTTTAGAGGATGGCGGGTGGTAGATCTTCGAAGGCTTCGTGAGGAGGTGTGCAGGGTGGTCGTGGTGCTAGGCCACGAGTCACCAGGAACAAGGCTAAGGCTGCTGGGACGGCTCCTGTAGAGCCTGAGCTTAATCACCAGGAAGGCGGTGATCAGAGTGCTAATTTGAGAGCCTCTGTGAAAGAGGCGGTTGTGGAGGAGGTTCATCAGGTCATGCAAACGATCCAGCCGTCTGTGGTTACCGAGGTTATTTGTGCTGTGAGGGAGGATGAAAGGAAAGAGAAGGAGGAGAGGAGGAGGACCGTTGGGAGAGGTTCAGGTGAAGGGGAGCAACCAGAGACTGAGATGGTTGTCTCGAGTGATGATGAGGAGGAGGAAGCAGTGCAGGAAACCACCAAGGGGTGTAGTTATGGAGCATTTCAGAGATGCAAGCTCCCAACTTTTGATGGGAATAGTGATGCTGCTACTAGTCACCGATAGGTGAGGGAGATGGAGGCGGTGCTCGATATCAGTGAGTGCCGAGAGGACCAGAAGGTGAAGTTTGCTACCCACTCGTTCGTGGACTCAGCCTTATGTTGGTAGGACAACATTGTCTAGGACAAGGGTAGTAGGGCGATTGGGAGGATGAGGTGGAGTGAGCTGAAGAAGCTGGTGATTGAGGAGTTTTGTCCTCATAGGGAGCTCGAAAAAATTGAGAGAAGTGGCAGTGGTGGAGGTGAACAAAAAGGGTGGTGGTGTGATGACTGGAATGGGAAGCGGTTTGGTCGTGGTGGTTTTACCCCTAGCAACAAGAAGGCAAGGATGGATCACCGAAGGGTAGGATCAAGCAGGTACTGGGTCAAGGATGTGTAACAGGTGTGAGAAGGAGCATGCGGGGGAATGTAAGTGGGGATCAAATCTCTGCTTCAAGTGTGGGAAGCCCGATCAGATTGTGGAGTGACGAGGTGCTATAATTGTGGCGAGACTGGGCATACGAGTAGAGATTGCAAGAAGCCGAGGGCCGAGAGTTCTAAGGCCAAGAAGGGTACCGAGAAAGATGGGCAGGGAGCAAAAGCCAGAGCATTCACGATGACTCGGTAGGAGGCTAGAGTGGACCCTGATGTCGTGTCAGGTACGTTCCTAGTAAACCAAACTTATGCCTCGGTATTATTTGATTCTAGTACTAGAAAGAGTTTTATTTTTGCTGCCTTCTATGCTAAGTTGCCTGTTAGGAGTAGAAAGATTGATGAGCCCTTTGATGTAGAAACTGCCATTGGTAAGTCTACTAGGATTTCTGATCTGATAGAGAATTATGACATAGAATTGGAAGGCCATAGGTTCTCTGCTAAATTATTCATGATGCCCCTAGGTGGATTCGATATGGTTCCAGGGATGGATTGGTTAGAAACCTATGAGGCAAATATTGTGGGTCGCAAGAAGATGATCTGATTGACTGCGCCTGATGGGAGTTCGGTGACGATCTACGGTGATCGAGTTACTACAGATTGAAGGTGATTTCGATGTTGGTGGCAGAGAAGTGCATGAAACGTGGATGTAGTGCCTACCTGGCTTATGTTAAGAATGTGGATGCGTCAGTACCGCAATTGGCCGACGTACCAGTTGTGTGTGACTTTCCAGACGTATTCCCAGAAGATTTACCAGGTGTACCACCGAACCACGAGATTGAGGTCCAGATCGACTTGATACCTGGTGCTCAACCTATTGCTATGGCACCATATCTATTGGCTTCGTTTGAGATGAAGGAACTGATGGTTCAGTTGCAAGAGTTATTAGACAAAGGGTTAATTCGACCGAGTATCTCTCCCTGGGGTACTCTGGTCTTGTTTGTAAAGAAAAAGGATGGTAGTATGAGGATGTGCATCGACTACCATGAGTTAAACAAGTTGACCGTGAAGAACCGATGTCCACTACCCAGAATTGATGACTTGTTTGATCAGCTGAAAGGTGCCAGTTGGTTCTCGAGGATAGATCTCTGATCTGGTTACCATCAGTTGAAGGTGAAGGAGCAGGATATCCCTAAAACAGCTTTTCGCACGCGTTATGGACACTACGAGTTTCTCGTTATGTATTTTGGTCTAACTAACGCGCCAACTGCCTTTATAGATTTGATTAACCGGGTGTGTCGGCCGATGTTGGATAAATCAATGATTATGTTTATCGATGATATCCTGATTTATTCAAAGAGTGAAGAAGAGCATGCCGGTCACATTCATGAGGTATTGGAGACACTTAGAAGAGAGAAGCTGTATGCTAAGTTCTCCAAGTGTGCTTTTTGGTTGTGCGGGGTTTTTTTTGGGTCATGTAGTAAATTCCGAAGGGATCATGGTAGACCCGGCAAAGGTGGAGGCGGTGATGCAATGGAAGACTCCAAAGACGCCATCCGAGATCTGTAGTTTCTTGGGTTTAGCAGGCTATTACAGGAGATTCATTCAAGACCTTTCTAAGATAGCCTCACCATTGAGCAAGCTGACCCACAAGGATGTGAAGTTTGTATGGGGTTTAGAACACGAGAGTGCTTTTGAAGAGCTGAAGAAAAGTTTGACTCAAGCTCCTATTTTGACGTTGTCCGAAAGGAATAAACACTTGGTGGTCTATTTAGACGCTTCTTATTCAGGATTGGGTTGCGTGCTGATGCAACGGGGAACGGTTATAGCCTATGCCTCCCGACAGTTGAAAATCCATGAGCCTAATTACCCTACTCATGACTTAGAGCTGGCGGCTGTGGTCTTTGCATTGAAGATTTGGAGGCAGTACTTGTACGGGACGAAGTGCACTATCTTCACTGACCACAAGAGCTTGAAGTATTTCTATGAGCAAAAGGATCTTAATATGAGGCAAAGGAGATGGTTAGAGTTGATCAAAGATTATGATTGTGAGATCCACTACCATCCGGGCAAGGCCAACGTAGTGGCAGATGCCCTTAGCCGAAAGGAGAGACCCAAGCCAATCCGGGTGAAATCTTACCAGTTGGTGATGACCACTGATGTGATGACACAGGTCAAGGGGTTCCAAGATGAGGCGTTGAACGAAGAGCGCCTTAACTCCAAATGGACGAGAGGTCTAGTCTCGGAGTTGGGTGAGAACACTCTCAGAGTTAGAACCCGCTTCGGGCGGATGTGGATCCCTTGTTATGGAGACCTATGGGGGAAAATCATGGATGATGCTCATAAGACTCGATACTCTATTCATCCCGGTGCTACAAAGATGTATCATGATATGAAGATAGATTACTGGTGGCCGGGTATGAAGCGTGATGTAGCGGAGTATGTGAGTAAGTGCCTTACTTGCTTGCAAGTAAAGGCTAAACATCAGAAGCCATATGGGAAGATCCAACCTTTGATATACCCGAGTGGAAGTGGGATCACATCACCATGGACTTCATTACGAAGTTACCATGTACGGCGAGGGGGTACGATGCTATATGGGTGATAGTAGACCGTCTGACGAAGAGTGCTCATTTCTTGCCAATCCGTGAGACGTATTCATCTGAGAGGTTGGCGGACCTGTTCATCAAAGAGATTTTGACTCGTCATGGTGTACCAGTGTCTATAGTGTCAGACCATAACACTCAGTTTACATCTAAGTTTCGGAAGAGATTCCACGACGCGATAGGGACAAGGCAACATATCGGTACAGCGTACCATCCTCAGACAGATGGTCAGTCGGAGAGGAAGATCCAAACACTAGAAGATATGCTACGGGCATGCGTGATAAATTTTGGAGGAAGTTCGGATGAACACTTACCGTTAGCCGAATTCTCATACAACAACAGTTATCATGCCAGCATTGGTATGCCACCATATGAGATGCTATACGGTAGAAAGTGCAGAATGCCTGTATGTTGGGCAGACATCTGACAGAAGGAGTTGGGGAGTGTTGAAGTGATCGAGGCTATGACTGAAAAGTTGGAGAAGATCAAGGCCTTTATGAAGGCGGAAAAAGATAGGCAAAAGTCGTATGCTGACAAGAGGCGTAGACCGGTTGAATTCAAGGTGGGTGATAAAGTTATGCTAAAGGTTTCACCTTGGAAGGGGATCTTTCGGTTCAGAAAGCGGGGTAAGCTAAGTCTGAGGTATATAGGAGCTTTCCGAATCATTGCTCAAGTAGGAGAGGTGGCCTATAGGTTGGAGCTACCTGATGAGTTAAGTGGGATTCATCCAACATTCCATGTATCTCATCTGATAAAATGCCTAACTGATGAGGATATGATTGTGCAACTAGAGGATATTGAGGTAGATGAATGGCCCAATTATGTGGATCAACCGGTGGCCATCATTGACAGAAAAGAGAAGAGATTACGGAATAAAGTGGTTCCACTGGTGCGAGTACAGTGGTGGAACAGGAAGGGATCTGAGTCTACATGGGAGACCAAGGAAAAGATGAGACAGCATTATCCACAACTGTTCAAGGAGTGACAGGTTTCGATGACGAAACCTATATAAGGGGGGTGGACTTGTAACACCCGGAAATTTTAAAAGAGAAAAAGAAAAGAGAAGTATAAAGAAAGAAAGGTGAAATAACCCAAGTTGAGGGGTTAAAGTTGTGCAAGAAGCAAACTTTATTATTATTTTAATATGCTTAAAAGTGGGCATGGCCACCCACACCTCTGCTCTTACCAACTGCTCGACTGCAGAAAGAAGAAAAGCAGAAAGTTTCCATTGGTTTTCTAGAGAGAAGAAGAAGAAGATCATCTAGAAGGTAAGATTTTGTGTGGTTTCAGCTGGGTTTTCAACTTGTAGACCGAGTCTTATGTGCTTCTCTATTTTCGATTGGGTGTTTTTGGTGTGTTTAGGTGTTTGAACTCCAAGTGCTCTTGAGTTTGGAGGAGTTTTACTCGAAGGCTGCTGTAGGTGAGTTCTAGATCCCCGGTTTTTCTGTTTTAAACATGTTTTGGGGCTGAAATGCATGTAAACTTTTATTTTTAAAAGTTTCAGTATGTTAACCGTATATGTTTCCCCTGTTTATATGGGTATGTGTGTTTGTGAATGTTTGACTGAATTACATGGTTTTATGCTTGTTTTATGAGCTTAGTATGCTAGATTTGGGCTAGGAATATGTTAGAATGATGATCGGGAACTGAAATTAGCATAAGTTGGAACAAGCATAGTACCCATGCGCCCAAACTGCCCATGCGCCCAAGTGGTTGCTCATGCGCTGAAGTTTCTCATGTGCCTAAGTATCCATGCGCCTAAGTCTTTTTGCCCATACGCCTAACTGTTGCTCATGCGCCTAAGTTTTTCCCCATGCGCTCGTGTTCCCATGCGCCTAACTGTTCATGCGCCTGCATAGTATCCATGCGCCTGCATAGTGCTTATGCGCCTAAGATGACTTAGAATTTTTCTGAAATTTTGGGAAAAATGGAAATTTATGATTAAGCTCTGGGATGTTAAGGTGGGTTATGTTTGTTCATGTTATGCATGTTGTGGCCTGTTATTGATGTTCCTTATTACGAATTATTGCGTGACTTTACGTGGTGTATTAATGCTCTTATATGTAAAGTATTATATAATGAAAGTGAAAGACATTATTACGAAGTGGAACCTAATGAAAGAATGTAAAGTCTTGCAAGCTAGGAGGTTCACAACTCATTGAGGGCTTGTTAGCTCAACTGTGTGCGGTTTAGCTAACCCATGAGGATGCGCACAGGGGTCAATCCTTGTGATTGACCAATATGAACGAAACGGGACCCTTGTCGCTTGCCTCGGTACTGGAGTCAGCTTCGTGCACAATGTTAGGGGTCTATTTATAGACTTCGGCCCAGTACCAGCTTCGTGCACAATGTTTGGGGTATAGCATATGACATGGGTCTAGATGAAAGTGAAAGATAATGATGAAAGTACGAAATGAATGAAAAGAATGTTGAAAGATAATAATGATATTATCAAGTTGTACGTATGTTGTGTGAATCATGAACGAAAAGGTTTTTACTAAAGGTAAAGTATTTTATTATATGAAACTAGAATTCACTCAGCAACGCTGACTTTTCATGCATTTTCAGTTGGCAGGTAACTTGTTGCTAAGGATGGCATGAGGGTGAAGCTACTTGGCGAGCAAGACTGGCATCCATCTCATGCAATCATAATGATGTTGTTTCGTAATACAACTAAGTGATATTTTGTAATCTTTTAAATGACGATGTATTACTTGGCAAATGTTTTTATTAAAGCATAAATGGTTTTTGATGAATTATTCCACTGCAATATTTTATTACTTAGTAAATCTTAATATGTATTGATATAAATGAGGTTGTGATTGACCAACTGTGGGGTTCCCGGGGACGGAGCCTTACAAAAGTTCTATCATGAAACTTTTCGCATGAAAGTTCTTGCATGGAATAGTTTTCTCATGAAAAGTTCTCTCATGAAAAAGTTTTGGCAATATATAGTTATTTTTGCAAATTTCTAGCACGATTCAGTTACTCCTGCGAAAACTTCAACCAAAATCGACTTTTATGAGTTTGAATCGCTGCTATGGTCTCAAATCTTCGTTTTCCACCAAAATGCAAAGATACTGTAACGACTACCTTCCAGGGCACCCCCTAGGGAGCGTTATGCATAGGATATATAGAATACATTGTAATCAGAGAATACATAGCCGAAGTCAAACTATAATTATAAATTATAACGTATTATACATCTGTCTTCTGATACAATACTAATATTACATCAGTTTAACTATAGAAGAGATCCAAATCCTCAACAACACTTTAGTGATTTTTTTTTAAATGAGTGTAATTTTAAAAATATGTTAACATGAAGGGTATTTCTCGGTTTATTTAGAAATCAAGGGTACCCGCCACCGACCGAATTTAGCCATCCCAGAACTTGTCGACGGGGATGGCGGGTTTTGGGTTCGAGACAACCACAACCACACAATCTACCAACTTATTTTCTTTATAAACACCGATTTTCCTTTCGATTTCAACTGCGCAACTCACCTACTCAACTCCATTTTATTCTTTATAAACACCCCATTCAACCCACATTAACATGCATTTTTTTACATATCTTCATTATACCAAAAATTTTAGTATGTCTCGACCTTATTTTCTACGGTTGTATTGGGTGGTGATGTTTCTTTTATGAATGGAAATATTATGTGCGATGCTTCAACCCGAAGTACCACTGTTGTTCTTCATCAAAGAATGTCATACGTATCATTTGTTGATTTCATTTACAGTCATCTTGAAGTTGAAAGAGAGCATTATAATTTGAAATTCAAATTATTTTACACGTATGGTGTGTTTTCTCAAACTTCTGAAATTTTTAACGATGCAAGTCTTGAGATATTGTATCATTTGGCAGATAACATTAAAAATTTCCTTGGAAATATTCATGTTATTTTTCAGCGAATACCATCTGTCCAACAATCCAATTGTATGGATCCGCTACACGATCATCAAGCCGGTCTGTCATGCAACTTCAACCCGGAATATTTTACAACTCAGTAATCAAATGTTGATGTGAATGACGATGAAAACGGAGGGTTTGATAACTCGGATGATGATATATAGCAAGATACTGAATCGGTTCCATCGTATGATGAATCAACTGACGATGAAGACGTGTATGGAATTGTAGACCACAACAATTATGTGGCTAATGTAGCAGTATCCTACGGGGATGTGAACTATTCTGAAGATCCGCAACAACTACAAGGTTATGAGGCTGTTAATTTTGATGAAGACCATATGGATATATGGAATGAGGATTCAAAAGAAATTCGTGTTGGTATGTATTTTAGATCAAAAGCTGAACTCAAGTATGCAGTGCAGCTATGGAATGTTACACGTAATAGGGAACCTTTTGTGGTTGAAAGTAAAGCTACAACTTATAGAGCAAAATGCTACACCACCAACCCTAAGTACAAAAGTGATCTTCCTACTGGTCCTCCATGTAGTTGGTTTGTGTATGCTACTAAACCCACCCATCATACCATGTGGCGAATTTCAAGATGGGTGAATGACACAACTGCTTTGGTAGTGTCGTTGGCAACAATAACAGAGGGTTGAAATCAAGAAATATTGTAACTCGGATCATCCACTTTATTCGCCAAGATGCTACTTTTCCAGTCAAACAAATTCAAGCATATATAAAAGACACCCTGAATGTTGATGTATCATATAACAAGGCGTGGCGTGCTCGAAAGGCTGCTATTAATAATATTTACGGTACTTGGGATAGTAATTTTGAAGAATTACCTAAGTATATCAACGCACTACAAGAAAAGAACCATACTATCATGGAATGGTTACATGATGTAGCCAGTTCTTCACAATGCTATACGTTTAAATATGTTTTCTGGGCATTTGGTCCGATAATCAAGACATTCAAGCATTGTCATCCTGTTATATGTGTCAACGGGACTTTCTTGAAAGGATCCTACCGTGCTAAAATCTTGATTGTTGTTACCAAAAATGCAAACAACTACGTAGTACCAGTAGCATATGCAATTGTGGATGAAGAGACAACTGAAAGTTGGAGTTGGTTTTTGTAGCAGTTTTGGTCTCATATTGGAGTTAATCATAACTTTGTGGGTACGGGGAAAAAATTGTGTGTTATCTCCGATAGGCACAAAGGAATCATCAACGCAATGAACTCTCTTGAAGACCTGAAATCCCACACAGTTCATCGTTTTTGTCTCCGACATGTTCGTAGCAACTTTATGCATAAATTCAAGGTTTCCAGATTGAAAAAAGTTTGTTGGTTAATCGGCAGTGCCACCCAACAAAGGAAGTATGGCTACTTTGTCAGTCAAATGGAAAGAGTCAATCCGGAAGCGTGGAATTATTTAAAATCCATTAAAGAAAGAAGATGGATGCTTCTACATGACAAAAACCAACGTTGGTGGGATAACCTAACGACAAACATTTCTGAAAGTTTTAACAACATGTTGCGAGGGGTAAGACTTTTGCCAATAAAGGCTATTATTAATTGCACGTTTGAGAAAACCGTTGACCAATTCAAAATCCACAACGAGATTGCAACAACTTGCAACACACCATTACCCCCACGCATGTGGCGTTTATTTCATGGTCGTGATATCACTTCACAGGAACATGTGATAACGGAGTTTGATTACAGAGAGGCAAGGTACAGGGTTATGTCAAAGCTACATACAAATGAAGTGGGTGAAAATGATTATACTGTAGAATTCGCAGAAAGAACCTGCACATGTGGTAAGTGGCAAATACAAAGATTCCCATGCTCACATGCAATCGCGGTATGTCGACATAGAGGTTTATCTCCTCTTACTACTGTGCACCAGGTATACACTACTGCAGTTTATCAGGAACAATATAATGGGAATTTTTACCCGCTTCGTCACCCAGGTTATTGGACGGATCTAGGTTGGAGGATTAGAGGAGATCCATCAAAGATTACCACGAAACGAGGTAGGCGACGCACTCGTAGGATACATCACGAAATGGATGTTCATTGTCATCCAGATGAGCATGTTATACATAGATGTTCCATATGTAGACAGATGGGTCACAATATGAATACGTGTCCAAACTCGCATCCATGATTTTCTTCTTTATGTTTTTTAAGAACTATTATTGTGTGTATTTTTTATTGAAGTTAATAAAGTTGTATATTTTTGATTTGTTAGTAGAACCCCTGGTAAGTTGTATCACCTCAAATCCTCCTATATATATCACATCCCCTAGCTCATTTCTCATCACTCTTCTCCTCATTTTCATAACACACATCAAAACTCTTCATCCAATATCATGGATTCATCTTCATCTTCTTCATCCAATACCAAAAACTCTTTAATAAGTTTTCGTTCCGGTGAGAACTGCTTCCGTTGCGGTGGTAAAACAGAGTATCGTTATTTTTTCAAGACCGAAATGTTAATATGTGTAAGATTATATTATAAACTTCAACTTTTGATCTTTTGGTTATTTACCAAAATGTTTGAATATTCTATCTATTTTTAATTTTATAGACATCGTGTGACCGTCCTCAACCAGATAAAGAACCGGAGATGAACCCAGAATAGATCTCGCAGATGAACCCGGAGAAAAATGAAGACCCGGAAGTATTGAAAAGTGCTTATGTTTATGACAGTCCTGAAAAACAAGAAGAAATAACACACAACTTTAATCCATATCCAGGGGAGCACTCATCAGATTCAGAATACTCAAATAAAGATTGTCATTGGAAATAAGTTTGTATTTGTGTTTCAGTATTAATAAAATCATGCTTATGTGTTTTTATTTGTCGGTTGAGCCATTCCAAATTATCATAAAACCCTGTTAGCACAGTGGGGCTCAACGTATTCCCAACAGATGAGATATGTGTCACTCCTCCAGCACGTATGACTTTTGTACAAATTTCAGGTAGATATTGGATAATATAATCATAAGGCCTCCAGTTAAACTGAAATAAATAACATATAATTAAATTTATAACACCTTGTAATAACTAATTTTTTAAAAATATATGATTAAAAAGTTAATACCATCATGTCATTTAACGAATGTTATGTGGATCGGTACGCGCTCAGGCAATGCGGAGTGGTGTTAACATAGCTAAGTTTGCCGCCTTGCCATCTTTCAAAAATATTCAAATAAACCAATGCTTAATCAATAAATTTTTCTATAAAACATAGAAATAATAAAGGTACCAAAAAGTTGTACGTTGTTTTAACATACCTTGCACCGTAGGGTTGTGTGAAATCAATAACGCAGTTATTAATTGGAGTCATGGTAGGAAATCTTTCCCACGCCCATAGTTGTAGCAAGAATAATGGACCCCCAACATCAGTTACTGTTATTTTTGTTGCTCTGCTAAGTTGCCTATACAACCACGCTAAAACTGCACTACCCCAGCTTAGTTGCCCACAAACACTTAAATTTTCAATATGGGATAAAAAATTAACATGCAATATGTTGGAAGACGTATCCGGGAATAAAGTTGCCCCAATTATGTAAAATATAATTAATCTAACATGTTGTACACATTGCTCTTCGTTGGCATCGTCAGGAAAGTCTTTTCTTATTTTATTTAGAATTGCAGCAAGATTAATTTTGTTACCTTCCACAGCATGTGAATTAAGAGAATAACCAGTTAAATGTTGAAACCTCATTAATATTTTAGTTTTGCTCATCAACTCATCAGTGCCAGAAATAACATCACCATCAACTTGTAAACCCCATAATACCTGGACATCTTGAAGGGTGACCGTGCATTCTCCAATAGGTAAGTGAAAAATGTGTGTCTCCGGCCGCCATCTCTCCACCAAAGCAGTAATAACACCACAGTCAAGCGTACGATATCCACAATCGATAATACCTTCGAAACCCGCCAACCTTATGTGGCGCATGACATTATGCGAGATAGGTTTTTCAGCAATGTGTTTCCAAAAATTTTTATCACCCCTTCTAGCTCTAAATATACCAGCATCACTCGGTGGATTTTGAAAATAGTGAGCTGCTCTATGCTCACCACCCAAGAATAATAACTCATTGTTAATAGGACCTGGTGTAATTCGCCAACTCATTTTGTAAGAATTTTTTTGGTATAATGAAGATATGTAAAAAAAATATATGTTAATGTGGGTTGAATGGGGTGTTTATAAAGAATAAAATGGAGTTGAGTAGGTGAGTTGCGGTTGAAATCGAAAGGAAAAATCGGTGTTCATAAAGAAAATAAGTTGGTAGATTGTGTGGTTGTGGTTGTCTCGAACCCAGAACCCGCCATCCCCGTCGGCGAGTTCTGGGATGGCTAAATTCGGTGGCAGAACCTGTAATAAAACCGAGAAATACCCTTCTTGTTAACACATTTTTAAAATTACACCCATTTTTAAAAAAAATCCACTTTAGTCCTTTATCTCCTCATAAGCTTAGTCCATAATCTCTTATTCCTGTAATCACCTGGCACCTAGGATGTGTGTCCATAAAATAAAAAAAAACATATGAGACTCAGCATAAAGCTTGTGAGTTCATGAACATAGTAAATTCAAACATATAATATTGTCTATTGCATCAAGCAGATAGGAACAGAGTAAGCACATTATAAATTCACATAACCAGGCTATGTAGACAAACTCCACTGGCTAAAGCAGATTCATACAAACAGCCCTCAAGCATCCTATCAAGCATTGCCACATATCACAGATGCTATTGATAGTCAATTCTTTAATTTTTACCAGTTATCAAAACATCACATCCTGTTTTAGAAAACAGTTCAGAGGAACTCACCTTAACTAATCCGATCGGTGACATGTCTGCACAGGTTCACGGCTATCAAGTATTATCCTATACACAAAATAACATTAGTTAAGCTACATTGTAGCTAGCAACTATCTTAGGGATAATTTGTTATTATTTTCTATTGGTTGGCATTATTTGACACTTTCTATTATCCTATGCCAACCCTTTGGTACAACCCTTACAAGTTGGTATATCTCAAACGTTTCTGTCATGACAGTGCCAACCCTCGGGGCTACCCAATACATTCCCATTAATAACACTAACACCTAATAAAAATAATAATAATAATAATAATAATATACTAGTAGTAGAGATAATAATAATAATAATAACAATATAAACATCTATAACAAGAATAATAATCTATTATAAAATACTAAAATAATAATAATAATAATAATAATAATACTACAAAAATAATAAAATAACTAATACAAAAATAATAATAACTATAATAATAATAATAATATAGTAACTAAAGATATAATTAAACGAGAACATACCTGAAAACTATCTACCGTAATTTGATGTAGAGTCTCCCCTACTCACGCCCCTACTCGATCTCAAAAAACGTCTACTAGCAACACCCAACGGGGTATCGAGAAATCAGGATTCTCTTTATATTAGAGCGTTCCCAAAGAAACTTATACTCTAAATTCAACCTTAAGATTTCTATTTATAAGGTAGCAGGCAGGCAGGTTAAATTCCTGCGCGGGTGATGTGGGATATAATTGAGCTGCTAGCCTGTCTGCTTACTTAATATAATTAATTCAGCTGTTTACTTCATTTTTATCTTATAACTTTTAATGTGTAACATTTTATAAAATTTCGGATATGCCGTCGTGACGATCTTATTTTTCTCTATGTGTCAACCTAAGTTTCGTAAAAAACGGAGCAGGTTTGAATATAATATATTATTATTATATTCAAACGGTCTCTTATAACATAAAAATTTCATCTAAAAACTTTAAACTTCAAATAGACAATTTACTCATTACTTACTCGTTTGACAATATATAAAATGCAAAGTTCATATTGCTTTTATTTCAACTATTACATATGACTCAAACGCTTGGGATGTTACATTCTTGTCCCCTTAAAAGAATTTTGTCCTCGAAATTAGGAGGCTACTCAAATAATTGTGGATATTTGGCTTTCATTTCTTCTGCTAATTCCCAAGTCTTCTCGGGCCCTTTCTGACCTTGCCACTGAACTAATACTAGTGGAATTATCTTCTTTCTTAATTTACGCTCTTGAAAATCAAGAATCTTTAACGGTCTTTCTATGAAGTTTAGTTTCTCGTCTACTTGCATGTCCCCAATGACACTGCTTGTGTGGGATCTGCCGAACATTTCCTTAGGTTTGATATATGAAATGTATCGTTAATACCTCTTAAGGTTTTTGGTAATTCTAGCCTGTATGCAACTGTACCGATTCTTGCGATGATTTGAACGGTCCAATATACCTGGGACTTAACTTGCCGCGTTTACCAAATCTCATCACTCCTTTCCATGGTGAGACTTTTAGCATTACATAGTCTCCTTCTTGAAATTCTAAAGGCCCCCTTCTGTTATCTGCATAACTCTTCTGTCTATCTTGAGCAGTCTTAGTCGTTGTCTTATTTGTTGGATTTTCACAGTTGTTTCAAGAATAATTTTAGTTTTAGTCAACTGATCATCCCCTATTTCTGTCCAACAAATGGGAGTTCTACACTTCCTTCCATATAAGGCTTCATACGGTGCAGCTTTAATGCTGGAATGGTAGCTGTTCTTATAAGAAAATTCGATCAAAGGCAAATGATCTTCCCAGCTACCTCCAAAATCAATCACGTAAGAACGCAACATGTCTTCCAAGATTTGAATTGTTCGCTCGCTCTGACGATCGGTTTGAGGATGATATGCAGTGCTTAAACTAATTTTGGTTCCAAGTTCCTTTTGGAAACTTGTCCAGAATCTGGATGTAAATCGACTATCCCTATCAGAGATAATGGATAAAGGCACTCCATGTTTACTTACTATTTCATCAATATATATCTTGGCAAGTTTTTCTATTGGATAGCTCTCACTTATGGGTAGAAAATATGCTGACTTGGTTAGCCTGTCAACCACGACCCATATAGCATTATATCCTTTTCGTGTTCTTGGAAGTTTCGTGACAAAATCCATCGTCACTCTATCCCATTTCCATACTGGCAACTCCAATTGTTGTAACTGACCGGCTGGTTTTGATGTTCAATCTTAACTTGCAGACATTTTAAGCATTTCTCAACATATTGGGCTATAGATCTTTTCATATTAGGCCACCAGTAGTGATTTCGAATATCTTTATACATTTTGCTTGCTCCAGGATGCATTGTGTATTTGGACTTCTGGGCTTCATCCAATACTTTGCCCTGAATACCTCCAAATTTTGGGATCCAAATTCTCTAACCAGATCATAAGATTCCATCGGTCCCTTGAGTCAGTAATTTTTGGTTATCCGTCATTATTTTAGCCTAAATATTCTCATCTTTCAATGCTTCAGTTTGAGCATTCTTAATTTGGTCTTTCCAATCAAGCTTGACATCTATCTTTAATGCTTTTACTCTGATCGCTTTAACTCTTTCTTTCCAACTGAGAGCATCTGCGACTACATTAGCCTTTCCTGGATGGTATTTGATTTCACAATCGTAATCATTGAGAAGTTC
This sequence comes from Flaveria sonorensis, assembly GCA_025506505.1. NCBI lineage: Eukaryota > Viridiplantae > Streptophyta > Magnoliopsida > Asterales > Asteraceae > Flaveria > Flaveria sonorensis. Next base: position 12,367,603 of record CM046435.1, on the reverse strand, counting down.
CATCCATTTTCTTTGCCTCATGTGTAACATCTTTTGATTAAAGATGTGTTATAAGCTCTTATGGTCTGAGTAGATTACACACTTAGTACCATATAAGTAGTGTCACCAAATCTTTAAGGCAAACACTATGGCACCCAATTCAAGGTCATGCGTCGTATAGTTCTTTTCATGAACTTTTAGTTGTCGTGATGCATAGGCTATAACCTTATCTCTTTGCATCAACACATAACCTAAACCATTATATAAGGCATCACAGTATATTGCAAAGTCTTCATTACCATCTAGTAATACAAGTATGGGAGCACTACTAAGCTTTTGTTTTAGAAGGTTAAAAGCTTCTTCTTTCTTTGGTCCCCAGTCAAACTTTACATTCTTTCGAGTCAAAGATGTTAAAGGGGTAGCAATCTTGGAGAAGTCTTGAATAAACCTTCGGTAGTATCCTGCTAATCCCAAAAAGCTTCTAATCTTACTAGGATTCTTTGGTGATTCCCATTTCATCACAGCTTCTATCTTCACTGGATTTACTTGTATTCCCTTCTCATTTATCACGTGACCGAGGAATTGAAATTATCTTTTCCAGAAGTCACATTTAGAGAATTTTGCATAAAGCTTTTCTTGTCGACAGGTTTCTAGAACCATTTAGATGTCTGGCATGATCATCTTGGTCCTTAGAATAAATATGTCGTCGATAAAGACAATGACAAACTTATCTAAGTATGGTTTGCAAACTCTATTCATCAGATCTATAAATGCTGCAGGGGCATTGGTTAGTCCAAAAGACATAACCAAAAATTCGTAATGCCCATAACGCGTCCTGAATGCGGTCTTGGGAATATCTTCCTCGTGCATTTTCAACTGATGATAACCTAATCGAAGATCAATTTTTGAAAAGTAGTTGGCTCCTTGAAGTTGATTAAATAAATCATCTATTCTTGGTAAAGGATACTTGTTCTTAACAGTTAACTTGTTTAACTCTCAATAATCAATGCACATACGCATTGAACCATCTTTCTTTTCGACGAACAATACTAGCGCTCCCCAAGGTGAGGAACTAGATCTAATAAACCCGTTTTCTAAAAGTTCGTCAATTTGCTTCATAAGTTCTTTCATCTTCGAAGGGGCTAGACGATAAGGAGCCTTGGCGATTGGATTAGCACCAGGTACTAAATCAATATGAATTCTATCTGACGATCAGGTGGAAGTCCTGGTAAATCTTCCAGAAACACGTCTGGGAAGTCGCACACTACAGGGATTTCATTGATCTGTATTTCCTTTTTAGCATATATCATGAACAAGAGAAAGGCTATGCATCTTTTCTGAATATATTTCATTGCCTTTACTACTGAGATGATATTGGTCATGGGATTTCCATCACTTCCATGAACTAGTAGCTTTTGCCCATTTGGCTTACGTACCGTCATCGTCTTATGTTCACAGTCGAGACGAGCACAACATTTATTCAACCAATCCATCCCAAGAATCATATCATATTCACTTAGAATGGTCAGTATTATATTTACAGATAATTTTGTGTTTACTAGGGTAATAAAACAAATCTTACTTATCTTATCTTGCTCACCACTGGTAGTTTCTACAATATATGCACAATCTTGAGTTTAGGGTAGTGAGTTCAAATAAGGTACTAAGGAAGTTGAAATGAAACTTTTATTTGTGCCAGTATCAAATAAACATCTAGCATAGATGTTGTTAATAAGAAACGTACCAGCTATAGTTTCATCCCCAGCTTCTTTTAACACATACACTCGGCCCTTGGAGTTGTTCTGATTCTCCACAGGTTGTGCTTGTGGAGGGTTCTTGCAATCACTTTGGAAATGTCCATACTTCCAAAAATTGAAACATCTAATTTTGGGCAGTTCTTTCATGAATGATCACCCATTGGACATTTAAGACACTTGGAATCTTGATACTTTCTCTAAGACTCGCTTTTATCATTCCTCCATGGTTTGTTGATATGGTTCCCTTCATTTCGTGTGATCTTTCTGTCCTTTCTTGGCATCTGGTTTCCATCCTCATTTCTCTTTGTTTTGTTGTTTTCAGTCATTACACCTTCTTCTTCGTATGCAATGGCACTTAATGCAACTGCAGATTCATAGGTTTTGGGGGCAGACATCTTAACTAACTGTCAAATATGAGGAGGTAACCCCTGCACATATCATTTTACATGCTTTTCTTCAGGTGTTACATGCTCAGGAAGTAGTCGAGCCATCTTATCAAACTTGGTCATGTACATACGATATGTCATCGTCCCGACCTATAGTTGTAAGAGTTCTCTTTTAATTTTGTCCCCTTCAACTTCAGGACAAAACTTTTCCATCACAAGCTCCTTTAGTTCATTCCAGCTCAAAGCAAAAACAATTCCAGGTCCTTTAGCTTGTTTAACATTGTCCCACCAAAACAATGTCTCAGACCTGAATGAGTGAGTGGCATACATGACAGCTTGCGTGGCTGTGCATCCACTAATTTCAATAACAGCTTCCATCTCAGGGATCCACTGAAAGGTCGCCATGGCATCTCTTTTCTTGTAAAATATTGGAGGTTCGCATCCCTTGAAAGCTTTGTAAGAACAACCCTACTTAGGTTCAGTTCTCATAGCAGCATCTCCATTACTATTGGTGTTATAGATATGATCATCCTGTCCATTGCTATCATTGCTCATATACCCCCTAGAGGCATTCAAAACCTCGGCAAATAATGGTTGGCAAAGCATCTTTAATTACACCAGCTACGACCGCATGGAATTACGGTCCAGCAAATTGTTGCGCCTTGGATTCAGTATTATGAAAATTTTCATGATCATCATTCGTAGATGACATGATTTGGCTTCTACTACTAGGAGGTCTACCACAACCCGTACCATGAATACTACCTCCTCTTGTCATAGTGAAAACCTACATGAGGGAGCAGGGAATTAGTATTCACATGATGGATTATGATCCAGAACATAATAGTACTGATAGACAAAAATAACAGTGGCCAGGTGTCATTGCTTATCTATTGCACTTACAATGTTCTAGCCATTATCCTCCATGTTTTACCAAAACCCGTTACCCAGTACCTAAGTAGTTAATCTATTTATCTTAAAGCATCTTCTCTAGTTTAAGTCTAGATACTATCCTTGTACCTAGTTCACTTAAACTATGGCTCTGATACCAACTTGTAACACCCGCCATTTGGGGCACCCCTTAGGGAGCGTTACGCATCGGATATACAGAATAGATAGTAATCAGAGAATACATAGCGGAAGTCAAACTATAATTATAAATTATAACGTATTATACATCAGTCTTCTAATACAATACTAATATTACATCAGTTTAACTATAGAAGAGATCCAAATACCCAGTAACACTTTAGTCCTTTATCTCCTCATAAGCTTAGTCCATAATCTCTTATTCCTGTAATCACCTGACACCTAGGATGTTTGTCCATAAAATAAAAAAAAAAACATTTGGGACTCAGCATAAAGCTTGTGAGTTCATGAACATGATCGGTTCAAAAGGATCTAATCTGTGATGATATCTTGATGCAATGATCAATTCAAACACAAAGTAATCAAACACATGCAATTACATCAAAAATTTTATAGATTTCATTGATAGCAAATGCACAGGATATAATGTGTAGGGGTTACAGTTCTTTCATCTACTTCTGTATTCTATAGTCTCAAGTCTTAAGTCTAAAGTCTACTGGTCTAAAGTCTACCCTGCACAATACATAAAATATCCTATTTATACTATCAAGAAACAAAGGAACATATATTTACAAAATAAGTCCCTATACTATGACAAAAAAACATATAAAGACAAAATGTTAATTTTTTTGGAGCTTTAACAATACTCCCCCTAAGATTTATATTGTCTTCAGTCCACATTGAACTCTTTTTTCTCATCTTTGATCTTGAACACGGGCTTCTATTTGTAGAGTTCCAACTCTCATAAAGCCTTCTTGAATGCAAACTTGAACTTCTTTCAAAGATTCTATGATCTGCTCAGTATTCAAGATCTCAGAAAGGATTGTAGCATTTTTGTTGATCTTCCACCTTCATTTGGCACATGAATAGGTGAATCAGCAATAACTTTGATAACTTTGAGTGAAGACTCCTCGGCAATCAAATTCTCTTATGATACCTATATATCACAAAGATTAACTGATAACAGTCAAATGTTTAATGAATGAGTGTATCGGGTGTTCGAGTGAGTGAATCAGAGTGTTTGAGATTGTGAATGAGTGAATGAAAACTACACAAGTGTTGTATATATATGTGTAAACTTTTAGGCGCATGAGCACTGTGAAGGCGCATGATACTAAATTTCACACTAAGTTTTAGACGCATGAGCACTGTGAATGCGCATGAGGTTTAGACGTATGAGCACTGTTCAGACGCATAAGCACTGTTTAGGCGCTTGGGCACTGTTCAGGCGCATGAGACTTGATGAAACACTAACACTTGTATTTTACATTCAAACGTCTAACCACTAGGAAAGTCTGGTACTGTTTAGGCGTATGAGCATAAGATGATATGCCCAACACTTAACCGTCACATGACAACTGTTTAGGTGCATGAGCTTGAATGAAATGCCCAACACTTGTATGATTTTCTGAAATTCATCATACTCCTGATTTAGACTTATGAGTACTATTCAGGCACATGAGAAACCTTCCATGAGTCTTGACACTTGAAATTTTCACACCATCCATCTGAACACTGTTTAAGCATATTAGTACTGTTCACACACAATTTTATAAACATGTAGTCAATTTTTTTTTACCATTTTATTTTTATTTTATTTTTTTTTCAAAAACAATTTCCAGTCATTTTAGTCTCTATATAACTTTTACAAAATAAATAGTCTCATTTTATTTGCAAGAAGTTTTTCCACTGAATTTGAATTCTTTTTCAGGTTCATTTTTACATCATATCAAACACACACTTGCTTGAAATTGCAGCTTCATCCTTTTATCCAAAACACTTTATTTTTTATTTTCCACTTTTTAAAATTCAATTATTTTCTCTTTTTTATTTTTACTCCCCCTAAACTTTTAAGTTTTACAAACTTAGCAGTTTCATTGACTTTGCAAGAAGAGGAAACTAATCATTATCAACATGCCTGCATACAGAAAATCATGCAAATTTCAAAAATAAAGCAGAATAAAAAATCTACTATATACAATTGAATCATAAGCCTGTAGTGAGATCATATCAGTTAAGATCAGTACATTAAAATAAAATAAATTAATGGATAGTCATAGACAGTGATTAAATCCTGATCAAGTGTGTTCCAGGTTAGCATTTCTGCAGCAAAGGAGACACTAGATCTAAGGACAGAAGATAAATTCTATTGGCAAGATACTGGCGCACTTACTTTTTTCAATTCTTGGATTGATTAAGGTACGATTAGATATGACATTATTTAAGTCACACTTAGACTTAGAGAGTTCAACCCTCGTCAAGATATGCAAGAAATCACTTTTCTCAACTTGTTAACCTGACATATACTTATAACCAGATCTCATGTTTAGATTGTGCACATTGGCATCTTTTGCATCAAGTGAGAATATCCAGGTCTGTAATGACTTACAACAAAGAATATCTTATCACCTCAGGTCTATGATGACTCATAACAGAGAAATAAATAGATGCTTTAAATAATTAGAGCTCAATGGTTATTCATATCGCCACCAGGTGTGAGTTTATGATTTTACAAGCAATCAATCTGAGAAGTCGACACTACTCATTGGTACTAAAATGGACAAACATGAATGCATGATTGATTTAGTTTGATCAGAAAAATTTACTTTTTCAGTATAATTGCATGAGCTTACCTACACATCATATCTGATCACGTCAGACTTTAGTAGCGAGTGAAGTATGCACCTTATTAGAACTAATGTATCTATCATTTCTCACAAATTGCAAAGATAGATTCAGTCCTAAACAATTAACTAACAAGTAAAATTCTATTTATGTGTTTTTGTTTTATATTTTTCTATTTTGATTTTGCAAGTTTCTATTTTTGTATTTGCTTTTTCATTTTCTATTGATAATGCACAGACAATATATACAATCAGGCAGTTAACTTTGACAATTTCTCTATATTCAAGATTAAGCTAAGGGAGGGTTCTTATCATGTTTAATGAATCAGACAACTGAATTAAACTCAAAACCAGTTTTTTAAACAATATTAATAAGTCCAATTGACTTGACCAAATATTCAAATTGACTTGGTAAAAAGGCTTTTGTAAATAGGTCAGCCAACTGTTTTTTAGTTATGATTTGAATAAAAATGATTAAACTTTTGATATCGAATCTTGATATGTTTTGTTTTTGAGTGTTGGATAGGATTAGCTGTAATGAACATAGCAGCAGTGTTATCAATGTAAATAGGAGTTTTAAAAAATTTGAACCCAACAGTTGGTTTTGTAACCAATGGATTTGAGAACATCCTGCTGAAGCAACTATGTACTCGGCTTCTGCGGTTGAAACATATACATTTGTTTGTTTCTTACATTGCCATGAGACTAATCTGGGACCTAAAAACTGACAACCACCTGTTGTAGATTTACGATCTTGACAACATCCTCCATAATCACTATCTGTATATCCATGTAACTCGAAGTTTCCTTCATAAGGATACCATAACCCTAAAGTCGATTTTCCTTTGAGATACCTGAATATTCGTTTAACAGCAATTAAGTGGGATTCCTTCGGGGTCAGATTGGTACGCAAAGACAAAAACAACATACATTATATCAGGTCTAGATGCAGTAAGTTACATCAAAGATCCAATCATAGATCTGTATAAAGTTTGGTCAACTGATTTTCCTTTCGGATCAGGTTCAATCTTGGTATTTACGTCAGTTGGAGTTTTGATGGATTGACAATCTTGCAGTTTAAATTTCTTCAAGAGTTTTTCAACGAATTTCTCTTAATGATAAAAATTCCATCTGCAAACTGCTTCACTTGAAAACCAAGGAAAAAATTAATTTCTCCGATAGAACTCATTTGGAAACGAGACTTCATGATATCTTCAAATTCTTTGAACAATTTTGGACTTGTAGAACTAAATATGATATCATCAACATACACTTGAACACATAAGAGATCATCAGCATCCTTCTTATTAAACAAAGTAGGATCGATTTTCCCTCGTGTGTATCCATATTGGATCAAATGTTATGATAACGTTTCATACCATATTCTAGGAGCTTGATGCAAACCATACAATGCTTTTCTAAGCTTGTACACACGATGAGGATATTCTGAATCTTCGAAACCTGGAGGTTGCTTGACATACACATCATCGGTGATTAGTCCATATAAGAAATAACCTTTAACGTCCATCTGATACGCCTTGAATTTCATGAATGATGCATAAGCCAGGAAGACAAAAATTGATTCAAGTCTTTCAACTGGAGCAAATACTTCATCATAATCTATTCCTTCTTCTTGGGTGTAACCTTGTGCAACGAGTCTCGCTTTGTTGCAAACAACAATTCCCTGATCGTCTGTTTTGTTTCTAAACAACCATTTTGTGCCTATGGCATTTTCTCTTTCAGGTAAATCCACAAGCTTCCACACTTCTTGTTTGTGGAATTGCAATAATTCTTCTTGCATTGTCTCAATCCAACTATTGTCCTTTAATGCTTCAGTGATGTTAGAAGAAACAATTTGAGAAAGAAAACATGAGTATAAGCAAAGATTTGCTTGTTCTGATTGACTTCTTGTTGTTCTCACATTCAATGGACTGATAATCTGATACGTTGGATAGTTCTAGTGAATACAAGATGTTGGAATCTCATTCCCTTGAACATGAACATTCAGATTAGATTGGTTCAAGTTGGAAAGCTGATGCAATAAGTTCGAAGAATATGGATTGAAATTAGGAACTTGAGTTGGTGAGTTGATAAAATAATCAAGATTATCAATACTAACTACATTACCAGAAACTGATGACGTTCCGGACTCAGGTTGTATAATTTCAGGACCATCATTAGGAATAGGTTGTGAAACATTTGAATTTTCTAACACATGATGTTCTTGATCTTGTTGATGTTGATCATTTGATTTAGACTGAAATACAGGATCTTTAACAAAAAAGAAAAATGGATAATCTGGGCTTGAGTCATCCATATCATCAAAATCAGAATCATCGCTGAAAGAACCGAGATCTCCTTCTTGATTTTTCTTCTCACCTGAAAATTCAAACAAGTTAGAATGAAAAGAGTTTGACAAAGAATCTAAATCAAATAACCAAGCTGGACCATTTGCAACCGATGGAAAAGAATTTTTAAGAAATTTAACGTTGAATGTTTCAAGGATAACATTTGTCCTAGAGTTATAAACTCTAAAGGCTTTTGAAACCGACGAAATTCCAATAAAAAATCCATCATCAGATTTTGCATCAAATTTTCCTAGCTAGTCACTTGACTTTAAAATCAAAACTGGACAACCAAAAGATTTAAGAAAATCTATATTAGGTTTCCTGCCAAACATCAACTCATAAGGAGTTTTCTGTTTATCTTTCACAAGCAATGTATGATTTTGGACAAAACATGCAGTGGATATGGCTTCATCCTAGAAAGTAATTGGAATCTTTGCATCTGCTAACATGGAACCTGTAGCCTCAATCAAAGTTCTGTTTTTCCTTTCAGCAACTCCATTTTGTTGTGGAGTTCTAGGAGCACTGAACTGACGAGCAATTTTTTTTTGTTTTCACAATCATATTTCGTATTTTTAAATTTCGTTCCATTATCACTTCTAATTATTTTCACCTTTTGTTCTAATTGATTTTCTACTTTAATGATGAATTCTTTTAATAATTCAGCCGTTTTAGATTTAGCATGCAAAAAGAAAACCCATAAAAATCTTGTAAGTCATCAATGATAACTAAACAATAAGATTTCTTTCCTCGTCCGAATAGGTCCATATGTAACATCTGGAGAGGTTTGGAATTTGAGTTTATCTGCTTGGGTTTATAAGACGCTCTGTGTTGCTTTCCTTTTAAACATGTAGAACATAAATCTAATGTAGCAAACTTCTTTGTTGGAAGACCTACAACATGATTTCCTGCTACAAGCTTGTTCATGTTCTTAAAGTTGGAATGCCCGAGACGTCTATGCCAAAGTTGACTTTCATCATTTGATGCTTGAGCAATTAGGCATGTTATTTCTATAGATGGATCTACTTGAGACATATCTAACTTGTATGCATCTCGATCATGAACAGCTTTAACAACTACCCATTCTTTGCTTATCTGAAAATCTGGATTCAAAATATAACAAAAAAATCATCAAACAGAACTAAGTAAGATTTGTCAAAATTTAGGAAACACTTAAAAGATTAAAGTTCAATTGTAAGCAGTAGTTGACTTTATCAAAGCTAATAATCCTATTAGACACTGTTCCTTCACCTGTAATTTTACCACCTGCATCACCTCCAAATGCAACACGAGTACCATCTTTTAACTTAAATTCTTGAAGTAAGGCATGGTTGCCTTTCATATGCCGGCTACACCCACTATCAACATGCCACGTGTTAATAGGTCTTCTCGGGCGTACCTGCATTTCAAAAAGAATTAAGTTGAGTTATCAACCCAAGCTGAGATGGTCTTGGGCTTGCCAAATTTATCACAATGGTAAACTGTTTAAAGTGAAGCTTTTTCAAATGAGGCTTATTGTTGACAAATTTACCAATTCCGTTCCTGACAAATTTTTGATTATCTTTGATTTGTTTAGTTCTTAAAGCATGATAAGGTTTTTCAAGATCATCGTCAAGATATTCAACCCATCCGATTAAAACTTTTTAGAAAAGTTTTGTTTACCAACCTTCCCATTGTTCATTCTCACAGATCGTGGAATGAATTTTCCTTGATTATATTACTTTGGTTTTGTAGCATAAGAATCATCATAATCAGAATCATTCATTCGAAAAGATCTCAAGCCTAAGGAAGGTTGTTTTGTCAATCTTTGAAAACCAACACTTTGATTTCTTTGAAATTGTGGATTGACATATCCATTCCTTAACTGTAGATTAACATATTCATTCCTCGGTGAGTTCTTTCTGAAGTAACAATTCTCAGTTTTGTAAGTTATTTCATCGTAATAGGTATAATATTTGTTGAAATAACAATTAACTATTGAATGATTTTTCATATCACATATGTGACAATACCTGTTAACGAAACACTCTTCAGTCTTATGATTGTACATATCACATATTTCACAGTACCTTTGTTGTGATTTAAACAACTATTGATTAACTTTAGATGTGAAGGCCACATTTGATCCTTGCTTTGATTTAGGAGTTGAAAAGTTAATCTGTTGTTTTTGATTGAAAAGTTTGTTCTTTTGAAATTTGGGTTTTGACTTTTGCTCATTAACACCACCATTTATTGACTCTTTAGATACAAATCTTTTGTTGACAGCGGAAGACTTAGGACCTGTACCTATTTTCAGATCGGAGTTAGATTTTTTCTTTGAGTTAGATTGATTTCTGGAATTTTGTTCATGTCAAAAATACCCGCAGATACAAACTTTACTGGTTTAAACTGATTTGTTTCTTTGAGTTTGATTGTTTTGACTTTTATTTTGAGATGTTTTAGATTTAGCATTTGTTCTTTCTGCCATTTGATAAAGTCTGGATTGTTTAATCCGTAAGAAAATGAATCTTCAAATGTTACTTCATCTAGTTTTACTTTCTCTTTATTCTTTGAGTTTTGTTTGTCATTTTTTACAATGATTTCTTCAACAACATGCTCTTTAGGAACAAACATTTTCTTATTCCTTGGTCGTGGTTTGTAAGATTTAACTTTCACTGGATGACCATTTTTAATCTTTTCAGAATCTTGTTCCTCAAATATCTCAACATTTGTTTTCTCTTTATCACTTTCAGAATTCTTTTTCTTATTTTGAAAGGCTTTTAGCTTGGCTTTGTTTTCAGGTGAGTGATCATGTGTATTAAAGTTTTCTGGTAAAGTGTTTGTAATAGATTCAGACATTGGTTCATGTGTGAAACCTAGACCTGCTTTTTGTTTGTCTTTCCTCTTGCTTACCAATTGTTCAACAATTGTTTTTGAACTTTTTACTTTGGCTAGATCCACCTGAGTTACAGCATTAGCTATTTTTTCTTCTTCTAAATTTTTAGTCATCTCCTCAAGTTGTTTCTTCACAAGTTCAAGTTCTTTTAGAGTTTTATTCCAGGAGGTTTGTAAAGATAAGTTCTTTTCATCAGAGACTTTGTGATCATTTTTCAGTTTGTTGTGCATTACTTCTTCTTGTTTAAGTTTGTCACAGATCTTATATGAATATGTTCTGTAATGCTCAACTTGATCAAAACATGTTTTTGTGCACATTTTCTCTCTGACTTCGACATGAATTTCAGGATAACTTGAAGATGAAGTCTCAGAGTTAGAAGATGGATTCTCAACCTTTGGTTGGTTAGACTGAGCCACAAGTGCAATCTCTTCTGAATCCTCTTTTGGGTCAGATTTGTCACTCTAGTCATAATCTTCATCATCATTTTCTGAATCACTATCAGCCTTAAGATCATTATCTTCAGACCATTCTTCATTTTGAATATCTGCAATAAGAGATAAACTAGAGGTTAGATCAGCTATAAATTGGCAGCATAAGCACTCCAGTCATATCCATCTTTGATGCTAACAACAAGAGCTTTCTTTGGCTCTTTAGATGATTTTGATTCATCTTTAAGGTCTTGCATAGGAAGACTCTGATAAAGCTTTTGGAAGGTTTTCTGAGACTGTTGTTGGTATCTTTGACTACTAGAACCTGCTTGAGCATTTCTTCCTTGGTTTCTGGGAGCTTCACATTCTTTTGAGAAATGACCATAACTATTGCATTTGAAACACCTTGACTTTGATTTGTCAAAGCCAACAGTTTTGTTAGCACTTGGCTTGTAGTTCCTGTTAACATAAGAGTGTTTCTGTATTATGTAAGCAATCACACCATCTGCCAATTCAAGTCCACCTCTTCCACATCAACAGGATCCATCTCTAACAAATCCTGCAAAACAAGATCTAATTGGGTTAGATGACTACCTTGATAAGATTAAAAACTTGCCAAAAAAACAGTAAAAGCATATTTTGACTCATCATCCTGTAAAAGGATATTAATAACATCTTTAACTTTGCTAATTTTAACAGAGTTAGAAGATGAAGTCTTAGTTTGAGTTTTAGGAGGAGACTGAGTTTGAGGTTGAGTTGTATAAACAGGAGCACTTGTGTAAGAAGAATCTACAAAGAAACTAGCTCCAACAAACAAATCACCCTTGTCTTCTGGAGTATTATCATCTTTGGCTAGAAAAGCATTCTCCACTGTGTTAGCTGAAGATGCAACATACTTATACTGAGACATTGATGCAGCTCTATCATTGTTTCTGGAGCTCTCATAAATTTCAATAGGTTCAATTTTGGCAATCAAAAGATCTAGATCCATTGGAAACTTTTATGTATGCTTTAATAGAGTGACTGTCTGTTTCCATGAAGATGGAAGAGCATTAAGAAGTTTGTAATTTAGATCTTTGAGATCATTTTTTATACCAGCAGTTGACATCTCAGTAGTTAGTTGCACAAATCTGTTCATCATTTGATTAATTATTTCCCCAGAAAGATGCTCAAATAACTCCAATTGCCTCTTGAGTTTCTGCTTTTTGAGATCTTGTATCTCTTTACCACCTTCATAAATGATCTTTAAAGCCTTGTACATAGTGTACCCAGTTTGATAACCATCAAGTCTAGTCAAGACTTTCAATGGTAATCCCTTGCATATTAATGAATAAGCTTTGATGTCATTCTTCACCTTTCTTAAGTCATCACCTTGCAGACCATCCTCTGGATAAGGTTCTGGAGAGTCTTTTGTATAAACAAATTCTCTGTCAGGACCATCAGATGTAATTGGAATATGTGGTCCTTTCTCTATTGACTTCCACAAGTCAGTATCAATAGACTTTAGATGATGCTTCAATCTTAAAGACTAGTTTTTGAAATCAGCTCTATTCTTTAGCTTTGGAACCTTGTTCTCAGAATCTTCAGACTTAACCATTTTGTATTTTGGAATTTAAGAAAATGACTTGTTTTTGTTGTTTTTAAGTTTTGAAATAAAACTATGAAATGCAAATATTTTTGGGTTTTTTTTTAATTTCTAAGTGTTTATTGATAAGTCTGAGTGCTCAAGCGCCTAAATAGTTATCAAGCGCCCAAACAGTGGTGAAGTGCCTGAATAGTTCTGAAACGCCTGACTTTGAGGTAGAAACGCCTAAGGAAATGCCTTAGTTTAATTCTAAAACGCCCAACTGATGATGCGCCTAAATAGTCTTCAAACGCCCACACAATTATGAAACGCCTGGGTTCCACCCGGTGAAGAAACGCCTGAACAGTTGTCAAATGCCTGGGTTAAAAATGCCCAAACAGTCCTCGTGCACCTGAACAGTTGTCAAACGCCTGAACAGTTCTCTAAATCTTCTACTTTAAGTTTATAGTCATTTTCAGCTCTTATGAAATAAGCATTTAAAATATTTAAGTACTCAAGGTCAGATCTCACTTCCAAGTTGTAGGACCTGTACATGTTAATTTTAGCAATGCATTTAGAAGTACAAAGATGTTCTAAGACCTTGGCTTCTTCGTTATCAGCCATCAGTGCTTGGTTGGGAGAAGCATCTTCTACCTGAAAGTTCTAGCCAATGCCTCCTTCTTCAATAGCAATAGCAGCTTGTTGTTTTGGTTGGCTTGGCTTCTCAGTTCTAGGAGTTGCATCAGTATAGTTTGGTCTGGATATGCTTGGCCATCATTTGTCCTTGGTGCCTTGCACTCCCTAGCAAAGTGTCCCATTTGGTTACAGTTGTAACACTTCACCTTGCTTTCATCCAAGCCAAACTTTCCATTGGCCACATTGCTTGGGAACTTCCTTCATGTTCTCTTGTAGAACTTCTTGGCTCTATGAGTGAGAAGAGACATCTACTGAACTATCTCCATATACTTCGGGTCATCTGGATGGTTACAATCAAAGTCTTTAAAAGTGAAGAGAAAGTTGCCATAACTTTCATCAGCAGACACAAAGGCTTGAGCAGAGCTTGTTTCTTGGATTGGGCTTTCTTGGATGTAGTTCTCCCTTGGTGTCTCAGGGATGTTGATGAAAGGACCCTTTTGAGAGTTGTTAGGGTAGCAGATAAGATGATGTTGTGGTTCTCTACTATCCCTTTCAACCACATGAAAGGCTGAACTCTATTGATTGTTAGAAGAGCTGCTTGATGGATTTTGCATGTTCATCTCCATCTGGTAGCCACTAAGAATACTATACAACTCTATGAGAGTAACTATAGAGAGGTTTTTAGTTCTCTTAATGGCCACACAGTAGTGAGTCCATTGTTTGGGGAGAGAGAATATGAACTTCCTCACAATGTCCCTATTCTCAAGTTTTACTCCAACATCCATCAGAGATCCACAATCACAACATACCTAAAGTATTGTTGAGTCATGGTTTCACCTATCTTGTAGGTGAAGTTCTCAAACTACTGCTTTATGAGGTCTTTCTTGTTTTCCTTGGCTTCCTCAGACCCCTCATACATAAGCTTAAGTGCATCACAGAGCTGCTTAGCCGTTTTGTACTTCTTGAAGCCTCTGTATATAGAGTTTGGAAGAGCAGTTTAGAAAGTGGTCATGGCTTTCTAGTCTACATCAATTTTCTTCCAATCTTCCTCAGAATAGTTAGCCATCTCTTTTGGAATCATCCCACCTCCAGTAGTGGTTGAAGAGGTGCTTGGGATGTGAGGTCCTTCAATAATAGATCTCCACATTCTATTGTCTTGAGACTTGATGACCTTCCATACCTTGGCACCAAGTATCAAAGTCATCAGGAGTGATTAGTGGAGACTTTTTCATGGTACCAGTTTCCATATCAACCTTACATAGAGCTGCCATTTGAGCTGGTATGTGTTTTGTAAAACTAAAATGATCTAAGATGTTGATATCTTACAATCAAGAGACTTAAATGCTTTGATACCAATGGCAGGACCATTGAAGGGGGTCAATGCAATAGCTTCACAGTTGTTAGGAGAGTATTAGAATACTTAAAAGATTAAATAGGGAACCTACTTATGATGAAACAAAGAACATAAGTAAAGAACAGAACAAGAACAAGATAATATGGTTTTCAAGAATGATGTATATTGTTCTCAAGTTCTTATAAAGTTTTACAAAGCTTACATTCTAAAGTTACAAGTACTTGAGATACTTTATACTACATCCTACAATCGGCCATACTTTGAAGGTCAGTTGGGAACACTAATCTAGACAAAAGATCAATGTAGAGTCAAAAGGCAATCTGCCTTTTGACTAATGACTATGACATGCCATAGATCACATCCTAATATATTACAAAAAAGATAAAAGTACAAGAGTAGAAAGTTACAGATATAAGACCTTAATCTACAGTTTGACAAAAGTATAACCTTTTCACCAACTCATATAAGTTGTTCAGCTTTTATCTAAAGGTGATTCAGAAAAAGCATGTTTTCTCCGTCTTCGGAAGAAATCAGTCTTTGGCTTCGAAAGCCTTTGTCTTTGATGCTTCGAAAGACTTCATATTTGGCTTCGGAAGATTTGGTCTTTGGCTTTGGAAGATTTGATACTTAGTATAATTCACTGAGTTATCTCAAATCTTCCAAAGTAACTTCCTTGTACTTTACTTGTGCATGCTGAGAGCTCTTTGGTTACATCAGCCTCTAAGTGTGATGCTTACAATGGGGAAGTCCATTTAAGAAACAACCTTTCTAGGTATGTATAAATGCTATTTGAGATGTTTTCTCTAAGTTGTGTAGAAATGGATAACCTCTCATTATTCCATTTGGATGTTATCCTTAAACATGAAGGTTACTTACATTTGATAACAAGAATGTGAAATGTTTGCCAATAATAATTTGTGTTGCCCAAACTAGTATTACAAACATATGATCTAATGGAGTAAACAAAGATCATAAGGATTCAATCTAGTGTTTAGACATGGATGTTAATTGGTTGGATATAAAATCTAGTGGCCAAAGGTATAGTGAAGATGTGTAGACTTTGAAATGTGAATTATATCTTTTAAAGACAAATTATAATTGTATCCAAGTTAAGGCTGAAGATTATAGCCTTAGATGTTAACAATATGCAAGATTAACTGGTGAGTTAAGAATGCATTATTACAACTAATCACAGTTACATATTATCCCATTGTGTGTATCCAAGAACCTGGGGGTTGATAAGAGATCAAGTTTTGAAATGAGACTATAGCCCATGAACGAGGGTATGTGAAAATAAGCCAACCTAGTTTACTGAAGATCTAGAGATCTAGGTTTAATGTATAAGCTAATATGTATGTTGATATATGCATATCCCTTAAATTTGTAAGGGCAATACTTCATAGTCTATTGCTATCAATGACGGTGACATTGTTGTGAGGCTGAGCATAATGTGTACTTAATGACTTGCACAAATCTTGAAAACGATTTAAGATGAATCACTTCAAATGAAATTCTGTTGTGCGTAACTCCTAGAGCTTTCACAAAACTAGACTAGTGTTCCAAGACTATTTTTTGACATGTTGGTAAAGGAATGGCTTAGTTAGGAAAAGTCTTGTGTATACGTGTATTGTCGTCTCTATTCATTCATCAGTTCAAGAACATCTATTCTATGCATATTTCGAGACTACTAAAACTTTTTAGTCTAATTTTACTCACAAAGGAAGGTTCAAAGTGATGAACTATCTATTCTATGCATATTTCAATTGTCGAGGTTTCATTGAAAATTTTGGTTTGCTATGTTCGATCTTCACTCATGTTGGGGATTGTTGGAAAAATCATTTTTAAACAGTTTTTTTCATTAAATTTGGACGCAAATAAGTATATTTATATATGAGTTATATAATTTATTTTCTATAAGCTTTTGTTTACTCTGTGAGAGTATTACAACAAACCAAACATGTTCAAAATAAATTTAAAATAAATGAAATATTGATTCTTGAAGTTGAGTAACTAAAATAAATAATATTGAAATTAGTTGAGTAACTAAAATAAATAATATTGAAATTAGTTGATTCAAGTTACTACCGATTGTATCACATGCAGCATTGATGATTTTATTAGTACAAGTTTATTAAAAAGCATGTCAAAGTCAATATGCATGTTTTGTCTTTACTAATTAATACAGATCATAAATCAATGTTGATGTTTTGTTTTGAGTCATAAATCCATTACATGCATCAATATAGAGTTTTGATTTTGACTCATAATTCAATTTGACTTGACATAAATCGATGTCATGAATTACATATATGTTTTATTTCAACTCATAAAAATTAACGTAATTTTGTTTAAACAACAAAATTAATAGGAAATTTTGATGTAAGCATAAATGAACATTCAATTCATTTTTTTAATAAAAAACATCATATAATAGTAAACAAGTTTTAATATTGTTCCAATTACTTTACTCGTATTTTTATATATTACAATCAGATCACTAATATTTTTATTTTTTCTAATCAATTCACTTGTATTTTCTGTAATTTCTAAAAATATTTGCATTTGCATAATTCGTTTTTTATAAATAGTGTTTAGTTTTAGTTATTTAAATTTTTTAAAAATATTTTTCATTTTATGACTGAGCTAAAGAGATGACAAACCTGTTATTCAGATTAAATATATAGAATTGAAACATCAAAATAAAGTTTAATAACTTGATTGTAGAAAAAAATGATGAGTGATGTAATTAAATAATCCTAAAATTTAATTATTATGTTATAAAGTTATTTTTTTAAGAAGAAAACTCTAACAATCACATAGAAACGAGATAATCAAGTTACCCACTAGAGAGGATGACTCTGACAAATTTCGTCCACCAAGAAAGGATGACTCACAAATGGTTCAATGACGGGTAAAAATTTTTAATTAAGGCTAAAAAGAAGGAAGTTAGTTAACAAATTAAAAGATGCACATTGCATTTCTCAAATGATTACAAACTCCTAAATTACGGATAAAATATGGATCATATGTCATTAGTGAACTTAAGAAAGTCATTAAATGGCATTTAAATCAATGGTGATC
Source organism: Flaveria sonorensis (assembly GCA_025506505.1). Lineage (NCBI taxonomy): Eukaryota > Viridiplantae > Streptophyta > Magnoliopsida > Asterales > Asteraceae > Flaveria > Flaveria sonorensis. The sequence continues at coordinate 12,349,485 of CM046435.1, read as the reverse complement.
CTAATCATTTTAATCCACCTAAAATCCTCTATCACTTGTTATGAGCCCACACCACCTGGCAATTTTCATGACACTAATTCAAGCAAATGAAAATATCAAGTTGTTGTGGTTCACATGACATAAACGAACAAAGAAGGGTTTTTGTTCTCTTTTGTTAATGGTTTTTTTTTTTCTGGTAGAGATTTTTAAGAAGCAGACTTACACTTGCACCCACATCTAAAAAATCTTAGGACATTATTTGGAATTATGGCTTAAAGTTTCAACGTGTATAAGTGCATAAAATCCAAACTTGTCTTTTTAACTTCTTAAATATCTATCTTTATGTTAATACTCTCGTATCATCCAATTTATATGTATTAAATAGCTTATATCTGACAAGTTAGTGTATATAATGTACTTGTTGGGTGATACCATGTCTCTTAATTGTATTTACTTGTAAATAATACAAAAGATTTAGCACAATTTTGGCAAGCTTAGTTGGGTGAGTGTTGTTCAAGGGTGATATTACTTTGCATGGCTTCAACAATTATAACAAATTTGATTTTATAAATCATATGTGTACTAGTATATATGTTGAAGGTTACGTATAATTAATATAATATATATTGATCTTTTTTTAAATTATTTTGTTTTAAATTTTATAAAAGATGGAAGGGTAGTATAACACCTTATGTTTTTAAAATGCATCCATTAAAAACTATAGTTCATGTTTAGCTTTAACTAAAAATCAACCTTTTAAAACCAGAAAGTCAAGATTGTTGATTCTCATTTTAATTAGTTCAAATAAAAAAAGCAAAACACCTCAAAACATATATAGTCATATAGAAATTTGTTTTACATTCCAAAATCTGTGAAAAATTCATCAACCTCCTTGTTGTTGACAACATATTAAGAATCTCATGATTATATTAGTTAAAATAAGCAAAATACCAAATGAATTGAATTCGAGCGATAGTCAGCAAAATAATACTTGAAGAATCTCAAAATACAATTTTATAAGAATCTCCCAAGTATGTGATTATATTACATAGTTGTCTACCTAAAATTCTAAATTTGCTAAACTTTAGGTGTGACTCACTAGTGTATGTGATATAAATTTATCTAGCCTATGTAAGATACATTACAGATTGTGTGTTTTGCATTCTGAAATTCCTAACTCAGAGAGTAATTTATATTACTATGTTTCAAGACGTCATGGAAATGTAAGAGTAATGTGTATGTCCTAACATTTTGTTCCCAGTTATTGTCATTCTCCTCTAACTAGGTCTACTACTCCAGTGTTTATTAAAATGAGTATATAGAATAAGCTTTCGTAACAAGTTTAAAATAAGAACTTTAATGGCTGAAAGGAGAAGCAAACTAAAGCTTCAGGGAAGGCTTTTATTGTGCATTTGACAAGTTGTGTTTCATGAATCTTGTGTTGGGGAATTTCTTAATAGAGCAATGACCGGATGATTCTGAAGTCATGTGATTTCACTTTTAGATCAAATAATTTGAGTGTATTCCAATAATTTGACCGGATAAAATCAGAATTGATTTAAAAATTTGTATGAATTTTGGATGATGTTTGTAATTTGAGTTTTTCCCCTGTTATCTCTCTTCTGGACCACCAATCCAGCCAGGGGCTCTGCCCCTTGGACCCCGCTTCTTTCGGGGGCACTGCCCCCGAACCCCCGTTAGTCCCGATGACATTCAAACAAGCATGCACTCTTGTTTGAATGACACACGCAATCTCTAATTACACTAAATATTCAACAAATTTTAGTGTAATATTTGATTAACTAACTAATTCACAGCAACCAAACAAACTAATGCATAAATGAAATATCGTGACGATTGAATTTCATATTAGTATATTACACATTTCAAATATTCCAATATCAGGGTGTCACTTAGGATTGAACCCTTAATATCAATGTTGAATACATGAAGATAATATACACATCAGTTTACATACATAAATCTTATTTGACACATTCTTTTACTAGCTTATGTCCCTATCCTTTATAAGCATATCAAGCCAAGTCCCAGCTTCTTGAAGCAGCTAAACTTCATGCTCATATAGGTAGATCTTTTATTCTTGCACCTTTAAATGCAATTTTTAAAAGAACTATTAAGAAGATATACTTCAACCTTCCTTAACTTGCAGATCTGAACACATACCTTTGGGATAATTTAATGTTGTGTTCCATACTCTAGATGTGAAGCCTTCCATATAAAATTTTGCACCTAACGTTATATTAGGTAGGAATTGAGTATCTTAACAGGAGAGTTTTAGATGGACTTTAACCCCAATCCCATAGCTGATCCTTTCACGAGATCTCTACTTAACCATTTGGTTAAATGATCAGCTAAGTTATGCTGAGTTCTAACATACTCAACAGATATGACACCATGCATAATGAGCTCACGAACTATTCTGTGTTTCACACCTAAGTGTCTTGACTTGCCATTGTACACTTGACTATAAGCCTTAGCCAATGTAGCTTCACTATCACACTTGATAGATATGGGAGCCATTGGTTTTGGCCATAATGGAATCTCATAAAGTAGATTTCTTAGCCATTCAGCTTTATTACCACTGCTGCTAAAGCAACAAACTCATACTCCATAGTTGAGTTAGTTATGCAAGTCTGTTTCTTCGATGTCCAGGAAATTGCACCTCCCCCAAGAAGAAACACCTAACCACTTGTGGAAGAATGATCTTCCATAATGGTTATACAACTTGCATAAAAATAACCCTTAATCACTGAAGGAAATCCAATGTAAGTTATTTTATAATCAATGGTCCCTTTCAGGTACTTGAATACTCGACCCAAAGCTTGCCAATGTTGTGTGCTAGGATTACTTGTAAATCTACTAAGCTTACCAACAGCATAAGCTATATCTGGCCTAGTACTAATCATGGCATACATAAGTGATCCAATTCTTCTCGAATACTCAAGTTGAGATATAGCATCACCTTTATTAAGTGATAGCTTAATGCTTGGATCAATGGAGTACCCACAAGAGAACAATCCTTGAAATTGAATTTATTCAAGATCTTCTCAATATAATGTGATTGAGAAATTGAAATGCCTCTATTCTCACGTGTGATCTTAATACCTAAGATCACCTCAGCCTCCCTCATGTCTTTCATGGCAAACTAAGATGACAAGAATGCTTTTGTTCTATCAACCTGATCTTGGTTAGTGCCAAAAATTAACATGTCATTTACATACAAACATATCATAAATCTATTTCCAGAATCATCAAACTTACTGTAAACACATTTGTCAGCTTGGTTTAAGACAAAACCACTTGATAGTACAATCTTATCAAACTTTTGATGCCACTGTTTAGGTGATTGTTTCAGTCCATAAAGAGATTTAATTAATTTACACACCTTGTTTTCATGTCCAGGCATCACAAACCCTTCAGGTTGTTTCATGTAAATCTCTTCATCTAATTCAACATTTAAGAACACAGTTTTCACATCCATTTGGTGAATTACAAGATTATGTATAGCAGCAAGTGCTAACAACAATTAATAATGGATATCCTAGCAACAGGAGCATATGTATCAAAGAAGTCAATACCCTCCTTTTGCCTAAAACCTTGGATTACCAATCTTGCTTTGTACTTATCAATAGTACCATGCACCTTCATCTTCCTCTTGAAGATCCATTTACTTCCTAATGGTTTACATCCAGGAGGTAAATCATCCAATTTCCATGTGTTGTTTTGCAAGATAGAGTCTATTTCATCTTGGATGGCTTCTTTATAGAAAGCAACATCCCTTGAAGCCATTGCTTCACTGCATGTCCTTGGATCCTCATCAACATTGAAACAATATTGATATTGAAAATTAATTTCATCTCTAGATCCCTCAACTAAGTAAAGTTGAAAATTATCACCAAAAGATTTAGCCTTTCTAACCCTCGTACCTTTTCTTGGTTCAGTGCTAGTCAAAGGAACATCTTCGTTATTAACCGAAACCTTCGTACTAGGATTCACATTCTTTAGCCTAGGTATAGATGTGAATCTTTCTTCATCAAAGATTACATCTCGTGACTCTATTACCAAATTCACTGAAACATACCCATTGGATTCTACTACATAGAATCTATATGCATAAGAATTTTTAGCATATCCAATAAATATGCAATCTATACCTCTTTCACCTAAAGTTTTCCTTTTAGATTCAGTGAGCCTCACCAAAGCCCTACATCCCCAAACTTTGAGATGACTCAAGTTTGGTATTTTCTTATGCCAAAGTTCATATGGAGTTTTCTTGTTATTCTTACCGGGAATTTGGTTTAACAAGAAACAGGCTGTTAACATAGCCTCACCCCAAAATCCTTCACTTAAACCAGAATAGGACATCATTGAATTTACCATTTCTTTCAATGTTCTATTCTTTATTTCAGCCACACCATTTTGTTATGGTGTATATGGAGCAGTTGTCTGGTGTATTATTCTTGTAGATTTAAAATACACTGGATCATAATATTCCCCTCCACGATCAATACGAAGAATTTTAACTAAATTTTTTTTATAAAGTTCTACCTCTTGTTTATAAATTCAAAATTTATTAAGAGCCTCATCATTTGGATGTAACAAATAAACATAGCAAAATTTTGATGTGTCATCTATAAAGATAACTACATATTTGTTTTACCTAAAGATGGTGTAGCATAAAAATCACACAGGTCGCTATGAATAAGATCTAAAACTTTATATTCACGTTTTGCAAATGGTTTTCTAGTGATCTTAGTTAACATACAGGTCTTACATCTATCATTTTTCAACTCAAACGCAGGAATCATGCTCATTTTAGACATTTCTTTCATCATTTTATTGTGAACATGTCCTAATCTAGCATGCCATAATTCCAATTTAGACAAATTTACATTAGAAGTAGAATCAACCATGCAAACAGAATCATCACTAAAAGGCACATCCAAATTTAACATAATCATATCATTACACAAATAACCAAATCCGACAAAAGAACCATGTCTTGACAAGATATACTTGTCACATTCCAACATACCCGCACTTATTTAATACTATATTGGATAACAAGTTTTTCTAGATGCCTGGTACAAACAGAACATAAGGATGGGTCTGAAGATTATCAACATTTGAAGAATCCTAACCATATGATGAAGAAAGGTTTGCTGTTGATCCTAATGAGGACTATCAACATTTGAAGAATCTATCTATTTTGGTAGCATCAGCCTAGAGAGAGTTTGTAAGGATCTATCTGAAGATTATGAGGCTGATGCAACCAAAGATCTTCCAACATGCACTAAGGAACAAGGATGAACTTGCTTAGGAAGCTTTACACTCTCTAAAGAAAACTCTAAGTGTAAAGTCTTCCGAAGCCAAAAGTTCGGAAGAAAGACTTCGGAATCTGTACACTTAACAAGAAAAATATTCCAAGTGTAAAAACTTTCGAAGCCAAAGACCAAGTTCTTCTGAAGCCAAAGATGAAGTCCTCCGAAGCTTCAAAGACAAAGTCTTCCGAATCAACTTTGCTGTGAAGACTGATTTCTTCGGAAGACAGAGAGAAGATGCTTTCTCTGATCTACTTTTGATAAAGCTAACCAACTTTCTGCTGCAATTCTGATAACTCACCAGCTTGTATGAGTTGGTGAAACTTCCATACTTTAGTGAATAGTAGATAAAGTATTTGTCTGTAATTTTCTTCTTTTGTTCCTTTAGACTTTTTGTACTAGGAAAAGTCAGTGAGCTATGGCATGTCATAGTCACTAGTCAAAACGCAATCTGCCTTTTGACTCTAGATTGATCTTGTTGTCTAGATTAGTCAATTCCAACTGTCCTTCCAAGTATTGACAGTTGTAGGTTGTAGTATAAAGAGTCTAAGGTCCTTGTATTTTATCTATGCTTTGAACACTTGTAATAGAACTTGAGATCAATATACAACATCCTTGAAAACTAATACTTGTGCTATTGTTCTAAGTTCTGTCTCATTGTTACTTATGTTCCTTGTATCTTCAAAGTTTCATGTTCCCTATTTGAACTATTAAGTGATCTAAGATCACTCCTCTTATGAAACTAATTGTTGTTAACACTCTAACCAGTCCTGCAATTGGTATCAGAGCATTCCAGGCTCTTGATTGTAAGATCTCACCATCTTAAATCCTCTTTGTTTCACACTTCAGTTAACTTTTCAAATGGCAGCTATCTCAAAGGCTGATATGAAAACTAGAACTATGACAAAGTCCCCACTGATCACTCCTGAGGATTTTGATACTTGGTGCCAAAGAATGGAAGGCTTCATCAAGTCTCAAGATTCCAGGATGTGAGAGTCTGTTATCAATGGACCTTATGTACCTGCACCACTTTAGCTGCTGGTGGTGGTATGATACCAAAGGAAAGGGATGATTTTTCTGAAGAAGATTGGAAGAAAATTGATATTGATCAAAAAGCTACGATAGCCCTTCAAACTGCTCTTCCTAACTCCATCTACAGAGGTTTCAAGAAGTGAAAGACCGCCAAATAGCTATGGGATGCACTGAAGCTGATGTATGAGGGGTCCAATAAAGCAAAGAAAACAAGAAGGACCTCTTGAAGCAGCAGTTAGAAAATTTCACCTTCAAGACAGGTGAAACCATGACTCAACAATACTTCAGGTACGTTGAGATTGTGGATACTCTAGCTGATGTTGGAGTAACCATTGAGAATAGAGATATTGTTAGGAAGTTCATGTCCTCTCTTCCCAGACAATGGACACACTACTGTGTGGTCATTAAGAGGACCGAAAACCTCAAGACTCTTACTCTCACTAAGTTATATGGAATACTCAATGGATACCAGATGGAGATGAACATGCAAAACTCATCTGGTAACTCCAACACTCATCAGAGTTCAGCCCTCCATATGGTTGAAAGGGATTGTAGAGAACCACAACACCATCTCATCTGCTACCTGGACAAACCACAAAAGGGTCCTTTCATCACCTTTCTAGAGACACCAAGGGAAGGCTACATCCCTAGAAGCCCATTCTAGGAGACAAGTTCTTCATAAGCTTTTATGTCTTCTGATGAAAGTTCAGGAAACTTTCTCTTCACCTTTGAAGACCTAGACTATATCCATCCAGATGATCTGGAATATATGGAAATAGTCTAGCAGATGGCTCTACTCACTCATAAAGCCCCGAAGTTCTACAAGAGGACTGGGAGAAGGTTTCCCAGCAACGCAGCCAGTGGAAAGTTTAGGCTGGACAAAAGCAAGGTGAAGTGTTACAACTGTAACCAAATGGGACACTTTGACAGGAAGTGCAAGGCACCAAAGTCAAATGGTGGCCAAGCACAATCCAGGCCAAACTACACTAAGGGAGCTCACCAGAATGAGAAGCCAAGATAGCAAGTTGCAGTTGCTGTTGAAGAAGAAGGCTTTGACTGGAGCTTTCAGGTTGAGGATGCTTCTCCAACCCAAGCACTAATGGCAGATCATGATGAAGCCAAGGTATTGGAACATCTTTGTACTCCTGAATGCATTGCTAAAGTTAATATATACAGGTCCTATAAGTTAGAGATGAGATCTGATCTTGAGTCCTTAAATATCTTAAAAGCTGACTTTAAAAGAGCTAAAAATGATTATAAACTTAAGATAGAAGATCTAGAGAAAACCATTTCAACTCTTAAGCATGAGCATACAAACTACAGGACTCAAATCAAAGATCTCATCTCAAAGTTAATTGAATGCCAGGCTGAGCTTGTGATCAGCAAAGCCAGGGCAGAAAAATGTGTTCTTGAAGAAAAGACTTTCAAGAATATAATATCCTCATCCCTACATGCAAAATTTCTTTATCAGAATAAGCAAGGACTGGGATCTACTGAGATAGCTCCTCCAAACACTTTATTGTCTGTAAGATCTCCAAGGTGTGAAACTTGTGAAGATGAGCTTCCCCTTATAGACCCTATTGTTGAAGAGGATAAAGAGGAGATAGTGAGGGATGACTTAGAGAAGAGTGAAGAAGGTCATCCTAAGAAGGGTCACTATTCTCCTGAGGAAAGAAAAGATTCTGGAATGACCTAGTCAAAGAAAAAGAACTTGATTAGAAGAGCTAAGAGAAGATCAAAGAAGGCTCAAGAAATCAAGGCCACTTTTGACTCAAAGTAGAAACAAGTGTTTATTTCTGCAGGTTTTGAAGTGATAAAGACTAAAGACTCAACCATAAACTCTAGTACCAGGAGTTCTAGTTTAGTTCCAAATCATTCCAGCAAGAAGAAGAAGACTGATTAGCTGTGTACCACTGCTACACAGCCTGAACCATCCAGCTCCAAGAGCAAGTCTCTCCCTAAGAAGCTTGTTGCATCATCTGCAAAGATGAAGATGGAGAAGGAAAGTGATCAAACTCAGTCTTGCTCTCAAAAGAAGACTCTCAGAAGGAAGGAACTCAACTGTGTCATGTGTGGTAGTACATCTCATCTGGCTAAGGATTGCAAGTACAATCCTAAAAGTACCATCCACATGACCAAGAAGAACATTTCTGAGAAGAAGAAGGAACAAACAGCTTCGGAAGGAAAATCTGTTTCCTTCGGAAGCTCTAAAATGAAGAAGAAGACAAGTGAAAAATTGCCTGCGGAAGAAAAGTTGGTCTCAGAAGAAAGGAATGCTTCCAAAGTACTGAAGCTTGCAGCAGTGAAAGCAAGATCTTCTAAAGGTCTAGTCTGCAAGACTTCCGAAGTTGTCAAAACTTCTAAAGCTTTGAAGGTCAGGCCCAATCTTCCAAAGGTGGTGTGGAAGATGAAGGAAGACCATGTGACTAAAAGTTCTACATCAACAATAGCAAATGATCCTCAAAGCTTAAATATAGGATCACTTACTGTTACATTGTCTTCAACTCATTTTAATAAGCCCAAGACAAATAAGGATTGGGTTTCTAAATGTAACTAATCACCTCTTTTTATGCAGAAAAAGCTAAAGACCAAAAAGAACGTTTGGATTATTGATAGTGGCTGCTCCAGGCACATGACTAGAAATGGGTCTCTGTTTCAAAATTTAGAGAAGATTGATGGAGGACTAGTTGCTTTTGGAGGGGATTCTGGTGGTTACATTTCTGGAAGGGGCACAGTCACAAATGGTAAGCTCAGCATTGAAAAGGTAAACTTTGTCAAAGAGCTTGGATACAATCTTCTGAGTGTATCCTAATTTTGTGATCAAAACACCATATGCTCTTCACTGAGCATGAGTGCATCATTCTCAAGCTCGAGGTGGCCATTCCTCAAGACCATATCCTGCTCAGAGCCCCCAGGAGAGGGAACATGTACAAGATGGATTTACATGAAAGAGAAGTTTCTTGCTTTCTGTCTAAAGCAAATAGTGATGAGTCATTCCTTTGGCATAAAAGAATATGCCATGTAAACTTTAAGAACATGAATAAATTGATTAAGAATGATTTGGTAACTGAAATTCCAAAGAAAGAGTTTACAAGTGATGACCACTGTGTTGCATGCCTGAAAGGGAAGCAACACAAAGTGTCTCACAAACCAAAGAAAATAAACTCCATCACTACTCCCCTACACCTATTACATATGGATTTGTTTGGCCCCACCAGTGTAATGAGTTTAGGAAGGACCTCTTATTGCTTAGTGATCACAGATGATTTTACAAGATTCACTTGGGTCTTTTTCCTTAGAACTAAGGATGAGACCCCTAAGATCTTAAAGAATTTCATTCTAAAAATTGAGAATCAATCTGATCACAAGGTCAAGACCATAAGATGTTATCAAGGAACATAATTTAAGAACCAAATCCTTGATACATTTTGTGATGAAAAGGGTATTACAAGACAATATAGTGCTCCTAGGACTCCTTAGCAAAATGGTGTTGCTGAGAGGAGAAACAGGACGCTTATTGAAGCTGCAAGAACCATGCTGTCTGACTCTAAACTGCCTATCACCTTCTGGGCAGAGGCAGTTAACACAACCTGCTATGTGCAGAAAAGAGTTTTAATGATTAAGACTCATGGTAAGACTCTTTATGAGCTATGGCACAAAAGGAGACCATTTATTGGTTTCCTCAGGTCATTTGGATGTCCTTGCGCCATCTTGAATACCAAAGATCAAGTAGCCAAATTTGATGAGAAGTTAGATGATGGACACTTTATTGGATACTCTGCAAAAGCTATGGCTTATAGAGTATACAATCTCAGAACTAGAATAGTTAAGGAGTCAGCTAAGCGGACCTTCAATGAGCACACTCCAAGTGTGAAAGGTTCTGGTCCAGATTGTCTATTTGATCTTGACTAAGTTACCAATTTTTTTAACAAGTTTTGTGAGAATGTTTCAGGATCTAGAAATAATATATCAACAGGAGATCCTGACCCAAGATTTGAGTTGAGAAGACCAAGCAAGATTATGACTTCAACTCCTTTGGAGACTAACCCTGCAAATGAAGATCCTATCAGTACAAACATGACAAATTCAGCTGATACATCTGAGGTGCCTTCAAATTCCAGCTCAGAGGTTCAAAACTCAGGAGAAGGAGCTTCAAATACAGGAGAAAATGGAGATGGTGATAGTGATCAAGAATTTCTTGATGCTGATAACCATTCCATAGAGGATAACATAAATGTTGTCACACATTCATTAGATCAAGTCTCACTTGATAAATATGTTGATGCGGTGGGTGACACTCCATTGCCAGATCTAAATTTCTCCAATCTGGATCTGTTCAACCAACTTACTGTGATCCCTCAACTAAGGATCCACATGTCACACCCCACCACAAACATCATTGGAAATATTGAGACTGGGGTGAGAACAAGAGGACAAACCCATGACCAAATGTTTGTCTGCACTCTTGTTTCTTGTCCCAGATTGCACCAAAGAAAGTTGATGAGGCTCTGAAGGATGGAAACTGGGTTGAAGCTACTCAAGAAAGTTACTTCAAATCAGAAGACAGAAGGTTTGGAACCTATGTCCTCTTCCTCAAGGGAAGACTATCATAGGAACCAAATGGGTTTTTAGGAACAAGAAGGATGATAGAGGACTTGTCATCAAGAACAAGGCAAGACTAGTTGTTCAAGGGTACACACAAGAAGAGGGAATTGATTACATAGATGTTTTTGCTCTTGTGGCAAGACTTGAAGCTGTAAGAATATTCTTGGCTTTTGTAGCATCCACGGATTTCAAGGTCTACCAACTTGATGTCAAGTGTGCTTTTCTGTATGGGGTGATTGATGAAGAGGTGTATGTTAAACAACCACCTAGCTTTGCAGACCCAGATCATCCTGATTATGTCTGCAAGCTTGATAAAACTCTTTATGGGCTGTACCAAGCTCCAAGGAAGTGGTATGAAACACTATCTCAGTATTTCTGCCAACATGGTTACAAGAGGGGTAATATAGATCGAACTCTCTTCAACAAAGGGACAGGGAATGACTTAATGCTAGTTCAAGTATATGTGGATGACATTATCTTCCGGTCAACTAATCCAAAGCTCTGTAAAGACTTTGAGAGGCTGATGAAGAACAGATTTGAAATGAGTGCCATAGGAGAACTAAATTTCTTTCTGAAATTCAAGTGAAGCAAGTTGATAATGGCATCTTTATAAGTCAGTCAAAGTATGTGCAAGACATACTTACAAGATTCAACATGACTGAATGTAAGGTTGCTAAGACACCCATAGCCAAAAACTACTCCCTAGGACCTGATCTTGAGGGGGAGTGTGTGGAAGAACATCTTTACAGGGCTATAATTGGGTCTCTTATGTACCTAATAGCCAGCGGGCCTGATATCATGTTTACCACATGCATTTGTGCAAGGTATCAAGCCAACCCCAAGATGTCACACCTGATTGCTGTCAAGAGGATTCTTAGATATCTCAAAGGTGCTCCCAAGCTTGGCCTTTGGTATCCAAAGAGTTCTGACTTCAATCTGTATGCTTATATAGACAGTGACTATGGTGGTTGCAACATGACTGTAAAGCCTAGATTTAGGGGATGTCAATTCCTTGGTGGAAGGATTGTCTCATGGCAATGCAAGAAACAATCCTGTGTCTCTGCATCAATTGCTGAGGCTGAATACATTGCTGCTACAAGTTGCTGTGCTCAAGTGCTTTGGATTCAGAATCAGATGCTGGACTATGGATTCAATTTCAAAGAGACTCCCATCCACATAGACAACAATAGTGCTATCTCCATTACAGAGAATCCCGTGCAGCACTCAAGGACCAAACATATCAACATCATGTATCATTTAATTAGAGATAATTTTGAGAAGGGATTAATCAAATTAGTCAAAGTTAACACAAATGAACAATATGCTGATCTGTTCAATAAAGCTTTTGATGAATAGAGATTTAAATATCTTGTATCAGTTATTGGGATGATTAACTTTGAGTAATTTTTTTTAAAAACATAAATCAACTTTATTTATAAAACATGTGTGTCCTAAGTTGTCTATTTTATCACCTTCATAAGCCCAGTTTATTTTGGAAGAAAATTTTTAATGATATTCCTTAGATTTTTGAAAATTTTTCAAAACATATTTTCTTTCGAAAGATTTCAAGTTGCCTTCAGAAGAAATTTATGTTTTCAAATCAAGAACTACTTATAAGAAATTTACCTTTGGACGAAATTCTGAGAATATCTTCCGAAGCTTAAATATGCTTTTAAGTACTTGCATGTATTTGAAGGACAAATATCTTCCGAAAGCAATTAAGTCTCGGAGGATTTATTCTCTTTAGAAGAAAACTCTCAAGACTTAATATCTTCCAAAATCAAATATGTGTCGGAAGAAAAACTCTCAAAGTATTTTTCTTCCGAAGCCAAATTTTCACATTTCTTAAGAATATCTTCCAAAGCCAAATTGGCTTCAAAAGATTTTTTTCTTAAAAGTTCTGAAGCAAAAACTACCTTCGGAAGATTTTCAACTTCCAAGAAAACTATCTTTTTGGGCGCTTTTTCAGAAGTGGGACCTACTTTTGGATTTCAAAGTTTATCCTTTTGCATTAACTTTGTCTTAGATCTATTTTATATATATTCTCAACAGTTTCCCTTCTTCTCACTCTTTCCTTATTCCACAAATTCTTGACCTAGAATTCTCCCAAAATTAACCTTCTTCTTCACCAACAAACTTCCTCCATGGCCAACATTGATCGACAAAACCAACCGGGATTTACCATTCACCTTCACAGACTACACAATCAGGTTGCTCTGTTAGACTCTGAGAAAGATCCTCATTTCTCAGAGGTTTGTCGATACCTTTCGGCGTCTCACTACTTCACCTCCCTTACTATTGATCCTCCTCTTTATGAGGATCAGTTACTTACATTCTAGAGTACCTGCCAAGAAGTCACAATGGATAGGGAGAAGGCACTATCTGCTATAGTGCAGGGGAGGACAATCTTCATCACTCCGGCCATCATAAACTCACACCTTCAGCTGGATGATGAAGAAGGTGAGTTACCCTTTCCGAAAGATGCTGTCAACCATTCTTTTCAGCAGATGGGCTATGAGGGTGAATTCTCAATCAAAACCTTCAGGAAGGGGAGGGTCTCATCCAAATGGAAATACCTCCTCCATGTTATCATACACAGTCTCTCTAACAAGCATGGAGGATGGGTCTGAAGATTATCAACATTTAAAGAATCCTAACCATATGATGAAGTGAGATTTGCTACTGATTCTAATGAGGACTATCAACATTTGAAGAATCTATCTATTTTTGTAGCATCAGCCTAGGGGGTTTGTAAGGATCTATCTAAGATTATGAGGCTGATGCAACCAAAGATCTTCCAACATAAGCACTAAAAAGCCTTCGAAAGCCAAAACTTCAGAAGAAATTACTTCGGAAGCTGTACACTTAACAAGAAAAATATTCCAAGTGTAAAAACTTCTGAAGCCAAAGACCAAGTTCTTCCGAAGCCAAAGATGAAGTCTTCCAAAGCTTCAAAGACAAAGTCTTCCGAAGCAGCTTTGCTGTGAAGACTGATTTCTTCGGAAGATATAGAAAAGATGCTTTCTTTGATCTACTTTTGATAAAGATAACCAACCTTCTGCTGCAACTCTGATAACTCACCAACTTGTATGAGTTGGTGAAACTTCCATGCTTTAGTGAATAGCAGATAAAGTCTTTGTCTGTAATTTTCTTCTTTTGTTCCTTTAGACTTTTTGTACTAGGAAAAGTCAGTGAGCTATGGCATGTCATAGTCACTAGTCAAAAGACAATCTGCCTTTTGACTCTAGATTGATCTTGTTGTATAGATTAGTCAATTTCAACTGTCCTTCCAAGTAATGATGTTTGTAGGTTGTAGTATAAAAAAAGTCTCACGTCCTTGTATTTTATTTATGCTTTTAACACTTGTAATAGAACCTGAGATCAATATACAACATCCTTGAAAACTAATACTTGTGTTATTGTTTTAAGTTCTGTCTCATTGTTACTTGTGTTCCTTGTATCTTTAAAGTTTCCTGTTCCTTATTTGAACTGTTAATTGATCTAAGATCACTCCTCTTGTGAAACTAATTGTTGTTAACCCCTAACCGGTCCTGCACAAGACAATCATCCTGCACATAACATCCTTTAGAAATTAGTGAAACATAATTCAAATCCAAATTATTATTAAAAACTAAGTTCTGACCTTGCTACTTAGGATCCTTATTGGATCCACTAGAACCAGCCTCGGTTTTCCCTTTACCAATACGACAATCTCTCTTGAAGTGTCCCGGTTTACCATATTTCCAGCAACCTTCCTTCTTGGCATGTTTTGCATGTTTCACGGGGCTTTTGTTCTTGTTGTTACCACCTTGGAATTTTCTTTTATTGTTTCCCTTATTAGAGTTGTTAAAAACAAGACCGCTTTCTTTCACCATATTAACAGTTGATGACCCGTCTTTATCTTTCACCCAAACCAATTCTTGAGCCCGTAAGGACTCTTCAATTCGAATACTACTACCAAGTTCAACTGACTCACTTCCTCTATCTTATGTTTCATATTATGTTTATAATCTTTCCAAGAAGGAGGAAGTTTGTCAATTATACTTGAAACAGAAATTGCTTCATCCATTTTTAAACCGTGTTGTTGAAATTGACCAAGAATTCAAAGACATTCATTATATTGTTCCATAACAGGCCTACCATCAACCATTCTATAATTTATAAACTCACGTACAAGGCATTTCTTATTAGATGAATCCTCTGCCATATATTTGGCTCCCAGTAATTCCCATAATTCTTTCGCAGATTCAATGTTTTGATAAATATCAAAGAGGGAATCACATACCATTCAGAATGTGTCCATGAAATATGTAATCATTGTTGACCCACTTAGAACGCTTCCTAGTTTGCTCCAGCGTCTCATTTTCCACTTCCTCAGGCATGGGGGTACTCAGAACGTACACCACTTTGAAAGTTGTGAGTAGAAAGTGCATCTTCTTCTGCCATCTTTGAAAATCATGACCTTGAAACTTGTCCTACTTTTCGAATTTGAACGACATCATGTGAAGTCATATGATTTCACTTTCAGGTCAAATAATTAGAGTGTATACTAGTAATTTGACCGGATAAAATCAGAATTGATTCAAAAATTCGTATAAATTTTGGATGATGTTTGTAATTCGAGTTTTTCCCTGTTATCTCTCTTTTAGACCACCAATCCCAGCTAGGGGCTCTGCCCCTTAGATCCCACCAGGGGCTGCCGCCCCTAGGACCCCTCTTCTCCCGGGGGCGCTGCCCACGAACGCCCGTTAGTCCCGATGACATTCAAACAAGTATGCATTCTTGTTTGAATGACACACGCAATCTCTAATTACACTACAATATTCAACATCTTGTACTAACTGTTTCTCAAGCATAATATTCATGTCAACTACAAAATTAAGAAGGATGTTAAAATATAAAATAGAGTAAAATACTATTATGGTCCTTGTGGTTTGGTCATTTTAACCATTTAAGTCCAAAAATAAATTTTCTAACAAATCAAGCCCTATGATTTCTATTCTATAACTCTTTTAGTGCAATACACTAACAGAATTAGATTTTCTATTAGTTTCTAATAAAATGACTAAAATGGCCTTGGACTGAAATGGCAATTTTTAATAACCTCAGGGACCAAAAACGTAATTTACTCTCTCACACAAACATATTATATATATTTATATATATATATATATATATATATATATATATATATATATATATATATATATATATATATATATATATATATATATATATATACCCAAAATGTTTTTATTTTTATTTTTCAAAGTTTTTTAAATTTTATTTTAAATCGCTCAAATTTAAACATTGTATTTAACCCATTCATCTTATTTAACAAAAATTTTAAAACTGTTTGACTTATTATATTTTTTATTTAAACTGTTAGGCTTACTTAAACGACCTTTTAATCTATTTGTTTTATTTAAACTGTAAAGTCTTTTTAACTGTTATTTTATTTAAACGTCTTTTTTTAATCGTTTAATTCTATTAAGCTTCTTTTTTAAATTTTTTGTATCTATACATATTTATTATTATTTGGCTCGTTTAAGCGTAATTTTATCCCGTTCTTTTATTTGAACGTGATTTTACTATTCGTTTATTAAAAAGCTTCATTTTTAAACCAATCTTTTAAAATTATTTAACTATTTAACTAACATGTGTGTGTATATTTATAAAAGATTTTTCTTTTTATTTTTTAAAATTTTAAAATATTTTTTTAAACTGTTTGGATTTTAAACTAGTAATTTAATTAATAAAAAAACATTTTTAAGTGTTTTTAAACCATTTGGTTTTCTAAACATCATTCTTTAAACAAATGATTTTTAAAAATAATTTTTAAAAGGTTGGTTTTTAAACAATTTTAAAATCATTCATCTTTAAACTGTTCGGATTTAAAATCTTTCGGCTTTTTAAACGTATTTTTTATAATCGTTTGGCTTTTTAAATTTATTTTTTAATAGTTCGTCTTACTTAAATGTCTTTTAAATTTTTTTTGTTTTTCAAATTTTATTTAAATGGTTTTTTAAACCATTCAACTAATTAAACTTCTGTCTAAATTTGTTTGCCTTATTTAAATGTCTTTTTCAAGTCAATTGGTTATTCAAACGTAACGATTGACTTAAAAAGTTTAAATAAACTAAACACAACTAATTTTAATATTGTAAAAGCCCTAATTGTAATATTCAAAACTCAAGTTAATCCTTAAAATAATACAAATGATATAATTTTAGAAATCACTTTCAAGTCAACTGAAATAAAATATAACAAAAAATTAAAAAGAGAAAAAATTTGTTTTAGTAAAATGAATTGTTTAAAAAGATAGCTTTTTAAGAAACGAATAGTAAAAATACGTTCAAATAAAAGAACGGAATAAAATTATATTTAAACGAGCCGAGTAATTAAAAATATGTATAAATACAAAAAATTTAAAAAAAAAGCTTAAAAGAATTGAACGATTAAAAAGGCGTTTAAATAAAATAACAGTTAAAAATACTTTGCAGTTTAAATTAAAAAAATAGATTAAAAGAACGTTTAAGTAAACTTAAAGGTTTATATAAGAAGTATAATAAGCAGAACGGTTTTAAATTTTCCGTTAGATATGATGAATGGTTTAAATACGACGTTTAAAAGCGAGCGATTTAAAATTAAAATTTAAAAAACTTTTAAAAAATAAAAATAAAAACATTTCATGTGTATATGTAATATATATATATATATATATATAATATATATATATATATATATATATAATATTATAATATATATATATATATATAATATATAATATGTAATATATAATATATATATATATATATATATATATATATATATATATATATATATATATATATGTTTGTGTGAGAGAGTATATTAGGTTTTTTGATCCCCGAGATTATTAAAAATAATCATTTCAGTCGAAGGGTATTTCGGTCATTTTATTAAAAACTAACTGAAAAAATTTAAATATGTTAGTGTATTGGACTCAAAGAGTTATAGAATACAAACCACAGGGCTTGATTTGTTACGAAATTCATTTTTGGACTCAAATGATTAAAATAACCAAATCACAGAGACCAAAATAGTTTAAAGACCATGAGATTACATAGTAATTTACTACAGTATGGTACAACTATTTCTTTGGTGACCTAGGTTATCTCATGGGTGAGAAATAGATCAAGCACATGTAAGGTGAGCAAAGCAATGAAGATACATTGCTAGAAAACTAGGGTTTTGCAATCGCTTTTCTGGTCGAAGAACAGTCGCAATTGTCCTCTTGCTACCGTTTTATGATAGAAAATGCCGTGGGAAAATCACACGTCTCAAATACCCTATTGTCACCATTTTGCAACCGCTTTTGTATTTGCAACCAAATGTTGCGACGATTAATAGCGTCGCAAATCTTGCGACTACATTTACGACCAACCATTTCTGCGACCGTGGCGTTTTGCGACCGTTTTGCGACCGCCTTTTGCGACTAATTTGCAACCGCCCCTTTTGCGACCACTTTTCGTTCGCAATGCAGTTGCATATTCCTTGTAAAAAGTTTTTAAAAAAGTAATAAAAAGTTTTTTTTATATATAGAAATATTTACAAAATCCTATAAATATAAATGCAAACACAAATCAGACTAAAATTTTCTATAAAAGATATTTAATATTAACAAAATGTTATTCGCATTCTGTACACAAATCAAACATAATGTCATTCTATTAATATACAAATCAGAAGCCCAAACTAAGATTTTTATTCTTCAAATCATTATTCCAATAATACTAAATATGAGCAATTTCTAGCGCCAACGAATTATCCGGGTTCGGGTCTGTTAGAAAGGAGTAGAAGGAAGCAATACCTGCCAAACACATATTGTAGTCATTATGCATTATAGAATTCAATCTAATGAGGGTTTAAAATATAACATAAATGAAGAATTAGAGTTATAGTTCAAACCCTGGAGATTGTTAGTGATTTGCTCCATGGCTCCATTATTTCTTAAGAATATCTAAAACATGTGCTATCATTACTATTGATGTTTTGATGGAAAGTCTTGGTGCAAAATGCATCCGGAATATTCATATATAACAATTAAATCATTACGATATCATGCCCATTCATAACCCATTAAAAGCATGTGAAGACTTTAGTTTTATTTTCTGAATACATTTGCCGAATGTTCATTTTAGCTTAAACACACTGTAAAACAAGTATGATACCTGATCTGAAGTAGTGAATTCTAGCTCTTATAAAGTTACTATAAACAACAATAAGAAAAACTATGAAACTTGTATTTGAAACATATGAGGCCGTTCTCTTTTGCAACTCACAAATGTATTAATGTATTATAGCGATAACAATCAAAATAGTATTTAAACAAAAGAGATGTGACCCATTCTTGTTAGGATCAACGATTTACAATAAGATCGATCTCGTGATAAAAATACGGAATGTAATCATCACGGACTACAAGATTGAATAAGAAAATAAAGAACACAGGTGTAAAGAAACTTCAAACTCTATTGCTCTCTGATTTGAAAAATACAAGTTACATACGAAATCAGGAAATGACAAAAGCTCTCTAAATTACATTACAAAACAACTATATATACTAAACTTAGAAGTTCTCACATAGTTCTCGCGCGAGATGCAGCTTCTCGCGCGGCAAGTTCAGGTTCTCGCGCGACTTTGATCTTCATAATCTTGATTTGATTTTCCGAGCCACTAGGTTTAATCCCCACAATATCCCCCTAGGCTTGGAGAATCAATGCCTATAGAATTTTATGTCTGCAACCTTTTAATTGCCCCCATAAGTATACATCTTGTTGTCTAGGGCCTTCGTTATCAACCAATCAAACTATGCTGTTATGAAATGAACAGATTCATCACCTGCAATTGGACAAGCTTGCAACCTCATCAAATCTTCTCTTCCAAACTTGAGCAAATCCACAAGGTCGATAATACGGTACTATTTGTCAACACAATGGATCAATGCATGACCCGTCTCCTTTTCACAACTCCACCATATAAGCTTTAACAAGCTATTAACTGGCACAGGAGCGTGTATAGGTGTTTTGGTCAAAAATTAACAACGTAATTAATGAACAAATTAGTCAAGTGAGGTAGTGTGCTATATCAGAATACTAACTGAAATATTAGACCAACACCGGAATATCGATCAGGATATTACAGAAATAAACAATCAAATCACATAAGAACAAAGACAATGAAGTTTTGAAGGGGAAAAAGCCCTTGATCAAAGTGATCTCCGGCACAAAAAAAAACCTCTTGCCGCCTGACAAAATGTCAGCGACCGGTTCTTTGATTAATAATGAAAAAAAAGTACAACTCGAGAGCTTGAATGATAGTATCTAAGTGTTACAATGATTATTTGAGTGTGTTTGAGTGTTTCTGAGCAGAAATCAGGTGTGTGAACGTGAATAAGTGACCTAAAACGATCAGTCAAGGCTCATTATATATAGTACATGAAAAAAACAAAATGTGAGATATTTTCGGGATATTCAGCGAAATTTCCGGGATCATCAACAATTACTTTGACCAGTTAGCTGTTATACCGCTAATTGAACACGTTTTCTTCACCTCTTAACCATTACAAGTCTTTGCTACATGTTTTTAACAACCATAAGTCCGGGTCTTCAGCATAGACCAAGTCTTTAGCTGTTACAACAACCATTTATTCACTATAACTCATTAAATGATCGTTGGAAGTCTCTCATACGTGTTCAACGTTCATGTATTTAATCACATCCCGATCTTCTATCTTGGACCAAGTTATGCAATTATTTCCTCCATTAAAAATGACAATATCTGCAAGAAATAGGTCTGAGATATTTTCTGGGAATAAGACTCAGGATACCAAACCTGTCTGCATATCCTGAGCACCAGAATACTGAGTAGAATACTGCACAAGATTTTCACCCACAACAATTGTCCCCAAAAATTGACAGTTGTTATAACCATTAACAATTGTTAATTTTTTAAAACTTTATGATAGACCAGTTCCAGGAGATCCCTATTGTCAAGAGAACATCCCACCTTTTAGGTTTCTGTTGCTGAAGAAAATCTTGATACCTATTTTCTAGAATCCAGGATATAGATATCTTGATGTCAAGTTCCTGTTTCATCTTTTAACTTTCCTGCACTAACAGTTTTAATTTCCTACATTTTGAACAAAAATCAAGGTGTAGGGATCCTGGGTTCCAGAACAAAGCGCCAATTTAGATAAAATAATATTTAAGATAACTCTGGGTATCCCGACAGGGGTATCATTTTCTACCTGGTATCCCATGTGGATGGGCCCTGTTGTGGGGCAAAGCCCGGGATATATTACCCTTATCTTTATTCTGTTGTGTTAATATTTGAAATTGTTTATTGGTTATGAATAAGGCTTTGAGATTTGATATCCTGAAAAACTTTTTGAATATAGTTTCGTACTTAGAAAAATTTGAGAGTACTTTCAATTTAGAATTTATTAATATCCAAAGATAACCGAGTAGGAGAGTCATACCGGAATTCTTTGACTTAGTCTACTTCTAGGATATAACATAACCTTTAAGTCTTCGAATACCCTTCGGGATAATGTCCCCAATATCGCCTAGGAATATGCTTTAGGATATAGATTGGTAATCCAGCATGTATTACTTCTGCAAAAACATAAGCGAATGGACAAAAACCATTCTTAAGTATTTAAACGTGGGCAATGCCATTTTAATCGTGGGCCAAGCCAGAAGTGCGTGGGCCAAGCCAGAATTAGGATATATCTTGGGACAAGCCATGGATGAAAGGTGAATACCTTTAAGCCTTAAGTTAACACGTAAGTGTTAAAACCAATAGATAACGTGTTCAAAAGTTATTCGTCTGATTCGGAATATAAGTGAGGATCATGAATTTTCCAGCCACTAAAGCGTGAACTGATTCCACAATCTCAAATACACCCAAATATTCGTGCGCTCCTGGCGGAGTGTTTAAACTCAATTTCTGAGAAAGGTGAGAACTTTAAACCTTGAGAAGATATCTAGGATATCTTAAACGTAGAGAGGGGGACAATCCTCTAATATTTTGAACTGGTATCTTAAGCAAATTCCTTAAGAGTTTTCTGCAAAACTCTTCAAACCTTGGTGAGGTGGGTGTTAGCCAGGCTAATGCCCCGCTGATGCTTAAGTCAGTAATGATTTTGAGAACAATAATAAAAAATTAAAATAGAATATACATCAGGATATAGCCAGGAATATGATTGAGAATATTAGTAAGGATAGTAAACGTACCAGACTTGATTCCAAGGAATCTTGGTTAACCTCACATGAAGTATGCTTTTAGATGAATTTCATTCCAAGATCTAGGCAGAATATCTCCTTCCAAGGTAGCCAACCAATATGATCCTTTTCCAGCCTCAGAATCAATCATGTAAGGGCCTTCCTACTTTGGAGCCAACTTCCCTCACTTGCCATAGTAGTATTCTGAAATGTTTTTCTTAAGACTAAATCACCAACTTGGAATCTTCTAGTTCTCAAGTTCTTATTGTTGGCTCTTGTAATTCTTTGCTGATGAGCTGCTATTCTGACTTTAGCAGTATCTCTAAGCTCATCCAGGGTTTCCAAATCATCAGTCATATTCTGGTCATTATCCTGAGTGGTTTGCAGGCTAGATCTTGCTATCGGGATGGTCATTTCAATCAGGATCATGGCCTCAGCCCCAAATACCAATGAGAATGGGGTTTGGCCTGTTGTATTCTTAGATGTAGTTCTATCAGTCCAAAGTACAAATGGTAATTCTTCTGCCCATTTTCCTTTTTTCTCCTTCAATCTCTTTTTCATGTTGTTGAGGATGATCTTGTTTAAGGATTCTGCTTGTCCATTAGCCTAAGGATGGACTAGAGTTGAAGTTATCATCTTTATTACCTAGCTTTCACAGAAACTTGTTGTTATCTTGCCTATAAATTGGGACCCATTATCACAGGTTATCTCCACCGGGATTCTGAATCTTATCAGGATATTTATCTTGTGGAAAGACACCATTTCTCTTTTGGTAATCTGATAAAATGCCTCTGCCTCAATCTATTTGCAAAAGTAATCTATCATTGCAAGCATAAACACCTTTCCTCCTAGAGCTTTTGGAAACTTTCCTACAATATCCATTCCCCATTTCATGAAAGGCCATGGGGATACAATCAGGTACATAGGCTCAGCAGGCTGATGAAGAATGTTACTATGCCTTTGACAAGCATCACATTTTTTAGCATATATCATGGCATCCTTCCTCATAGTAGGCCATTAATACCCTGTTCGTAATACCTTCGAGAATAATGACCTGCCTCCAGAATGATTCCCACAGTCACCTTCATGGATATCCATAAGCACTTCGTTAGTTTCGGGATCATCCAAGCATCTCAGATAAGGACCTGTAAGAGATTTCTTATATAGTATATTATTAATAATGGTGTATCCGGACACCTTGGCTCTGAAGGCTCTTGGATTTTCTTCCTTCGAGATATCCTCATTCCTTATATAGTTCAGGATTGGATGAGTCCAGGATTTGGTATCCTGACCAGGATCCTGAAGCTCTTCATCCTCAGTGGTCATCACCCCCTAGACATCTTCAGCAACAAGTTCATCATTATTTATAGCTGGTTTCAGGATATGGGTGATAGGTATCTTTACACCTTCCGGTATCCTGCTAGTCGATCCAGATAGGCCAAAGGATCCGCTTCAGCATTATCTTCTCTTGGTACCTGTTTTATGGAGAATATTTTGAAACATTTTGCTAATCTCTTAAGAATTTAGAGATATTTAACTAACTTATCCCCTTTTGCAGCATATGATCCTTTAAAATGGTTAGTCAATAATATGGAATCAACATAAACATGCAAGCATTTGATATCCATATTTTTAGCTAATTGTAATCCTGCTATAAGGGCCTAATATTCCGATTCATTATTCATAGCCCGGAATTCGCATCTGATGGCTTGGGGTAGTATGTCCCCCTGTGGTGATTTTAGGATGATTCCTAGTCCTATTCCTCTTATATTAGATGCTCCATCAGTATGTAAGGTCCATATTTCATTATTACATTCCAAGTTCTAAACTTCTAAGTCTACTTCCTGCTAGATATCCTGACTAAAATCTGCCATAAAATAAGCTAAGGCTTGGGATTTTATAGCAGTCCTAGGATCTTATATTATATCAAAGGCACTAAGCTTTACAGACCATTTAGCCATCCTACCTGACATTTCAGGTTTTCTAAGCACATTTTTAATCGGATAATTTGTTTTAATACATATCGTATATGTTTCAAAATAATGCCTAAGCTTAGCAGAAGCCATTATCAAAGCTAAAATAAGTTTTTCCAAATGAGAATACCTAGTTTCAGCATCAAGTAGACTTTTCCTCACATAATACACAGGATGCTGATTTCCATCATGATCCTTAACAAGAACAGCACTTACGGTGGTCCGGGATACTGCCAGGTATAATGACAGTTACTCTCCATCTTCGGGGCTTCATCAATAGAGGGGCTGAGGCAAGGTATTCATTAAGAGCTTGAAGTGCCTCTTCATGTTTCTGTCCCACTCAAACTTTTTATTTTTTTTTAGGATATCATAGAATTCTTTGCCTCTCAGAGGATTTTGATATAAATCTGTTTAGGGTTGCAACTCTCCCGATTAACCTTTGGATATCCTTTACATTAGTTGGGGATTTCAGGTTCATGATAGCTTTGATCTACTCCGGCCTGGCCTCTATTCCCCTTTTGGTGACCATGTATCCCAAGAACTTTCCTGCCCCCACACCAAAATGACACTTGGCAGGATTCAGCTTCATATTAAATTGGTCCAGGATATCGAAAGCTTCTTCAACATCCTAGAGGTGATCCTCAGCTTTCTTTGACTTGACTACCATATCATCAATATAGACCTCCATGGTGTCCCCCAAGTTGCTTTGGAACATCTTGTTGACCAGCCTTTGGTATGTAGCACCTATATTTTTAAGACCAAAAGGCATGGCAATATAACAAAAAATACCTGTTGGGGTCATGAAGGCTATGTCTTCTTGATCCGAGGGCTCCATTTGGATTTGTTGAAATCCTGATGAAGCATCCATGGAAGTCAGCATATCTACCATGGAGTCAATGTGTGGTAATGGGAATGGGTCTTTTGGACAAGCTTTATTGAGGTCGGTATAATCTACACACACCCTCCATTTTCCATTCTTTTTCTGGACCACTACCACATTTGCAAGCCACCTTGGAAACTTCACTTCTCTAATCATCCTGAATTTCAGTAGTCTTTCCACCTCTTCTTGGTTGATTCGATTTCTTTTGGGTGCAAACTTCCTCCTCTTTTGGTGAATGAAATTTTCATCCAAACCAAGTTTATGAGTTATAATATCCTTGGAGATACCTGTCATGTCTTCATGTCTCTAAGAAAATATGCTTCTTCTTTTCTTTAGAAAGGAGATCATATCCTGCTTAATATCCTAAGGGATATTTGCTTCTATCAACACTTTTATCTCTAGGTCTTCGGGATCTAAGGCTACTTCTTTCACATCTTGCTGGATATCCTGCTCAGTATTCTCTAACACATCCCGAAGTTTATTCTGTAATTGCTATGCTCCCTTATTTTGAGCCGATGCTTTCATTGAGGATGTATAACAGTCCTTGGCCTCCTGCTGGTCACTCTCAATTTTGACCACACCCCAAGGTGTAGGGAGCTTTACACACTGGTGGTACGTTGAAGGTATGACTTTCATCTCATGGATCCAAGACCTACCTAAAATGATGTTATAACAAGACAAACAATCCATTACACAAAATTTTGCATAGAATTTACTCCTTTTACATAGACTGGAAGCTTGATTTCTCCAATAGTACTCTTTGTTTCACCACTGAATCCCACAAGAATCGAGGATTTTGTGGTGATTTCTGAGTCTAGGATGTTCATCTTCTTTAGAGTTTGCAACTGGATTATGTTCATAGAACTCCCTCCATCTATCAATATCCTACATACAAAATGGTTAGCAACATATAAAGTTATAACTAAACCATCATGATAAGGATCCTTCACATTATCCATGTCATCATCATCAAAGGATATGGTTTTTCCTTGAGTTAAAGTAGCTTTAGAGTTCAGCCTCTCTCCTTTCTCTGATTTGGCTTCTTTCACATGTCTCTTGGCAGCAGAGTATGATGTTTCGCATATGTCAGATCCACCTGAAATAAAGTAAACAATTAAAGCATCTGGGGGAGGAGATGCAACTCTCTTAGGATTTCCTTCAAGATTTCTTTCAGGATTCCTATCAGTATCCTGGTGCTTAGCTTTATTCTTTCCCAGCAGTTCTTTCAGGTGTCCTTTACTCAACAAGTAACTTATTTCTTTGTGAATAGAAATACAATCCTTAATGATATGCCCAAAGTCTTCGTGGAATGCACACCACTTAGACTTGTCTTTCCGGCCAGGATTCTTCTCATTCTTCTGAGGCCACCTAGCTTTCTCTCTGAGACCTTGCATAGCATATATTAATTCTGAAGTAGACACTATGAAACAATAATTAGCAAGTTTAGGATACTCCTCATCATCCTAATTATCTTCATCAAAGTTTACTTTCTTGCTATCATTGCGGGAATATGGTTTGGGATAGTGATATTTTGAAGAGGATTCTGCTTTCTCTCTGAGACCTTGCATAGCTTTTATTAATTCTGAAGTAGACTATATGAAACAATAATCAGCAAGTTTAGGATACTCCTCATCATCCTAATTATCTTCATCAAAGTTTACTTTCTTGCTATCATCGCGAGAATATGGTTTGGGATAGTAATATTTTGAAGAGGATTCTGATTTCCTTTAGGGATTCTCATATTCTGAGGATCCATCGATCCTCTGCTGGATCTTTCTATCTTCCTTGAATCTTATAAACCTCAGAGTCTTGTTTCTGACTTCATCCAAATTCCTACAAGGATTCATCACAAGGTCCTCGTAGAATGTAGAATCCTTCGGCAATCCTATTTTGATAGCCTGCACTACCATCAGCATATCAAGGTTTGGGATATCTAGAGCCTCCTTACTGAACCTGTTGACATAATCTCTTAAAGATTATCCACAATTGCAAACCACCCTGTATAGATAAATTGTTAGTCTTTCAAATGCTCTACTACAAGAAAATTGATTGTTAAACAAATTGATTAAATGAGCAAAGGAGGTAATAGAATAAGGTGGAAGATTAAGCAGCCATTTTAAGGCTGGCCCTGTCAATGTTGATCTGAATCCCTTGCACAAACAGGCTTCTTTCATATGCGCAGGGATAGGGTTAATCTCCATCCTCTCCCTATACTGGGCAATATGCTCCTCAGGATCAGTTGAACCATCATAGAGCTTCATGCTAGGAGTTTGAAATCTCTTCGGGATTTCAGCATCACAAATTGGTGGTGCAAAGCGGGATATATTGTGACTAGCATCAGATACTTCAGGGATGGACTTTATCACACCCAGCACACTAGAGATCATATCCTTAAGTTTTTAGATTTCTCTAGCAACAGCAGTACTCATCCCTGTATCTTACACAGTTTGAAAATTATTAGTAACTGAAGGGTTTCTATTTGTAAGAATATCATCAGTAAAGGTTCCAGAAAAAGATCCTATGGGATATCCTGAGGATAATCCTGAGGTAAGTCCTAAGGAGAATCCTAAGGAAAATCCAATTTCCCTTGTCGCTGTAGTCTTGGTTGAAACAGATGGTCCAGCCACGCTATTCTGCATCGAGATAATATCAACTTCCTGCACCCTATAGGATCCTGCAGAATCAAAGTTAAGTATACTAGGGGCGCAATGGTGTTTCCTCATTTTGGGCAGCTTTTTGGATGATGACTTCAACTCCATAAGTTGATTCATCACCAATTTGTTGGTCTGTTGTTGCTGCTCCATATGCTGCTTTATCATGGACACTACCAAGCAGAATTTTTCACCAGTTTTGGTGACAGCCTTATCCTTACTCCTCTGGAATGTTTCAAAATTAGGGGGAGGAGGAAGAGACGCATTCAAAGCAGTAGAGATGGAAGAAGAGGGAACTAGAGATAAAGATTGCTTTGATTAAGAAGCCATTATTTTTGAAAATACAAAAATGAATGAAAGACTTGAAAAAACAAACGATGTTTGGAAGGATTTCGAGGACTATAACGACACTAGCCCCACAGTGGGTGCCAAATTGTTTTGGTCAAAAATTAACAAGGTAATTAATGAACAAATTACTCAAGTGAGGTAGTGTGCTATATCAGAATACTAACTGAAATATCTGACCAACGTCAGAATATCGATCAGGATATTACAGAAATGAACAATCAAATCAAGTACGAACAAAGACAATGAATATTTGATAGGGAAGAAGCCCTTGATCAAAGTGATCTTCGGCAGAAAAAACCCCTTGGCTCCTGACAAAATGTCGGCGGCCGGTCCTTTGATTAATAAATAAAAACAAGTACAACTCGAGAGCTTGAATGATCGTATCTAAGTGTTACAATGATTCTTTGAGCGTGTTTAAGTGTTTTTGAATAGAGATCAGCTGTGTGAACATGAATAATTGACCTAAAACGATCAGTCAAGCCTCATTATATATAGTACATGAAATAAACAAAATGCGAGATATTTTCGGGATATTCAACGAGATTTTTGGGATCCTCAGCAGTCACTTTGACCAGTTAGCCGTTATCCCGCCAATTGAACACGTTTTCTTCACCTCTTAACCGTTACAAGTCTTTGCTACACGTTTCTAACAACCATAAGTCAGGGTCTTCAACATAGACCAAGTCTTTAGCTGGTACACAACCATTTATTCATTATAACTCATTAAATGACCATTGGAAGTTTCTCATACATGTTCAACGTTCATGTATTTAATCACATCCCGATCTTCTAGCTTGGACCAAGTCATGCAATTATTTCCTCCATTAAAAATGACAATATCTGCAAGAAATATGTTAGGGATATTTGCTAGGAGTAAGGTTCAGGATACCAAACCTGTCTACATATCCTAAGCACCAGAATACTGAGCAGAATACTACACAAGATTTTCACCCACAACAACATAGGTGGAAGAATTAGATATTGCTAACTCAAGATGAGCAGCATTCACAATCAACGGTGTAAACTGGGGGTACATAATAAACTTCTTCCCCACTGAGGCTATGACATTCTTATACATCTCTGAGAAAATGGCTTTGGATATGCTGTATGGAAGATCATCTACAAGAGATATCAGCAGAGATCCGAACATTGCATTATGGCTATTCATTCCAGCCTTTAAGTTGCTAAGACAATGAATCACCACGTGAAATAAGTACTTCCAAAATGGAGGTAGATAATTCTTCTCTAATGAAGGATAGCGGTGATCATATCCCATTCTCTTTAAACAATCCATAGCCACGTCATCATCAATCTTGACTAGCACATTAGGTTGATCTTCCAACAGTAGAACACTATTGCTCACCTCAGCAGTGATAACAATCCTCTTTCCTTTAACTATTGCAGATATACATGGCTCACCCTGATCATCTCGTTCATTGGCAACAATTAACCAAAACTGATCAATAACATCCGTATAAATTGTGGGATTGGCTGTGATAGCATGATGAATATGGGAAGTCTTAAAGCCATCAATCATAGATCTAAACAAAGCTTTATCCTCATGTACATCTCCTAGAAATGCAACAGCATTATGATTCTTATTGAAAACCATTGGTCTTGCCATCTGAAATATTAGACAAACTTGTATAAGTACACAATAAAAATTTTCAGACTTAGAAAATTTTTGAAAAATTTAGACTTCTCGCGCAAAAACTCTAGTATTTGCATGAAATTGAATTTTGACAAAAATCAACTTTTTGCGTGACTAGACAAAGTTTCCACGTGACATGTTCTGTGTGAATTCAAATGTTTTTGCGTCTGTTCATTTTCTGAAACTTTTCGCATGCGACAAGTTCTCTGAATTTCAGATTTTCAACTAGGCAATTTCAGAGTGTTTTAACAGTTAGAACATGTTCATTAGTTGTTGATTAAGTCATTATTAAGGTTTGATATGGTTAATTTTGTTCCATTTTAAGTCTATTTGTCCAAGAACAAACGACCATTAATTGAACATTCATAAAATCAATCAAAAACAATAAATCTACCTTATCAATCACTATAGTATCAATGGGCGACCACAATGAGCACTAATATCAAGATTAATAATGTTTGAATACTTAGAATTTTGAGAGAGTGAAAATCAGAAAGTTCTCATGCCAATGAAAGACTTATCGTACAACTGTTCCTTTTATAACCATCTGACTTCTTGCATGCGACTAGTTCAACTAGTCTCACAACTTTTTGCACAATATGAACTTCTCGCATGCAAGAAGTTCAATTTCCTTTGAACTTTTAAAAAATTTTCAACTTTTCAAATTTATTTATCTTGTTGAACCATTTAATTTGTTATGAGTAAAATTCAGTTTAACTAAGTGTTTACAATTATCCAAGAACCCATAATTTTTATAAAATTTTGTAAATCAAAAACAAGTGTAAACAAAAACAAGAATAAACACAAGTTGACACACAAATTTGTACTTGCAATATTTTTTGAAAATTTTCAAGTACAGGATCATATTTCTTATAAAATCGATCACTAACATCATCCAGCTTTATTTAAATAAGACTGATTATGTTGATTGTCAATATGTTGTGTCCACTTTAAACTTAGACTTCAATATTTACTTGGACAGATGTTTTGTGATTTTTATCATGTTTAGATTGAGTTGTATGAAATCTGTGAATCTCACAATTAATAATCCTATAGAACTCTTATCCAGCTTCAAGTCACTTTTGAGAATTCAAGTCACCCTAATTTGACTTAAACATTTTAACTCTGATCAAGTTTTCCAAAATTATTTTTCCTTATTATAATATCTATTTAGAGCATAACTAGTCTGAGAAATATTTCTGAACACAAATATTAACAAGTTTTAGGACTTATTAACTACCAGTCGGACTTATGTTTTGCCTCGCAAGGCGTTTAAGACTTACATGTCAAGTCGGATTTACATGTCCCATCTTTTGATTTTGCCTCTTGTGTCAGAACATATTCTCAAAAAGAAAAATATTTATCATATGGTATGTATGTCTATGACATATTTTTTATTATTGTGCACATTGACATCTTTTATTCCTATATGGCCTTTTGGCATCTTTTTGCCCTTTCGTTAATATTCATTTTCTCTTTCTGTCTTTGCTTTTCATATCTTTTTCTTCTTTTGATATTTATATATACATATTTCATATTTCTTCTGAAAGACACTGAATCAGACAGTAACTGGCTTGAGTATGACTAGACTATAACTCTCAGTCTGTTTTAACTAGGAATCAGTGTTACCACAAAACCTTGATGAGTAACCCACTTCAGTCATTATGAGTTTATTTTTAGTGTATCGTAGATCATAGTGCTTTTTAGTCTTGAAAGTCAAGCCTATCAACATATCAAATATAATCCAAGTCAGTTTTTTTAAGTCTTAAAATGTAATGTATCAAAATCAAGAAATGCACTATTATTTCCTATAAATCCTTGAAAATTTCAATTTCAGAATGTGTAAAACAAAATATTTTTTGTAAATTTTTTTTTACTTCTCCTAAGAACAAAAATCTTTTTCGAGACATTTTTAAATTTTCTCCCTTAAAATTGTGATTATCTGCAAAGAAAATAACAATTTTAACTAAAATGAAGGAAAATATTTTTAAAAGGGTTTATAGATAATCATTAACCAAAGTTAATGACTAAAAAATCAAATCGGGAACAATCAAATACCATAGTAAACAAATCAGCAATATTGTCATCTGATGAGACTGATTCCAGATGAATAAGTTTCCGATCAAAACAGTCACATATAAAGTGCATGTGGATATCGATATGTTTTGTTTTTGAATGTTGAATCAGATTCTTCACTATGTTTAACACTGTAATGTTGTCACACCAAATTTTGGTGTTAAAGATATTAAAACCATAATCAAGAAGTTGTTGCTAAATCCAAACAATCTAAGAACAACAACTTGATACAGCCACATATTCAGCCTCTGAAGTGGATGTGGATATTGTCTGCTGCTTCTTGCATTGCCAAGAAATTAATCTGTTTCCTAGAAATTAACAGCCACCAGTTGTAGATTTCCTGTCCAAGTTACATCTTTCATAATCACTATCAGTATAAGCATATAAATTGAAATCAGAATTTTTGGGATACCAAAGGCCGAGTGTTGGTTGACACTTGAGGTATTTGAAAATCCGCTTGACAGCCTTCAAGTGAGATTCCTTCGGATTACTTTGATATCGTGCACACTGACAGACAGGCCATGATGTCTTGCCTGCTGGTAGTGAGATACATCAGAGATCCAATCATTGATCGCTACAAATGTTGATCAACGTCTTCGCTCGTGAGATCAAGAGTTAAAGTTGGACGAGAAGCCATTAGAGTGGGAGCAATCTTGGAGTCCTGAAATTTGTATTTGTCCAGGATACTATGAACATATTTTTCTTGATGTTATGAACATATTTTTCTTGATGTATCAGTATACCTTTATTACCTTGTTTGACTTGGATACCCAAGAAAAATGACATTTCCCCAAGAGAACATATCTCAAATTTCTTTTCATCACAGCTTTAAATTCTTTACACAATCATCATTGGTAGATCCAAAGATAATGTTATCGACATATACTTGAACAAGAATCATATCATTACCAGTCTTTCATAAGAATAAAGTTTGATCAATAGCACCTCGTGCATAACCATTTGCAAGCAAATGTTCAGTAAGGGTGGCATACCAAGCTCGAGGTGCTTGATGTAAGCCATAGAGTGCTTTGTCTAACTTATAAACATACTCTAGATGATCTGGATCTTTAAAACCAGGTGGTTGATAAACATAGGTTTCTTCTTTCGTCTCACCATACAAGAATGTAGTTTTGACATCCATTTGATACACAGTGAAGTTCTTGTATGAAGCATAAGCCAGAAAAATTCATGTAGCTTCTATTCTTGCAACTACAGCATATACATTTTCATAATCAAGTCCTTCAACCTGATAGAATCCTTGAATAACAAGTCTGGCCTTGTTACGAACAATCACATCTTTTTCATCCATTTTCTTTTTGAATATCCATTTTGTACCAATCGGCAACTTACCCTTTGGAAGTTCACATAGATGCCACACATTTAGCTTCTTGAATTCTTGCATAGCCTCAACCCAACTGTTTTCCTTTAATGCCATCTCAATGTTATTTGGCACAATCTGAGAAATAAAGCATGAATACAAGCATGTATTTATAGCACCAGATTGACTTCGAGTCTGGACACCCTGTAATAACGGACCAATGATTGCTTCAGTTAGATGGTCCTTATGAATTCTTAGCTAAGGAATTGTATCTTTAGAAATAACTTCCTCTAAATTAGACATATGACCCACTGGTTCTTCAACATTTATTCCTCCTATTGGTTTATACACAATATCTTCCTCTTGATGAAGATCATTATCAATAGATAAATCTTCAAATGGAACTTGAATGGTATCGATTGGATCATCTTGAATAGAAGAAGAACTCTGATCAGAAACCTGTGAAGCTTGTTTAATAGTTAGATCAGAATCGGAAACAGATTGTGAAACAGTTAAAACATTTGAAGAAGAGGGTATGTCTGAAGATCTTCCTATAGCTGAAGATGACATAGGTCTAACATCATCAGTAAAAATATCTTGAATTGATGATGACAAAGATGGATTAGCTGTAGAAACAACAGAAGATCGATTAAAAGTTTCAAATAAAGAAGCATAATCGTATACCTATGAAGGTGCAGAGTCTGCATCTGTTTTGTTAGATTCATGCCAATCTATATCAAATGACTCAATTATTTGATTAGATCTTTTATTATAAATCCGGTATGCAACTTTGTTGGCTGAATATCCAACAAAATAACATTTATCAGCTTTTTCATTAAATTTTAATTTAGATTAGATGTGTTTAACAAAGTACAACATCCAAATTTTTTAAAATATTTTACTTTAGATTTATGTTTGAAGAAGATTTCATAAGAAGTCATATTTTATTGTTTGTTTATTAGCACATGATTCTAAACATAACAGGCAATATTAACAGCTTCAACCCAAAAGAATGACAGTAATTTGGCTGCTGATAACATTGTTTAGGTAGCTTCAATTAAAGTTCTGTTTCATCTTTCAACAACTCTATTTTGTTGTGGAGTTCCCGCAGAACTGAATTGTCTAGCTATCCCCTTGTATCACAAAATTCATTTCAGAATATGATTGCAAAACTCTATTCCATATCACTTTGAATACACTTGATGGTTTTGTCAGTCTAATTCTCCACTTGAGTTATGAATTTTATGAGGAAATGAGATGTCTCATCTTTGGTTGCTAAAAAGAAAACCCATGTAAATATGGAAAAGTCATCAGTAATAACCAAGCAATATGCATGATGTCCTAAACTCAAAACACTAACTGGACCAAACAAATCCAAGGGTAACAGTTGAAGGATAGACTCAATTTTGGTATGAGCAACTAGTTTATGAGGAAGTTTATGTTATTTGCCTTTTGAACATGATAGACAATGTTCAGTAAGTTGAAATTCTTTCAAAGGTAGGCCTACAATATGATTTCCTCTAACCAACTTGTTCATATTTTTGATGTTTACATGTCCAAGACGAAAAGGCCATAACATTGAATCACTTTTTGAGGCTTTTGATAACAAACAAGACGCAGTTACAAGTGAATGTGAACCATTCATGTCAAGTAAGTATGTGTCTTTTTCTCTCGGTATTCTTAATAAAATCCATTCATAGGAAATTACAAATCCAGGTTTTAGAATGAGACATTCTTTATTAATGAAATGTGTTGAATACCTTTTCTCACAAATTTGAGAGACGCTTAACAAATTATGTTTAAGTTCCTCAACAAAATTGACATCTTCAAAACTTAACACACCATTAGTCACCGTACATTTCTTTGTAATCTTACCACCTTTATATCCTGTAAATATAACATATCCTCCATTGTAAGGTTATATGTTGTTTAACAAAGATATATTATCAGTCATGTGCCTTGAACAACCACTGTTAACATGCCAAACACGATAACTTGTCTTGGTTGTTCCTGCACATATGAATGAATTTATTCATGTTTAGGAATCCAAGCAATGGTTGACTTGAGCATTTTGGTTTCATCCAAATATGATACAGACTTTAATATCATATCTCTTTTATCATCTTAAACATAATTTTCAACAATATCAGGCTCAGATTGTTTTCTTTTCTTTTCCACATTTGAATTGGTTTGATCAGATGTGAGAACTTTTTCCCTAAAGTGGTCTGAATTGGAGTAGAATTGTTATCATCAACAAGTATGGATTTCTTATTTGAAATTTCTTTATTCAAATCTCCCTTTGATTTGATCATTTCTTCTATCAACAAAAGAATTTGACAAGTTAGTATTCCTTTTGAATTTGACATTCAACAAAAATTGTTTTCTATTATTTGAAATTAAGTTGTGAAATATTTGTTTGCTCGACAATGAATATTGATGATGACAATCTCTAGCTCTATGATTTGGGTTGCTACATACATAAAAATACATTTTATGATATGTATTTGATGCTCGTGTATTTCGCATAAACTGTTTATGATAACTTCCACAGTCATCATAGAATCTGGCTTTAGTATTTTTTTAGCCTTGTGATTCTTTAATAGTCTCTTTTTTTTCTCTTTCATTAAGGATTATTCTAGATGATTCCTAAAGAATTGGGGTATCTTTCCTAACTTTTTGATTCATATCTGAAGTCGATGAGTCATGAACTATAGCTTTAACCTTTTGAATCGTAGGAACTTGAATGGGACCAGTGTCTTTCATACCTGATCTACACACATCTTGTTTCACAGAATTAGCAGTAATAGAGACTTATTCTTAAAGAAATTGGCATTTGTTTCTTTAAGGATATGATCTTCCTTATCAATGTTGCAAATTTTGAAATCTTTTCAAGTCAGATCAGTTTTGTGATTTCATTGTCCTTAAAAGCTATCTTTGATTTTAGTTTCTTTTATTTGTTAAACATTTTTGAACAAGCATTTGTAGAAATAAGAACATCTAAAGTTTCATTAATAACTGATGATGAATTACGCCAAGATTTTTCATTACAACTTTTATTTTCCATAAAATATATTTCATCGTCACTTTCTCAATCTTCAACCAACCATTCTTTCTTTACACATTCTATAAAAGAATTGTCATGATTAATTTTAATTTTAGTTTTTATTACAGGGTTAACAGTCAGTGAAACATTGACTGGAGGTATTAAGTCTGACTTTGGTTAAAAAACTAATCCATAGATCTCTTCATTTGGAGTGGTAATTGATGAAGGAAAACATGTATAATAATGATTAATAGGTGGTGCAATATTAGAATATCCAACACCACCTTTTCCACCATTAATTTTCTGAGTCATTTAAGACTTGATTATAGCTTCAACCATGTTTGAGGACAGCTCAAATTCTTCAACAGTCAATTTTACAGATAAGAGTTCATTGTTAAGTTTATTTATTTCTAAAGATAGTTCATTGTTACGTGTGTCAATCTTTTATATTACAATCTTTATCATGAAGATTTAATTTTGATTGATAAATCGATTTGTTTAACCCTTCTATCTTTTCTTTAAAAATTTTCTGATCAGTTTTATATTTACGAGCTTAATATTGAAGTTTTTCAACTTCTAAAATCAAGCGTTCGTTGTGAACTCTGTATCTTTGAACCTTTTTTATACATGTATTTGAACAAAGATTAGTATTTACCTCTTCAGTCTTTTCTTTCTTGTTCTTTTCTTCAGGTATGATGTTTACCATGAAAGCTTTCAGTACCTTCTCTTCTGCTACTTCTGGATCTCAACAGCATTCACAAAATCTTCACAAGCAGTTGCTGGAGTTTTCTCAGCAGCATTCACATTCTCTTCATCTTTAGCTGGAGTAAACTCAACAGCTTCTTCTTCAACTTCTTTTTTTCCTTCAACTTTCACCTTTAAATTAGCTGGAGTAATCTCAACAGCTTTTTCTTTTAGCACCTTTTCAGCATTCTCACAAACATTTTCAGCTAAAACTCCCTTCATCAATTCTTCGGACACATACTCATGAAGTATATTCTCTTCAACATGATCTTCAGCAATTTGAAATTTCAGCCAACAAAGCAGTAGATAGTTTGATATTTAAAATCTCCATCTGGTCTGACCAATCCTATTCCTCATTGGTCTGAGAAACCAAGGCTTTGTTGTTTGACGTGCTTGCTTTATCTCCTTTAGATTCAACCTCCACAGTCACCATCTTCTTTCCACTATCAGTTTGATTTGACCTTCCTTTTATATATTCTCTTGCAATGTGACCAGGCTTGTCACAGTTATAACATCTCAAACTTGACTTATCGAACCCAATCTTGCTCGAGTTGTTTAGAGCAAACATCTTTCTTCCAGTTCTTCTTGCAAAAATTTTAGCGCGATACACCACCATAGCCATCTGATACTTGATACCATTTCTTCAACATCATCAGGATTAACTTGTTGTAAGTTATCAACTAAGATGTTAGTCTTCCTGCTGTGAAAGCTTCATAGCTGTTCATGAAAGTGGTGAATAGAGCCAGATGCTCTTCAACTATTTGAATGGTTTGCTTGTTTGGGTGGAAATTTACAACAAATGCTTGTTATGTGGGTTGAGTGGATTGACTTTGTGGATAGGTTTGATGTTGAGATTGAGATTGCATTGGAGTAAATTGATTCTGATAGGAAGCTTGAAACTATGGCATGGATGGATCCTTGACATTTGGATTAACATAGTTGGCTGCTTATTGACATAACTGGGAATAGCCGACATAGTAATTTGGATTACTAGCCATTTTTGCATACAATGCAGATGCTTCAGCTCCCATAGTGTTGATGTAATTAGCAGCTATTTGCTTGTCATCCATCTCATATGACTTGATGGTTGAGATAAGATCACTGAGAGATAAGGTAAACAAATCCTTGTTCTTTTGATGGTTGTGCAGTTGTTGTTTCAGTTGTAAGGTAATGAGTTTAACAGCTTCTTGTTCACAGCAATTTTCTCCAAGGTAATATCAGCACTTTTCATCTTAGTAATCAACTTAACAAATCTCGACATTTGAGCCTCCAAGGTTTCACCAAGTATGTGATTAAACATATTAAACTCTTGGTTCAACATGTCCTTTCGGCTTTTCCTCATAAATTTATTTCCCATTATTTGCTCCTCCATCACATCCCATAAATCCTTAGCTTTTCTGTAATCTTTGAACTTTTGAGCAATCTCGGTTGTAAGTGCCTTTGTGATAGCAGCATATGATTTGTCATCAAGCTCCATTTTCTTCATGTCTTCCTCATCCCAGAGGTGTTTCGCTTTTGGCACTTAGTCTCCCTTCTTATTGTTATACACCGGGATTTATGTGCCTCGTTTGATTGACCGCGTCATCGAGGGTTCGCTGTAAATAACATGATTCTCGAAACGGTAAACCCAGCCTGGATAATCTTCTTCGCTGAGAGTCTAGGGGTTTTTGTGCTTGTACCAATCTCATTGTCAAGGTTGAGATTAGCAGTGATGTGATTAGCTATCTTGAATATCAGAAATCAAACTTTTCAAAAAAGCTTCAAACTAGAAGTTTTCACACGAATAGTAGAGTTCTCGCGCGAACAATCACCAACTTTTCGTGCGGATAATTTTTGTAACTGAATTTTGCAAAAAGTGAACTTCTCGCGCGAATGGAATCTTTTGTAACAAACTTGTGTGAATTAAAGACTTCTCGAGGTAATATCAGCTTTTCGCGAGCGATTAGTTAGTTTTCGCTTGATCCGTTTTCAATCCAATTTCGATGATTCCAACTTCAATCTTTCACCAATTTATTCAAAATTGATTAATTAAATCTTGAATTAGTGATTTAGGTTCAAATTTTGATCCTAAGTGTCTCTAATTGATTCAAATTAGCTTATTTAATCACATGAACTTCACCGAATCTTCAATCAGCAACATAATAGCCTTCAACATCTTCAAGAATGGTAAAAAACAGTAGAAATCAAGTAGATCTTCAACAAAATCCAAATTGGAGCTCAAGAACACTTCAAAAACACTCTTCAAACTTCAAATCAATCGATCTAGAGCATACCAAGCTCTGATACCAATTGTAAGGATCGAACAATTTACAATAAGATCGATCTCGTGACAAGAATGCGGAATGTAATCATCACGGAATACAAGATTGAATAAGCAAATAAAGAACACAGATGTAAATAAACTTTAAACTCTATTGCTTTCTGATTTGAAAGATACAAGTTACATACGAAATCAAGAAATGATAAAAGTTCTCTAAATTACATTACAAAACAACTATTTATACTAAACTTAGAAGTTCTCGCATAGTTCTCGCGCGACTTCCAAGTTCTCGCGCGAGATACAGCTTCTCGCGATGCAAGTTCAGGTTCTCGCGCGACTTTGATCTTCACGATCTTGGTTTGATTTTCCGAGCCTTTAGGTTCAATCCCTATAATTCTCCTTTTCAAAATACTATTAAAACAAATAAGTTACCTTACAATACCAATACTTTTTTCCTCGAGGTCCAAATGTGTTGTTCACGACTTGAACTCCTATGTGTTTTAATAGCAAATAAATATTAGAAGCAATTATACAACCAACAGCTGACTATAAGCCGGTTTCCATGTATCATGTTATCCAGCGTGCTATGAGAATTAAACAATTAATCAAAATATTTTTATACTGAGGATTCTAAATAAACATAAAGTCTGCAAAGTGGACATTTAT
This sequence comes from Flaveria sonorensis, assembly GCA_025506505.1. NCBI lineage: Eukaryota > Viridiplantae > Streptophyta > Magnoliopsida > Asterales > Asteraceae > Flaveria > Flaveria sonorensis. The sequence goes on along the minus strand of CM046435.1, from coordinate 12,309,650 downwards.
ATACCATTTATTAACGAAGCTCTTCTCCATATGTCCTATCAACCTCTGTCACCTTTAAATAGGGTGAAGTATCATCTGGAGGATGTGAAACAGAAATCTATAGAGCCACTTTAACAACAAATATGATGGTTTGATCAGTGAAAAGAAATACAAAAACCATAGGTGTAGATAACTGTAAGGAACCCTTAACTAAATAAAATTATCTGAAAATGATACTCGCCTGAAATGACACCAACAACAACAGGAGACGTAGCCTCACTACCTGTATGGCGGGTTATGACATTTCTCTAGTTTCTGCACATACCCTTGCAGTACAGTGAAAAGAAAAACATGTAATTTTGGCTTAAGTTATTCTTTTCCTCTTAGTAAATTTCCATCTGTCAGTATAAACTGAATCAAACTTCAAATAAACAAACAATGAATCCCTGAACAATAATATAAAACTTACCTTAGTCGTATTAGTCAAAAGCTTATTACCTGCAGGACATGATGCATAAAACTGATCAACTTTGGTATACAAAGATAAGCTTTAAAACCAAAAAGAATCATACAAAATGTTTTAGTTGTTGGAACATAGATACTAAATCAATGAATTATGAAACCTTAAATGCTAAAATGGTAACAAACATATGAGATAATTACCAATGCCAAACAAACATATAAGCAATTTTAAACCTCTAATAAGCAATCGGATATAATCAAGTATTCAAATAATCAAATTCAACAATTAAGTATTCTAAGTGTTTGCAGCAATCTAGTATCCAAATAATCTAATTCAACAATTAAGTATTCAAGGTTAGGATTTGCTTGCATCTAATCCCGTTACCTGTTGTATTCTGTTTAGCTTTATTTGCCTATTTGTTTTGCATTGCAATGGAACACTTCAGATAAGGGGTACAAGTAACTATTCTACATATTGCAAAAAACGAAAAAGTAAAGAAAAAACCCAATTGACCAGTCAAAATGTTGATATTGGCTTCAGCTCCTCCTTCGAGAATTCATGTATGTGTTCAGGCTTCTAGCTTGGTTCTCCATAATAACATTAACATGAGGTCTTAAAAGTTTCAATTTGTAGCACAATGCAATCAACTTTATTATATACTTTAGAGAACATTTAAAAATTCAATAAGCAAAACAACATCATTAGATGTGGCAATTTGACACATTAACTTAAGAATGGTTGACTCGGGTAATGGGCGGATGGGTAAAATAAAAAGAAATATGTCAAATGATCTATGTTACTCAAAGAGTTTTAAAGTATTTTTAGTGCATCAACCTTCCTAAACCATTTTATACGTCAACATGATGTCAGAAGTTTCAAGGAGTAGCAAAATGCAATCAACTTTATTACATATTCTTATATTAACTTCATATTAATTTTCCCTTATAAATCTCCTCATATAAGTTTACTTTAGCCATAATAATCTTTATATAGTTTGATATAAACATAAGGTTATGAGGTGATTACTTGTTGATTGTATAAGAACTAGTATGACACCCGCGCGTTACGGCGTGAATCATTAGCACAAATACAATATACAAAACCACATAATGATTAGGAACACAAAACCTCATGGTTCATGTTTGGAACTAAAAGTTAAACCATCTAATAGAGTAATAGGTATGACACAACATTAAACAATTAGTCACCGTAAACAAAACCCGTTTAGGACCTTAAAAAAGAACAAAAAAGTTCAATATATGTAAAAAAATATTTTAGCAATAACTGCTCCAACTTTGTTTTCATATTTGTTTACCCCGTTTAGGACCTTAAAAAGAACATAAAAGGTTCAATGTATAAAAAAAAAATTAGCAAGAACTATTCCAACTCCGTTTTCATATTACCCGTTTGAGGCAGTTATTGGTTAACATGATAGCGACTATCTTCAAAATTTAGTTGAAATTTGGCATATGTGCAACAATCAATCAACTTCTTTAATTCAATAACCAGTGTGTGTGATCTGATGCAAGCGAAGTTTTGAAGTTTCTTCAACTATTGCAGTCAATCGTAACTTACTTTAGCAGTGTAGAGCCTGGACATCTTATAACATTTAATGACCATGTTTAAATCTTGTTTATCAGCAAAAAAAACATACAAATAGTTTTAAGTAGATTGCACAATGTGATTTTATCAGTAATATCAATATCGGACAATATTGACCCATTTCATTAGTTTATTACGTCAACATAAATAATGAGCAATATTAACAGCAGAAGTAACTGCATTGAACTGAAAATATTTAAGCAGAATCAACTGCATTGAACTGAAAATATTTAAGCAGAACAATTTAAGTGATTTTATGCATTTGGATGTAGTTCAAATGATTATTGAAATTGACCCGTTAAATATCTTTATGGATTCAACATATACTTTGGTTTAATTTAAATGAATCTTATTAAAAACTCCTTATGTTTTCTCGAATAACTAAAATATATATCATAAGCTCCTATATGCCACATGTATATAGTTGGAGCATAGATGCCTTGTGTTTGTTGACCCCCTTTCTATCTGTAGTTCACAGGTTAACAATCAAGTGAGTCTAATCTTGAAATCGAAGAAGTTTAATAACAGCAACAAATCTAAAATCAAGACCCAAATCTATCATTTACCAATCCAGTAATCACAGATCCATAAACACACATCAAATCAGTTTTGATCAATTAAAGACTACATTGAGCTGTCACCGCCTAAACATAGATTGATGAAGTTGTAAAAAAGCATTTACATATTAAGATTCAACTACCAATAAGATATATAATAAATATCTTTATTGGATTTAAAGGTAAGACTTTGAATATGGTTAAGTACGTACCTTGAGTGGAAAACTTGGATAGTATCAGACTGTGGTTCATCAACAGCTTCATGTATTTGCCTCCCATGTCCTCTGTTTTTGTAGTGATCTCTATAAAATATCTTTAGAAGGTAAATTAGAAATGTGATGAAGTTACAATTATAACATTGAGTGGAAAATTTTTGATATTCTGTCTAAAATCAAGGCAATTTAAAAAATCAAAGAAAGAACATAAGAGAAACTAATCTCACCATTAATCATTGCAATTCTTACTGTACGATAACTGTTTTGTCCTTGACTTTCATTTTTTAAGCACTCTTAGATTGGTGAAGAATACTTTTAGCATGAATGCACGGTGAACAATAGTTGTTTATCATCTTCTTTAATAACCTCTCCCCCAAAACAACAAACATGCATAGCATTAAGAGCTTTCTCAAGTCAACATTAAAACATTAATAGATATAGAATTGCTTACTAATATACTCTTAAAGTACCAAGTGTCAACTGTTACTGCATTGTAATAAATATTTTTTAAAAATGCTATTGCATTATAAGTTCAAGAAATGGCAAAAAGTAACTACAGGTTAGAAAAGACGATACCCCGCATCTTCTTTCCCGGCTACAGTCGGCAGGAAAGAGATATTAAATCGTTGTCCTCTCTAGCCACCAAGGAAGGGGAGCCTTCCCTGGCTATTGCTGCTACAGGGTATAGAAAAAACAAAAGAGAAAAAAATCAAACAAAAAAAAGGCTCTCTGAACGGAGTGAGTGCAGGCCCTCGTGCAACGACCAGTTACCAACTAAAGCACATCCAAGTTGAAAGGAAGCCATATGTGGTTTACCTACACTGGTTCTCTCGGTGTTTTGCGTTAAAGCACTGCCGATGATCTGAGACTTGATGCGAACCACCATCGAACTGAATCCAACAACACAAAGCAACCCCTGACCCTAATGAAGAAGCGATGTTGAATAAGTCAGCTGATACCATCGTCGTCACTGCTATTTGATATTGGATTCTTTGATATCATCTATATATCTGTACCATGTACTCCTCCACACATCGGAGACGAAGAATTATGATGAATTCAATCGGAGGAACAAAGAGTTCTGTTGATGATTCTGGAGCCGACGTCTCTATCTTTGAACGACACATAAGAAGGTTGTCGGTGGCTTAGAGATGTATAGAAGATGCGTGGCCGCACACATAATGCAGATGGTTCACAGGTGTCTATGCATTGGAGTCTTGTAGGTTAGGCTTTATACAAAGTATAGGCATTAGCATAATGTACATTATGCATTAATCTATGTACAATACTGTAGATCAAGTTGGTTATTGTATAGTTATATAATTGAAAGCATCACCTGCTCCTGTAATTAATCTTCCTAATCCTAATTTTTTTAAAACGTATCCTCCAACATTCAGACATTATTATCATAATTTCATCATACTTCTGCAAGACATAAAACCTAACAAGACCACCTTAATCTCATAATGCATATCATAATTCTAGGCTAAAACGATTCTAATTGTGAAGCATCATCAGGTTCACCATGAATGAAAAGCATAGAATGGTACCAATACAAACAATAATAGGAAATTGAAACCAAGAAATAAGATCAAATATAAAACGGAATAACAGACGATTAGGACAAGAACCACAATGGATCTGCCGGTATGCATGTGCTTATAAATCTTAACATTATATATACACTCATTTAACAAGGTCGGTGGGGTTCCAACGTCCTTGCCACGTGGCATGACGTAATTGGTCCACAAGTTTTTGTATTTTTTTTAATTTTCCAGAACAGAATTGCGGATAAATATTTTTTTTTCTGAGAACATAAATAATTGTTCTTCTTTTGACAAAATTACATAAACCAAGGACCGAGTACCTACTATCCATTCTACCATCGGTTCGGTTAAAGGTTAAATATCGGTTCGGTCCTCGGTATTAATAGGGCATACCCGACATTTGCTCACCCCTATATATATATATATATTTATGTACTTCCATTTTGCACACGTTAATTCTTTCCGTTTATCTTATGCTTTAGAGTTTTACGTCGGAGTGATAGCTGTTACGGGATATGTTTTGATATTGGCGTCGTTCGTGACGGATTTATTATTTGATAAATAGAAATAACTGAATTATTGCGTTAAAGAGGCGTGTGTGAAAACAAAACCTGAGTTGGTATTTGGGAGCATTGTTTGAGATATGTTTTTGAAATTAAAAGCAATAGTATGAAGCTAACGAAACTAAAAGGACCCATGTTGACAAAATAGGGAGGTTTAAAGGTTGTTGCCAGTGGTAATGAAGATAACTAATACCACGAAATTATATAAAAAATTGTTTTCTTATATTCTAAGAGACGAAAAAAGAAAAAAGACAATTCCAATAAAAGAACTCCCCATCTTCAAATTTTGTTTTGTGTCTTGTAACTGGTTCTTCTCAAGTAAGACCTAAATAAACTAATTAAATCACACGGGGTTACTGTGACAGTTTATAGTAAATTTTTATTTTATACTTTTATTTTACATTTAATTCCTGTTTTTGAAATAGATAAAATCATGTTACAGTTTAACATAATCTTTAATACTATAAACAAATTATGCAAAATAATCTATAAAAAGGAAAAGGAAATAACAAGAGAATTTGAAAACTTAAAAATAAGAAAAACTAACAAGAGACTTTAGAAAGAGAAAAACTTAAAAGAAATTTTAGATAAAAAAGTATAAGGATTATAACTTGTTGTTTCTAAACGATATCTTGCAAATCAAGGGGATATCTTCCTTTCATAAGCAGGAAAAAACACATTCTTACATTGATATAAACATAATGCAAACTAAAAATAATGCATCAAAAATTATGTAAGTGTTTGTATCACTCAAGAATTTTGTTGGATTTATATGCCCAAGGCATTACACCAAAATATCAGCAATGGACGAAAAAATATATTCATGGTGATCAGAAAATTTTGAAGGTCATTAACTATAGCTTAGTTTTAATATTTTTCGATCTAATTTAAGTCTTGTCGAGCCGAGTCATATAATAAAAATCTATGACCAGGTTAAATATTAAAATACATAATAAAAATACTTCAGTCGTTATTAGAAATACATAATAGAAATACAATATCTCGTTGATTAGGATGATAAGAAGAAATTGGTTTTCGTCCGGAGGGATTAGAAGAAAGATTATCTAAATCAATATATTTTGAAGTTTTAAAATAAATATAAAATTAACTAGGTTAAGTTAAATAGGCTTGATAAATTACAATTTAAATATGTTTAATATTTAATTGTTTACTTTAAATTTAAATTATTAAAAATTGGTATAATTTAAAATGGGCCTCAATTATCTAAATTAATTGTTTTATAATTGTTAATTGTTTATAATAGATGTATATAGTAAAATTTAATATTGACAATAAAGTTTACCTAGAATCAATATTAAACTTTCTTTTGCGTCACTCTCAAAATTCTATGAATGTTACTGTTAAAATTTCATGAGAGTCAATCTAAATTAGATTATATAAATGTTATTATAAAAAACTCATGGGGTGTGATTGATCCCCTACCTAAGAGCAGGTCTGCCCATAAACAATATCCCTATTGATATATGATCCCCAAATATTACAACTTTATCAAGTAGGCGTTTAAATACAGTTTAAATACAATGTAAACAATAAATCTATGAAATTTAAATGTGTTATCATATGGTGAAATGATGAATATGGACTATCATTGTTAGTTGAAATAAGAATACTCCATGTAAGATGTCAATTATGAATATAAATTTACAATTAGAATTTATCGTAAGTAGTTTTGGGTTATGATATGTATTTCATTTGTATGTTCATGATTATTAGATGATGGTGCATATCTGATTTACTATGGAACTATGCATAGTACAATTTAATATATATAAAATACAACCAACTTTGACAAATATGATTATGTAAGTTTTGTTGGAATCGAGATGCCACGAGCAGTATCTTTGATGATGAAACAGAACAACAATCTGTAGTGGTATTATGAAACTTTAATCGAAAAACTAATACGAAACATAAAGCATACAATCTGTTTTCTGGCCATATATTTGATATGAATCGATGCTTGTAAGCGAAGACAAATCATTAAACGCTAACCCTAATTAGCACAGTATACTAAAATATATTTACGATATGATCCATATTGTTTTGACATAATCAAATACTAAACGTAGTAATAACATAATGACACATAGCTCTTTTATGATTAATATCCAATACTTACCCTTAATCATAAAAGGTAGTATCACTTCATTCTTGAAATCTTCTTTTCTTTCTTCCATACATGACAACTACGGGACCAATTTCACCTTCAACTTCTTTTACTTCAATCTCTCTTTCTTGTATTGCTCCATGGAACCATTCCAAAGTATACAAGTAGAGGCTGAAATAGTCTTGGCTTACACTTCCATGTCAAAATCGAAGCCAAATCCACAGTTATAATTTTCCACAAATTTGTTGTTGTGGTATTTATCATATCCACCATTCAACTGTTCCATCATAAATAGATCGTAGAAGTATACTTATTTACTATCGCTTAAAAATGGGGTATGGATCAATGAAAACATGACTCCAATAGTCATTGTGAAACTATTTGAGTAAGGCGAAGAACTCTTTTATAGAATTTGTCATTGTATTCTTCAATTAATACGTATGGTTGTAGCATGTCAAGTAACTTCATGCGTTTGCAAGAGATGAGGTGTTGAAGAAGATATTAGGCTTTTTTTCACATTTCTATTTTGACCGGCTAATGCTTCGAAGTAATTACGCAAGTAAATCTCCTTTGCTTCTCAAATTAGCATTTTTAATCTCTTATCTACTGCTAATGAAGAGTTTGTGGTAACCTATCATATTCCTTTATATAAAACATCTTCGAGCATCATTAACCAACTCCTTATCAATCTCGATTCACTTTACTATTAAAGATCACTTTGTATCCTTGATTGGTTTGTAGAATGGTAATTCTACACATGATATCAATTATACAAGTCCCAAGTTAATCAACCACTACAAATTGATTAGGGTTAGTATGTAAGGCCCCGTTCCAGGATGCTTACAGCTGGACCGTCATTGCATAAAATATTTAAAACATACATTACTTTTGCAGCGGAATTTAAAAACTTTCATTAGTAATTAAAAACATGTCATCACATTACATCATTGTTACATTTCAAAATATGACATTATAACAAAACGTGGATGCCAGTCTCAAAACGTCCCCAGTAGCGTATGCATCCATGCCTGCAACTCCTCAGCATCAACAAAATATCTGCCAACTATCATGCATACAAAAAGTCAGCGACACTGATTGAGTTCTAGTTTTATAAATAAAATACATTACTTTCTTTAAAACAACCTTTTACTTTCGATCATGGTCACACATCATACATACACATTGATAATAATTATTATTATCTTCGTCATCGTTCATTCGTTCATTACATCTTTTACCATTAATTAGATCCTGTCACATGCAATACCCCCGACTCATGTTCGAAGGCCGATACTGTGCTGGGGCCTGTAAACAAACCCCCGACTCATGTCCGAAGACCGACACAGTACCGGGGTACGCGACAAGGATCCCGTCTCTGTTTGCAACACCCCCGACTCGTGTCTGAAGACTGATACTATGCTGGGGCCTGTAAACAAACCCCCTACTCATGTCAGAAGACCGACACAGTACCGGGGCGAGCATCACGACATCATTCGGGTCAACCTCAAGGATTAAACCCCCTTCGAGTCACTATTAGAATCCCATCGAGTCTATCTCAAGGATAGACTCCCTGTGTGCATCCTTCGGGTTAGCTAAACCGCATATAGTTGAGCTAACGACAACATGGTCGTGCACCTCCATTCAATTTGCTTGCAAGACTTTCATTCATTCGTTGCGTTCCACTTTTCATTAACGTTATCTTTCACTTCGCTACATAATACTTTACGTATGCTCATTCATACATCATACCACGTAAAGTCATAACATCATACAAAACATATAATATAACATAATACATACGCTTTGAAAACCGTTAATGAAGAAAGATAACACATCACACACACATACATCATAAACCTCATCATAACGTCATGCATACATCAAGCATAAGCCATCACATCACAACGAGCCCTATCTCAACCATCTACCTCTTAAAACTCCTTAGAAATCCCAAGTCCAAAATGTGGCATATGGAACATTTCAGGCGCATGAGCATGAAAATTCTAAGTATAAAACAGTCTGGGCGCATTAGCACTATGCAGGCGCATAAGCCCTACTTAGGCGCATAAACACTTGGGCGCATGAGCAACTTTGGGCACATGGGCACTATTCGGGCGCATGGCCAACACTTAGGCGCATGGCTAACATGCTGGGCGCATGGACCACTGTTCGGGTGCATGTCCACTATTTGGGCGCATGACCTTAGGCTTATGAGGACACTTAGGCGCATGAGATAAGTTGGGCGCATAGGAACCTTCTGAAAATTCCTAAACTGCCAATAAACACCCGAAATCTTTCCACACTACCCAAACACAGATCTAACATACTAAGGCCCTTAAAACATACTAACAACAATTCTAACCACCAAAACAACATCAAAACTTAAATCACAGAACATCATTCGAACAAATTGCAGAAACATTCGGTTAACTCTTTTAAAACGTTTATTCGGTATGCATAATAGCCCCAATAAGTTGAAAATCAGTAAAAGAGGGGTTCTAGAAACTCACCTTAAAGCAAATCTTCGAACTAGACACTTCCACCAGCAAATTCAACTCCAAAATCCCGAAACTTACACCAAGAACTTTGGTCTCACATATACTTAAAACCGAGTTCTTTTTCTTCTTCTGCTTCAACCGAGAGCAAAAAACAGGTTTTGCTTTGAAGTTGGCGGCCATACCTCCATTCTTATTAAATAATAAGTTTTGTACTTTTTTTACACTTTGCCCCCTTCTACTAGTGTCCATATTCCTTTCTTTCTAGATACTTTTTTTTGTTCTTCTTTTTAATAAAATTCAGGGTGTTACAAGTCCACCCCCTTAAATAGGTTTCGCTCCTGAAACATGTCGCTTCTTGAACAGTTACGGGTGATGCTGTATCACCTCTCCCCTGATCTCATACGTAGGCTTAGTCCCCTTCTAGGCTCCACTGTACTCATACAAGTGGAAGCACCATTCTCCTTAGCCCTTCTCTTCTTTCTATCAGAAACGACCACCGGTTGCTTCATGTAGTTGAATCCTTCATCCATCTCGGTATCCTCTATTGGCACGATCATATCCTTATCGGTAGAGCACTTTCTTAGATGAGCTACATGAAACGTCAGATGACTTCCACTTAACACATCGGGTAGCTCCAGTCGACATGCCACTTCTCTTACCTGAGCAACCATTCAGATTAGTCCTTTATACCTCAGTATTAACTTTACTCACTTTCTAAATTGGGTGACCTCCGTTTCCAAAACGAGGCCTTCATCATTACTTCACCGCCGTAAATCGGCACCGAACTCTTGTCGGGCGTGGTTGATCAAACCACCTCCTTGCAACGCTAGTTGTTTGTCTCATAGGTTACTGGCCAATTCACCCGGAGGTGTACGTCTATCCACCTACGTCTGTCCTGAACAGCCTAGCAAGAAACACGCGCTCTCTCAATTCTATCGCGCATTCCTCTAAGGCATCAGGTATCCTAGTGGACTTACCAGTAGCAATTTCTACATCGAAGGGCTCATCGATCATTCTACTCCTAGCGTACAACTTACCACAAAAGGCAGCTGGAATGAAACTACTACTAGCACCACAATCAAAGCATAGATGCACAAATTTAAATTACCAGAAATGTACCTGACGTCACGTTGGATTCCACTCTAGCCTCCTCCCGGTCATATAGAATGATTTGACCTTCATCCTCTGCTCTCCTTCCTCACACCGGAGCTTCATGCCCTCGACTTCTTGCAGTCTCTGCTCATATGTCCAGTATCACCACAGTTGTAACATTTAGCCATGTGACAATCCCTAGCCTTGTGGCCCTCTCTTCCATACTGGAAGCAGAAGTTCGATCCCCACCTGCACTCCCCCGCGTGGCCTCTACCACACTTCTTGCATACCTCTTCCCTCTCAGTTATCCTCTTCCGATCATCGAACCTCATCGTCTTACCTCCAGCCACAAATTCACTATCATCATTGACCCGCCTTTCGTTCCCACTCTTAACATAACCGCGCTCCTCCTCATCCATTATCGCCACCGCCTCTCGCTCGTCATACAGCCTCCCCGCCAATTCAACCACCGACCTAAACGTGCTTGGTCGGGCAGCGACCAGTTGTCTGTGGATATCTGTCAGCAGACCTTGAATGTATCTCTTGATCTTTCATGACATCGGCATCACCTGATCTGGCACCAGCCTTGCCATCTCGTTGAACTTTATGGCGTACTGCTGGTGTGTCATGGTTCCCGCCTCCAACTGCAGGAACTCCCTCTCAACTTTATCCAGCTCCCTATGAGGGCAAAATTCCTTGACCACCAACCTTTTCAGCTCCTTCGACTTCATCATCCCAACTACCCTGGTACCCTTCGCTTGGACAATGTTGTCCCACCAGCATAAGACCGAGTCCACAAACGAGTGGGTGGCAAACTTCACCTTCTGATCCTTGCGGCACTCACTGATGTCAAGTACTGCTTCCATCTCTCTCACCTAACGTTGTGCAGCAGCAGCACTCCCATTTCCATCAAACATAGGGGGCCTACACCTTTGGAATGCTCCATAGCTGCATCCCTTCGTAGTCTCCGGCATAGCTTCCTCCTCCTCCTCATCTTCACTGGAGACAACCATGTCAGCATCGGGTTGCTCCATATCCCCAGAACCCCCAGCTTCACCTCCTCGCTGTGCGGTTCTCCTCCTCTCCTCCTTCTCCTTCTTCTCGTCATCCCTCACAGCACGGATAACTTCAGTCACTACAGATGGCAGAATCATCTGCATGACCTGATGAACTTCCTCGGCCATCGCCTCCTTCATTGAGGCTCTCAGATTGGCACTCTAGTCTTCACCATCCTGGTGACGAAGCTCTAGCTCTTCAGGAGCCGTCTCAGTAGTCTTTGCCCTGCTCCTCATGACACGCGGCCTAACACCACGTCCACCACGCACTCCACCTTGGGAAGCCTCAGAAGACCTACCATCGGCCATCTAAACACTACAAGATTCAAACACCAACACGGTTAATCAAGGTAATAGCTCGAGTTATGTCAAGTATAGTAAGTCCCTAATCACAGTGGCCAGTTGTGATTAGCCACTTACTTTACTCTTCATTCCCCAAGCATTCCCTATCCTGACTATATCAGTATCTAAATCTACACAGAGCACACAAGCCATAATAATACCGGTTAACATTAACTTACATAAAACCTTTACATAAAACTTTTACCTGCAGGCATGTAGCTACTAGGACTGGCATCCCTTTTCTTTCTTCCCATTCACAGTTTAAGATTAGGTTTTTGAAAATATTTACCCAATTCTCTTAAACTTTGGCTCTGATACCAACTTGTAAGGCCCCGTTCCCGGGACGCTTACAGCTGGACCGTCATTGCATAAAATATTTAAAACATACATTACTTTTGCAGCGAAATTTAAAAACTTTCATTAGTAATTAAAATCATGTCATCACATTACGTCATTGTTATATTTCAAAATATGACATTATAACAAAACATGGATGTCAGTCTCAAAACGTCCCTAGTAGCGTATGCATCCATGTCTGCAACTCCTCAGAATCAATAAAATACCTGCCAACTATCATGCATACAAAAAGTCAGCGACGCTGAGTGAGTTCTAGTTTTATAAATAAAATACTTTACTTTCTTTAAAACAACCTTTTACTTTCGATCATGGTCACACATCATACATACACATTGATAATAATTATTATTATCTTCGTCATCCTTCATTCGTTCGTTCATTACATCTTTTACCATTAATTATATCCTGTCACATGCAATACCCCCGACTCATGTCCGAAGACCGATACTGTGCTGGGGCCTGTAAACAAACCCCCGACTCATGTCCGAAGACCAACACAGTACCGGGGTACGCGACAAGGATCCCGTCTCTGTTTGCAACACCCCCGACTCGTGTCCAAAGACTGATACTGTGCTGGGGCCTGTAAACAAACCCCTTACTCATGTTCGAAGACCGACACAGTACCGGGGCGAGCATCACGACAGCATTCGGGTCAACCTCAAGGATTAAACCCCCTTCGAGTCACTATTAGAATCCCATCGAGTCTATCTCAAGGATAGACTCCCTGTGTGCATCCTTCGGGTTAGCTAAACCGCATATAGTTGAGCTAACGACAACATGGTCGTGCACCTCCATTCAATTTGCTTGCAAGACTTTCATTCATTCGTTACGTTCCACTTTTCATTAACGTTATCTTTCACTTCGCTACATAATACTTTACGTATGCTCATTCATACATCATACCACGTAAAGTCATAACATCATACAAAACGTATAATATAACATAATACATACGCTTTGAAAACCGTTAATGAAGAAAGATAACACATCACACACACATACATCATAAACCTCATCATAACGTCATGCATACATCAAGCATAAGCCATCACATCACAAAGGGCCCTATCTTAACCATCTACCTCTTAAAACCCCTTAGAAAATACCAAGTCCAAAATGTGGCACATGGAACATTTCAGGCGCATGAGCATGAAAATTCTATGTATAAAACAGTCTAGGCGCATTAGCAATATTCAGGCGTATGAGCCCTGCTTAGGCGCATCAACACTTGGGTGCATGAGCAACTCCGGGCGCATGGCCAACACTTAGGCGCATGGCCAACAAGCTAGGCGCATGGACCATTGTTCAGGTGCATGTCCACTATTTGGGAGCATGACCTTGGGCGTATGAGGACACTTAGGTGCATGAGATAAGTTGGGCGCATGGGAACCTTCTGAAAATTCCTAAACTGCCAATAAACACCCAAAATCTTTCTAACACTACCCAAACATAGATCTAACATACTAAGGCCCTTAAAACATACTAACAACAATTCTGACCACCAAAACAACATCAAAACTTAAGTCACAGAACATCATTCGAGCAAATTGCAGAAACATTCGGTTAACTCTTTAAAACATTTATTCGGTATGCATAATAGCCCTAAAAAGTTGAAAATCAGTAAAAGAGGGGTTCTGGAAACTCACCTTGAAGCAAATCTTCGAACTAGACACTTCCACCAGCAAATTCAACTCCAAAATCCCTAAAGCAAACTCTAAAACACCAAGAACTTTGGTCAAAAGCTTGTGAATTTGGTTAAAACCGAACATATACTTAAGAAACTTACCTTTGCAGCTCCTTCTTCCTCTTTCTCTCTGTAAAACCAAGTTCTTCTTCTTCTTCTTCTTCAATCGAGAGCAAAAAGCAGGTTTTGCTTTTGAAGTGGGCGGCCACACCTCCATTCTTATTAAAATAATAAGATTTGTACTTTTTTTACACTTTGCCCCCTTTTACTAGTGTCCATATTCCTTTCTTTCTAGATACTTTTCTTTGTTCTTCTTTTTAATAAAAATTCAGGGTGTTACATAGTAAAACTTACTTGAAGGAGATGATTCAGTCTTTGTGGATGAAAAAGATGCCATAGTGATCAATCTGATTACGGGTCTTGATTACGGATCTTGTTTGCCTAATTGATGGATAGAATTCCTTTATGGTGTTGTTGAAGTTTTGTGTTCTCTGATGTTAAAATCACAAAGCGAAAACCAATTGGGAATGACACTTGAATATATTCCGGCAAACAAACCCTTAACCAATTAACCACCATTAATTTACACATTAGCCCCTTAGGATATTAATTCCCATCAAATTAGACATCCTAAGATTAGGGATTAACACACATAGTCCATATAAATGTCAAATGGTCAAAAGGCCACATAAATAATTCTAACGTTCTCCCACTTGACCGTTAGTCCATTTTAGTAAACATACATGTGTGTATATTAAATCTACGTATATAGTATAATATTAATTGGCCATGTGATCAAACTTGATCATATTCATTACCTTCTTATGATAACATCAAAGTAAATAGACACAGTCGTGTGCACTATTATCAATGCAAGGACCCCATCAATTATAACAATGATATCATCTTAAATTTATAGGCTAGGTGGTAAATAATGACTTTGCCTAAACTAAACATTACTGGACATATATATTCATAAGTATAGACAAACTTTACATACGAGTGAAGTAAGTAAATATTCTATTAATGTGTTTACATGACATTCAAATAAGGTCTCGCCTAAAACCCATATTACATACATGATTAGTGAATACTTTGGGCGGAAGACCCTTGTTAAGTGGATCCGCTAACATGTCATGTGTACTGATAGATTCAACATTAACACTTTGATCCTCCACTCGCTCTCGCATGAATAAGTACTTTTTGTCGAGATATAGCCCAGCACCACTTGAGCTATTACTGTTTGAAAAGCTCACTGCTGCACTGTTATCACAATAAATTCTCATAGGCCTCTGTATGGAATTAACAAGTTTGAGTCCCTTAATCAGATTTCTTAGAAGCATCGCATGGCACGTGGCATTATAACAAGCTACATATTCTGCCATCATTGTCGACGTAGTAGTCAATTGTTGTTTGTGACTCTTCCATGATATGGGCCCACCTGATAGCATGAAAATGTATCCCGAAGTAGATTTTTTATCATCTTTACACTTCGCAAAATCAGAATCTGTATAGCCTATAACTTCAAGATCATCTGATCTCCGATAGGTCAACTTATACTCTTTTGTCTCTTGTAAATATCACAGTACCTTTTTAGCAGCCTTCCAGTGATCTAGGCCAAAATTTTATTGATATCTGCCTAGCATGCCAGTTATATATACGATATTATGATGAGTGCATACTTGAGCATACATCAAGCTTCCCACAATGGAAGCATATGGTATGAGTCTCATTTGTTCAATTTCTGCCTCTGACTTACGGCATTGATAAGACCCAAAATTATCACCCTTAACTACAGGTGCAACAGATGGAGAGCAATGTTGCATATTAAATCTTTTAAGTATCCGCTCAGTATATGCATTTTGAGACAATCCTAACGTCCCAGTGCTTCGATTCCGGTGGATTTCTATGCCAATGACATAAGAGGCTTCACCGAGATCTTTCATATCAAAAGTAGCAGATAATAATCTTTTGGATTCATGCAAAATGTCTAAATCATTACTTGCTATTAAGATGTCATCGATATACAACACAAGTATAACAAATTTACTCCCACTCATCTTGAGATAAATGCACTGATCTACCTGGTTTTTAATGAACTAGTGTCTTTTCATCACTTTATCAAATTTGATGTATCATTGTCGAGATGCTTGCTTCAACCCATATATTGACTTATTTAATTTGCATACCATGTGTTCTATGCCTTTAGGTACAAAATCTTCAGGTTGCTTCGTGAACACTTCTTCGTGCAAATCTCCATTTAAGAACGCAGTTTTAACGTCTATTGAATGTAGTTCTAAGTCAAAATGTGCTACTAGAGCCATGACTATTCTAAGGGAATCTTTTCTAGAAACATGAGAAAAGGTCTCATGATAATCAATTCCCTCTCTCTGAGCATACCCTTTTGCGACCAAACGTGCTTTATAACGTGCATTGTTTCCATTTGGGTCTGATTTTAAATTTATAGACCCACTTACAGCCTACAGGTTTAGCAGCCTTTGGTAATTCAGTAAGTGTCCAAACATTATTTATTTTCATTGAATTCAACTCATCTTCCATGGCACTAAAGCAATGAGTTGATTGGTCGTAATCCATGGCTTTTTTGAAAGTAGTTGGGTCATCAGTTTTACCCAAATCAAAGTCGGTCTCATGAAGGCAAGTCACGAAGTCATCATAAGTTATTGGTCGCCTAGGTCGAGAGGACCTTCTTAATGGTGGTTGAAGTTCTTGAGTCTCTTGGTTACTAATTTCGTGAGGTATGACTGGATTTGTAGTAGATGGTTCCTCAGATTAGTCATGTTATCATTATGAGGAACTGGCGAATCAATAGATGTTTCAAGGGGTTGATTAATGAGTATCGGAATATAATAGGTACCTCTTCGGTACCCTCTTGAAGATCTATTCGCCTACCATCACACTCCCACTCAAATTCGTCATCACTAGAAATTCAGCGTATTTAGTCTTGAGAATTCTAGTAGAGTGAGAAGGGCAATAAAATTGGTATCCCTTAGAACGTTCAGGATATCCGATGAAAAAACAACTAACGGTTTTCATATCTAATTTATTTGACTGTGGATTATAGAGTTTAGCTTTAGCTGGACATCCCCATACTTTAAGATAATTCAGCTTAGGTTTCCTTCCTGTCCATATTTCAAAAGGAGTATTTGGGACAGACTTAGAAGGAACTCGATTAAGTATGTGGACAGCTGTCTTTAAAGCCTCGGTTCAAAGAAACTCAGGGAGATTATAATTAGCCAACATACTACGCACCATATCCATAAGGGTACGGTTACGCCTTTCAGCTACATCATTTTGTTGAGGAGTTCCAGGCATGGTATATTGATTTATTATACCATGGCTTTTACAAAATTCATGAAAAAGCCCAGGACTTTGACCTACATCGGTGTGTCGGCCGTAGTATTCTCCACCCCTATCCGATCTTACAACTTTTATTTTTCGGTCTAGTTTATTCTCAACTTCAACCTTAAAAGTTTTAAAAGTTTCTAAAGATTCAGATTTCTCGTGGATTAAATTGCAACACCCGGCCCCTCCTACCACCAATATTGTCCACTTTGCCCACGAGGAGCTCACGGATTTGCTTTTAGTTGCCAGGGTGAAAACTTCCCAGGGAGGTCACCCATCACTGGATTGCTGCCACCTGAACACGCTTAACTGTGGAGTTCTCCTCTCATCCACGGCCGATATGCCTAAAACGCGTTGGTGATATTAGAGACCAGGCATTCCTTATGAACCAAGAATCTCTCCTGTCCACGGCCGATCTGGGATTTATGTAGGGTGTCACAATCACCCCCCTTTTGGACTCATCGTCCTCGATGAGCCCAAGAACTCACCATACCCGGTGAGGTTTGTCCCACCATCCCGAACGGCACAGGAGTGACTCTGATACCATTCTGTAACACCCGGCCTCTCACACCACCAATATTGTCCAATTTGCCCACGAGGAGCTCACGGATTTGATTTTAGTTGCCTGGGTGAAAACTTCCCAGGGAGGTCACCCATCCCTTGATTGCTGCCACCTGAACACGCTTAACTGTGGAGTTCTCCTCTCATCCACAGCCAATACACCCAAAACGTGTTGGTGATATTAGAGACCAGGCATTTCTTATGAACCAAGAATCACTCCTGTCCACGGACGATGTGGGATTTATGTAGGGTGTCACAATCACCCCCCCCCCTTTGGACTCATCGTCCTTGATGAGCCTGAGAACTCAACATACCCGGTGAGGTTTGTCCCACCATCCCGAACGACACAGGAGTGACTCTGATACCATTCTGTAACACCGGCCTCTCACACCACCAATATTGTCTGCTTTGCCCATGAGGAGGTCACGGATTTGCTTTTAATTGCCCGGGTGAAAACTTCCCAAGGAGGTCACCCATCCCTGGATTGCTGCCACCTGAACACGCTTAACTGTGGAGTTCTCCTCTCATCCATGGCCAATACGCCCAAAAAGCATTGGTGATATTAGAGACCAGGCATTCCTTATGAACCAAGAATCTCTCCTGTCCACGGCCGGTGTTGGATTTATGTAGGGTGTCACATAAATACAAATACATAAATCATATGGTTTAGGGCAATACCTTTTTTCCCACTTTAACCGTCCGCTGGTTTCTTGCCAGCTTCTTTATTGTACGAAATCCCTGTAATGAATTAGAGATGTGTACAGTGGAACCAGAGTCAAACCACCATGTATTACAGGGAACATTAATATTAAACGATTCATAAATCATATGGTTTAGGGCAATACCTTTTTTCGCGAGCCATTCTTTAAACTTTGGACAATCCCTTTGAGTATGCCCCTTTTTATGGCAGAAAAGACATTTGGGAGTGCCTTTGAATGTGCTAGTACTTGCTCCAGTGGTAGAGAACTTATTGGATTTTGACTTATTCCCCATTTCACCCTTTCCTTTGAATGAGCCCTTCTTCTTTTTGGAGTCGAAGTGGTTAGATGAGCAACATCGCGTTTCTCTAGTTTTAAGCATTCTTCTTCCTGAACACACATGGCAATCAGTTCGCTCATCTTCCATTTCTCCTTCTGTGTGTTATAGTTGATCTTAAAGAGATCAAACTGAGGAGGGAGAGATGTCATAATGAAGTGAACCAAGAATCCTTCACTGATCTCCATGTTTAGAGTTTTTAATTGATTAGCCATGTCATTCATCATCATGATGTGCTCGCGCACAGCACCGACCCCATTGTGTTGGTTGTTAACATTCTAAGAATTAGGATACTAGCATTTGTTTTTGAAGTCCCCTTGAACTGTTCCTCTACCAAGTCTAAGTAGGTCTTTGCGTTTTCTGAGTTAGGGATGGCTCCCCGAATGGTAGAGGAGATTGAATTCTTGATTATCATTAGTGACATTCTATTTGAACGCTCCCACTTATTCTGATTATCATCATAAGTATTCTTTTGTTCTGCCATGCTATTATCCGCAAGAGGAGGGGGAGCATTATGCCTTAAACAATAATCAAGATCCATAAATCCTAAGGCCAACTTAACTTGTTCCAACCAAGTACCAAAGTTATTTCCATTTAAAGGTTCGATTCCGTACAAGTAACCGGAACCTGCTCTAAAGGTAGATGCTAATGCATGTAAAGAATAAATGATATGCTCAGTTATGACTATACAAAAACACAAATAGGATACAAGCATAAAACATATCAGATTTGAAATAAAGACCTATTACTAACACCAAATAATAGGTAAAATACACATCATGTTCGATTATCAACTCCCCGTTGGTTCAGTTAACAATTGAACTTAAAATGTTAAGCTATGACATTTAGTCAATATACTCATCACAAAATACCGTTGGGTAAGATGTAACAAATATGCTCATTTCCATTATCTACATTATTAAAACATTACCGTTTGGTTCATGAATTAATAACTTAAACAATGTACAATAAGTGACATAGTATGGATGCTTATATTGAATTGAACAGCTTCCAGTTGGTTCGGCTGTTCAAATCATTAAAGCCTATGTTACTAGTTTTAGAAATAATTTTTATATAATAGTCAGAGTATGACCATTTTAGAACGAATCAAAACCATTTGTAGATTGCAAGAGTGTTGTCACACCCTCGCTAAAGCGGAAACACGAGGATGCGACGGACGGGATCGTCATAACACATTGGAAGCTGGAGATGGTGGGAACGTGAATGTTGTGGGAAATAGTACTAGGGGTAGGGTTGGATGTACCTACAAGGAATTCATAACTTGTAAACCGACGGAGTTTGATGGAAAGGGCGGAGCTATCGCTTTGACCCGTTGGATTGAGAAGATGGAAACTGTGATGGATATCAGTAACTGTGCTGAGAATCAGAAGGTGAAGTATGTGACGTGTTCATTGGTAGGAAAGGCATTGACATGGTGGAACACCCAAGTTCAGGCTCGGGGTAGAGAGGCGGCTGTGGCCATGACATGGGCCGAATTTAAGGCGTTGGTAGCTGAGGAGTATTGCCCTATGAATGAGATGCAAAAGTTGGAACACGAGTTCTGGAACCATTCGATGGTAGGGTCGGGTCATGCTGCATATACCGACCGGTTTCATGAATTGGCAAAACTGGTGCCACACTTGGTAACACCCGATTCGAAGAGAATTAAGCGGTACATCTAGGGTCTGGTACCACAGATTCGTGGCATGGTGATGGCCGCGGCACCCCCAACCATACAAAGTGCAATTTTGAAAACAGGCACTTTGACTGATGAAATGGTACGAATTGGAGTTTTGGGAAAGACTGGAGAAAAGCGAAAGGATGTTGGGGAGTCAAGCAGATCGACCAATAGTAAAGTGGATAAGAAAACAAAGGTGGTGAAGGGATATGTTGCTGCGGTGCCTACAAAGAAGGATTATGTTGGTACTCATCCGAAGTGCATCAAGTGCGGCTGGCATCATCCAGTTACAGTGCCATGTACTGTGTGCTACGCTTGCCAGCAAGTCGGGCACTTAGCTAAGCATTGCAGGACACTCGTGAACCCAGCGGTGCCGGTCAATGTGGCTAGACAAGCGGGGGCACCACGCGTGTGTTTCGAGTGCGGGAGCCAAGACCATTACCGTAATACTTGTCCAAAGTTAAACAGAGCACCAGGACGGGTGGACAACCAGAATGGAAGAAACAACAACCAAAATCAAGCATTAGCGATTGGCGAAAATCCTAGACAAGGTAACAATGGTAACCCGGCTCGTGGAAGGGCGTTTGTAATCGGTGCCAATGACGCTCGCCAGGAACCACAAGTGGTGACTGGTACGTTTACTTTAAATGAACATTATGCTATAGTTTTATTTGATACGGGTGCCGATAATAGTTTTGTATCATCCGAGTCTGTGAAATTAATGGATATGACCCCTAGTTGTATGGAATCAAGCTATGTAGTAGAATTGGCCAACGGTAACCTAGTAGAGACTAGGGATATAATACGGAACTACACCTTAACTTTGGGCGATCATGCTTTTAGAATAGATCTTATACCTTTTAGGCTTTGAAGTTTTGACGTAGTGGTGGGAATGGACTGGTTAACTGGGAATAGGGCCGAAATCGTTTGTAACGAAAAGATTGTGCGCATACCCTTACCATGTGGCAAGACACTTGAAGTACATGGGGAGAAGCCGGAAGTGAAGAAAGAATATATAATGAGTATGAAAGTGGTGGAATTGAAGATCGAAGACATACCTATTGTGCGGGATTTTCAAGAGGTGTTTCCGGATGATTTGACAGGATTGCCACCACCAAGACAGGTAGATTTTCGAATAGATTTGATACCGGACGTAGTGCCTGTGGCTAAGGCTCCTTATCGACTAGCCCCGTCAGAAATGCAAGAACTGTCTAGTCAGCTCCAGGAGTTGCTAGACAAGGGTTTCATCCGACCAAGCCATTCGCCGTGGGGAGCGCCAGTGCTCTTTGTTAAGAAAAAGGATGGATCCTTCAGAATGTGCATAGATTATCGAGAATTGAACAAGTTAACTATTAAGAATCGTTACCCCTTGCCAAGGATAGATGATCTATTTGATCAACTTCAAGGGGCAACCTATTTTTCTAAGATTGATCTTCATTCCGGATATCATCAGTTGAGGGTACGAGGACGATATACCAAAGACGGCTTGACATGAGTACTACCTATCACCCTCAGACCGATGGTCAGAGTGAGCGTACGATTCATACTTTGGAAGACATGCTGAGGGCTTGCACGATTGACTTTGGCGGTAACTGGGACACTCACCTTCCATTGGTGGAGTTTTTGTACAATAATAGTTACCATACGAGTATTGGATGTGCACCATTTGAGGCATTGTATGGGCGTAAGTGCAGGTCGCCGGTGTGTTGGGCAGAGGTCGGGGAAAGTCAGATGATTGGACCCGAGATTATACAAGAGTCTACTGACAAGGTGTTTCAGATAAGGGATAGATTGAAGGCAGCCCAAGACCGTCGGAAAAGTTATGCTGATAATCGAAGGAAGCCATTAGAGTTCACTGTTGGGTATAATGTTCTATTGAAAGTGTCGCCTTGGAAAGACATTATTCGTTTTGGCAAGAGGAGCAAGTTAGCACCGAGATACGTTGGTCCGTTCAAGATTATTGAACGAATTGGTCCTGTTGCATATCGACTGGAATTGCCGCAAGAGTTGAATGGCATACATAACACGTTTCATGTTTCAAATCTCAAGAAGTGTCTCGCTGATGAGACGCTGTATGTGCCACTCGAGCAAATTCAAGTGGATGAAAAACTTTGATTCGTCAAAGAACCATTAGAGATCATGGACCGGGAAATAAAGATGTTGAAACGAAGCAAGATCCCGATTGTGAAGGTAAGATGGAACTCAAGGAGAGGCCCTGAGTTTACTTGGGAAAGAGAAGATGGAATGAGCATTAAGTACCCTCACCTATTGGTGGATGACAGTGCAGTTGATGACTCTAGTTGAATTTTGGGATGAAATTCTTTCAACTGGGGGATACTGTGACATCCGTCACCAAAATAGGTACGTTGGCTTTGGCATTAGTTTGAATTTTGACTTTTGACTTTGACTTTCATCTTTATTTGGGCTAGGTCTTGATTTATGGTTCTTTTCTTGTTGGGCCCAAATTTTGGTCTAATGGGCCTATGTTTTTATGATGGGCCTGGAGCCTATATCATTATGTGACTAGTGGGCTTGTCATCGTATGAGGTTCTATGTATTGAGCCCAATCGAGGGTTTTCTAAAATGTAAAACATGAAACTTCACCATAACCCAATTAACCTTACATCCATTGGCTTTGCCTAAAGCCGTTAAAACAACTTAAATTGGTTCTAAAAATATAATTTATCTAAATCCTAGGGCATGTGATAGTTCGTTGGAACTGTTATTGCGCGCGGAATCTGAAAGCGTAAAAATTAGACGACGCGTGGCTCGAGGCGTGACGGAATACACGAAACGGGCCAAGGGCCCGAAGGCCCTTCTTCCTCCCAAGTTTTGGCCGCAAGGTTTAAGGGGGGTATTCCCTTTTGCCTTAGCTCATTTGCACAAAATTTTAGTTTTCACTTGAAACCCTAGCCACCTCCTTCTCCAAACTCTCTCTTTTCCCCTCTAACCATCGAATTCTCTAAAAATCCTCAAGCATCCATCGACTTTTGATAATCAAAACACCCAAGAGCCTTAAACCAAGCAAGATACCTTCGTCTTCGTAGATACGGTAAGCGAAATTCGTGTTTGATGAAGTTTAATCCTTGTTTCACTCAAAATAGATGATAATCATCATCTACACTCGAAATCTTCATCTAATGATCTTTCATTTTAGTTTTTGGTGCTAGATTGTGAGAAGCTAAGCGTTACGATCATCGGATTCGTCATTTGGTAAGAAACCCTAATTCTTGGATTTTATGGTAATCGAATCCATGATATTGAGTGGAAATCTTGGATGACCTGCCCTTAATCGAGATTTTGGACCTATAAAACGTTTTGAAATAACTAGAATTGTTCCTTGAAAGTATTGATGTGTTGAACAGATCGAAACAACGAAACTAACAATCTGGGCAGCTTGCTGTCAGAAAAATGGGTCATCTTGTTCGTGTGATACTTGGTCGAAACAAGTCCAATTGGGGCAAAATCTGGGTCTAAATTCAAGCCCTATGAGTCCTCTAACTAACTCAAGTGGTTTCATGTCGTTTCGACATCGTTTGGTCCTCCAAACGTAACAAACAAAACTGAAGGTCAAAACTGACGAATCTGGACAGCAGATTGGTCTTTATTCTTCGTGTCATAACTTACTCATATTTTGTAAAATGAACCTGATTCTTTTTCTGGAGTTAATTTAAAGTTTCTTCTTTCAAATGACACCTCGTACGCGATGTTTCGTGGTCGTGTTGATCTCCTAACAGCCTATACAAGACTGATGCGCAATCAGATATGTATGCTGAATTATTTTGTTAAAACTTAAAAATAAGGGTTGGGATTAAATAGTCTAAATTAAGATAAGTTTTGCATATAATATTGATTAAAACTCTTTACAAAAGAATTAAATTAATAAGTGTGACGATGGAAAGCCTTGATTAGTGTTAAGGGCTGGACTAACAGGATTGCACCCATATTAGTCATCGATATTTGGTGCTATATTAATCCTTGTGTGAATTATATTTTTAGAGCTTCCTCTGCGTGTTGTGGAATTTGAACTGTGACTTTTCAAGGTGAGTTTCACGGCCCCTTTTGATATATTTTACTTAGGGGAAAAGCATGCTCATGGTTTTGGACTATGCTGTGTTTGATTTTCTTTTGAAATATTGTATGTGGTTTGGGTCATGGTATGAGTCTTGATATTCAATCATGAGTGTGTACTTGTGCTTGTGATTGTGCTTCAACTTGTGTACTTGGACGTTATGGAGAGATATTGTTAGTACTAACGGGTTGACACCCCCACCCATGTTGTCGGTATACTAGTCGAGACCGACTTGGCCGGGGCTTGCCCTTGGGTGAATATAATCCGGTTGTATGCAATTTTGGAATGTCTTGGACTTTCGTTATATTCGAACTTGTGTTGATATCTTGACTGCTATGTATCTCTTTCACATACAATTTTCTATACATGTTTTACACGGCAAAATATTTGTACTTATAAACCTGTGAACTCACCAACGTATGTTGACCTTTTTAGAGCATGTCTTTTCAGGTAATGAAGTCTAGGTGTATGGCTGTGGACTTAGACGAGACCGCTCCACTAGGAGCATTAGACATTCAAGAGACTTTTGGGACATGTTGTGGATTGTTGGGTTTTATGGATTGTAATTTTGATGATTTTGAGATTTTTATTGTTTGACAATTGTGTTGATTTGTTTCTGTATGGAGCTTGGTATGATTATGTATTTTGGTATGACGTTCTGGTAGTGACTATCCTTGGCATGTGTTCCTATGTGTCGGGCGACGTCATGACCCATGTACGGAGAATACCTTTAGATATTCTCTTGAACCCCCAATGTGTTATGACGATTCCGTCCGTCGCATCCTCGTGTTTCCGCTTTAGCGAGGGTGTGACAGACCTAGCCCAAATAAAGACGAAAGTCAAAGTCAAAAGTCAAAATTCAAACTAATGCCAAAGCCAACGTACCTATTTTGGTGACGGATGTCATAAGTGTAAACATATAAAGGTTTTGAAATCATCTAATGTATTAACAAACTAATTTCATGGCAGAATCATACAACTTATATGTAACATCTATTGTAGCAGTATGGATCTACTGTTAGATTAAAAGGCCAAATTCTTATAGTAGCCAATTATCATACAATATATGATTCATAATAGTAGTGAAGGCTAATTAACACATTACGTTGTAACATGGACATATATATTTATGGTATATAAAATTAGATTGCACATAATTAGTAAAACATGCAAATGCAAAATTCACCAAATATGGTTTTATAAAAGAGAGATGAATTACTGCAATTTGTGTTGGATATGGACTTTAAAGAAGAAATTAAATTCAATAGTTGATTGAATATAAAACCCATTGATATTTATCCACCTGTAATCCACTTTCACAAAATCACTCGAAAATTGCAGTGAGTAGGATTTATACTTTCTTTTCTTTTAAAACAAACGCACATCGGCTTTGATATAAAATTGATTCAATATCACGAATCAACTTTGTTGCATCGAATTGAAAAGACTTTTAAATTGTGTTACAGTCAGAATTACGAACCGTCATGTTTTATCAATTGTGTGTAATCAATCATTGATTTTGTAAGACGTGGCTCTGATACCACATGTAGAATGGTAATTCTACACATGATATCAATTATACAAGTCCCAAGTTAATCAATCACTATAAATTGATTAGGGTTAGTAAAACTTACTTGAAGGAGATGATTCAGTCTTTGTAGATGAAGAAGATGTCATAGTGATCAATTTGATTACTGGTCTTGATTACGGGTATTGTTTGCCTAATTGATGGATAGAATTTCATTATGGTGTTGTTGAAGTTTTGTGTTCTCTGATATTAAAATCACAGAGAGAAAACAAATAGGGAAGGACACGTGAATATATTCCGGCAAACAAACCCTTAACCAATTAACCACCATTAATTTACACATTAGCCCCTTAGGATATTAATTCCCATCAAATTAGACATCCTAAGATTAGGGATTAATACACATAGTCCATATAAATGTCAAATGGTCAAAAGGCCACATAAATAATTCTAACATGGTTAACTTATTTAAACTTATCACGTTGTTGTCTAGGCTTGGAATATATATAAGACACTATTAGAATGATTAAATGTATTTATTTATAGATGTGTTTAAGAACCATATATTATCCTAAGCTCTAAATTCACTCCCACAAACCAGGTACTTCTTGTTTTCGTTTAACTTGAAAGTTGTTTTGTTATGAGACTGATTTGATGTCAAGTTCATAGGAAATTTGTATGCTAAGTAACCATTAAAGCCATATTTATAACATGCAATCAACGACATATCTGAAGGGAGGGTTGTTGTGCTCTTTTTCAATTTTGCGTTTGCATTCTGTCTCATAGTTCTTGGTTTCATGCAGTGAGCACAAAGAATTGTACTTGGTGCTTCTTGTTTTTGGGTAGTCATTACCCTTAATCACCTTTTGAATTTCTTTGTCTTTATTCATTGCCCTTAATCACCTTTTGATTTTTGTTCCTGTTGTTTCTTCAATCTTTTGTTATCCTGGTATATTGGTTTGTCATCTCCAATCTTTACATCTGAAATCTCCCTTTTAATTTCTCAATGGCTACTCGCTTGTGGATGAACAAGTTTGTAGCGGGGTTGGTGTTGCCATATGTAATTAAATGCATTCATGCTTTTAACCTTCTCCATGGCACCTAGTAGGGACTTAAAATTGTTTGATTTCAATCTTCTTGAGATCATTCCTAATCTCGTCTTCGTTATTTCACTTTATTCAGGATTAAACATTACGATGGTTACTTGATTCTGGGTGACTCCAAATTCATGTAGGCACATTATTCATAAATCCTTATTGACCCTTTGATTTGTATATTTAGAAAGGTAATTGTAAGAACTAGGTTCACTTTTATATTAAAAGATAGTAATTCTAACGATACTCTCGTTATCTATGGGAAATACTCTAGTGCAATACCGTTTACAAATACGACTAGAAAAATAAATTTAACAATATATATGTACCAAACTTGATTCGAACATCCGTCTTTAGTATATACTCCAACGAGTCTTCTTATAGTATTCTTGACATGAGTCTTCATCGCGTTCGAATCTTCAACTATACCCCTTGACTGCAATAATTAACAAACAAAAGATTGACGGTTATGGCTGAGGATCATGTTAGACACGGGTCCCTTAAAACAGATTTTGCGTCTCTACTCAAGACAACGTGCCTGTCTCCCAGGGTACAACATCCAAAGCAGTATGTACTACCGGTGAGTGCCTCGGGCCCGAGAGATCACTGGTTAAAATATGTGTTATGATGTTACATGGAAAAAGGTTAAAGATGATGGTGTAGGAAGAACAATTTAGAGAGTGCTCCTCTCTAAATTTCTATAAAACTTGTTAACACTAGAGAAAATAATTGTTTTCTTTTTTTTTTCTTTTCTCATCATGAGTTTAGTTATATACTCATGCTAAAGACTTCACATTAATATGAGTTTTATGATTTACAATCAAAACTTCCATTTGATTTATGAAATGTTTTATGAGACCAAATTAAAGCTCTTATTTTATTCATAACATGTTTTGTACCAATTATGATTCATAATAAACACTCATAATATTTATTAGAAGACTTGGTCAAAACATAAAACATCCATGTTAATCAATGCATGGCTTTATTAGCATTACGCAAGAAATTGCAACAATTTCCAACTATAATCACCCAAGTTTCATTTTCTTTATTCCGACCACTCAACTTTGAGCATCGATATCTGCATGACCGGTGAAGGGTGGTCAATGCAACAGTTTCACTAGGTGGAGAGATATGAAACACTTAGCAGATCAAATAGGGAACCGGCAAGATGATACAAAGAACACAAGTAAAAGAACAAGAACAAGAACACTCAAATATGGTTTTCAAAAATTATGTATATTGCTCTTAAGTTCTTACAAGTGTTACAAAGCATACATAAAAGATAAAAGTACTTGAGACACTTTATACTACATCCTACAGCCGGCCATACTTTGAAGGCCAGCTGGAAACACTAATCTTGACAACAAGATCAATGTAGAGTCAAAAGACAGATTGCTTTTGACTAGTGACTATAACATGCCATAGCTCACATCCTTATCTATTACAAAAAGGATAAAAGTACATAGTTGGAAAGTTATAGACAAAAGACCTTAATCTACAGTTGACAAAAGCATGGACTTTTCACCAACTTATATAAGTTGGTAAGTCTTCAAAGTGGCGGAAAGTGGTTAAGCTTTTGTCAAAAGGTGATTCAGAGAAAGCATGTCTTCTTTGTCTTCGAAAGAAATCAGTCTTTGGCTTCGAAAGACTTTGTCCTTGAAGCTTCGGAAGATTTCATCTTTGGCTTCGGAAGATATGGTCTTTTGGCTTTAGAAGATTTAACACTTAGCATAATTCATTGAGTTGTATCAAATCTTCCAAAGTAACTTCCTTGTACTTCATTTCTGCATGCTAAGAGCTCTTGGTTGTCCTTAGGTTGCATCAGCCTCTAAGTGTAGTCCTTACAAACTCCTATTAGGCTGATGCCACCGAAACTGAAGAGATCTTTAATTCTTGATCTTCATCTATTGATAGTCCTCATCAGAATCAAAACCATTCCTTTGATCATCAGCTGGTCAGGATTCCTCAGACTCTCAAAGTATCTCCTCATGTCATAGAGATCATGCAGAGGGAGGTCAAGTATGTTTTGCTAGAAATATAGGTCTTGACCTCCTTGATCTCTAGTGACATACCATTTGTTTGGATTGGTTGTAAATATCCAAGACACAATAGGTCTCTTAACAGTAAGAGGCTCTACTTGAATAGGAGTTGGATGAGCATCCTCTTCTTGATCACCCTCAGGATGTTCTGACCCATCCTAAGGTGTAGAGGTGGATGCCTTGGACTTCTTCTTCTTCTTCTTCTTCTTCTTCTTCTTCTTCTTCTTTTTCTTGTCCCTTCTGATGGCCATCCTTTTCCTCTTTCAGTATTTTAACTGAGGTGACTGGCCTGTAGTACTAGATTGCTCTTATTTGTCTTCCTCAGTTGGGTCCTTTTCCTTTATAAGTTTAGAAGGATAAGGGTTAGGATCCTGCTGTGGATCAAAAGATGAAGCTGGTTGTGATGCAGCACTAGGTCCAGGTTGTGTTGTATCTTGTGGTTCAATCTTGACCTTAGCTTCAGGTGCAGCCTAACTTGGTGGAGAATGCAAGTAAACCAGCTACCCCCTCTTGATCTTCTCCTTGATCACTTTAATGTTCTCATCCATGGTGGATAGAGACATTAGACCAAGTCTCCTTCTAGAGAATCCATACATCTTCAAGAAGCTCATCATCTTCTGTCTATTAGCAGATTTCTTCAAGTTTGCTTTGATGGTGGCTCTTGATTTTGCAGCCTCTTCCCTCATTTTCCTCTTAGTAGCTTTTTGCTTTTTTAGAACTTGTTGCTCAAGCTTCTTGAGGTATTCAAACTCAATGAAGTCATAAGGCAAGGGAAGAAGGTGTGTTGCCTGATAGAGTCCTGTGGCACTCAGGTAAGTGATCATGTTTTTTCTGTCTTATTCGCTACCTTCCAGAGTTTGTTATTCAGCAGCCACAACCTCAGTCTTAGGGCTTTTCTGAACTGGGGAGAGGGAAGGAGCTTTGTAAAGTCTTTTTCTTCTTCTTTCTTCTTTGATCTTGAGGAGCAGTTCTGCATCCTCAGCTTCCTTCCTTTCCTTTGACAAATCTTTATCAACCAGTTCATTCAATTCCTCCAAGGGAAGAAAGATGAGCTCATCAATGTTATAGTTCCTGGTGTTGGGTTTTCACAAGTTTATCAGAGTCATTTCATCCTTATAAAATGAAAACGCAGCGGAAATGATATGAAAAAATTATTACAGTCAATATATAAACCAATTTTATATATCTGTTTAAAAGAAACCCCGTAATGGATCTTTATATGAAAAACGATGCTTACAAACAACCATAGGATGTTTAGAAATCTACCCCGTGAATAGGACAGAGGAAGAAGATCTTTGATCGCCAGCTTCCAAAGCAGGAAACCTCAAGCTTGTCTACCCCAAGCTTCCAACAATACACCATCTTGCTAGGATTTTCTTTACTTGAATCGGGTTTTGTCCTTGGTTTTCCTCGACAGATCGAGAGAAAAGCTACAGTAACACCGATTTGCACTTTTGTGTGTGTTGTAAGTTATCAGAGAGAGTGGTTGAATGCAATTATATATTGCACGTCCTATGAAACTGAATTTCAGAGTGAGAGAAAAGTGGGCGGGGCCCATCCCTTTAACCCATCCGTATTTGTCTAATATTCATCCGCATTAGTAAATGCAGATGAACAAACTCTAACCGCATTTGTAAATGCGGAAGAAGAAACTTCATCCGCATTTCCCAAATGTACATCCTCATTTGTAAATGTGGATAAGTAAGTCCATTAGCATTTCCAAAAATGCACATCTGCATTTGTATGTGGATGATCAGTTTCATCAGCATCTCCTTAAATGCTCATCCGCATTTACTATCCGCATTAGTAAATGCAGATGAAGTAATTTCTTTAGCATTTCGACAAATGCACATCCGCATTAACAAATACGGATGAGGAACATTCATTCGCATTTCCTCAGTAACACATCCGCATTAGTAAATGCGGATGAGTAAAAGAAATGCGGACAAAACACTTGTATTGTTTGTTCAACCATTTGAATAACAATACAAAGTACTCTCTCTTTAGAATAAATTATCCATATAATTTATTCATAACACTAGTGCAAATATTTAGAAACCTAATTTCTAAATACTTCAAGTGTTAATATTTATTTACATGATCATATCATAAAACAAATATTGTAGGTATTTGTCTAGCTTGTTATTGGGTATGAACCTACTTGGATCATAACGTACTAGCCACATCAATTCAATATATGTCTTGGGCAGACCGTTCCCAACAATCTCCCACTTGCACAAGATACATAGAGAATTGATGCAAGCAGTAAATACTGCCTAACAATGGTTTACTACCCCTAATACGCATGACGAAGTGCCATTCAATAACATCATCTTCCTTAAGTCTCTTACTTGAAATGATTTAGGTGAATTTATCATCTATCCTTTTGTTATAGATGTCATGTTAAATCCAGAGACACAGAATGATCATTCTCTGTTTATTTAACTTAATTAGGCCTTAGACATCATACTCTCAACGAATAAGAGGAACAAATCCCATCTTGACTACATACGTTTCTCACAATCACCTTGTATCACACCTGAAATTAGCCTTATGTACTGTCCATTATTTCAGAACAACAAAGAAGTAGATCAAAGTATAATATTTGGTGAATATCGAAACCCAATAGTTATCTTAGGTTGGAGGATACAACAATATTCGCCTTTACTCAAATTTACTTATGATCAATTACATAATTCCATGCAGTTAAATTTAAGAGCGGGTCTGTCCAATATTTGTATCCCATAAATATTTATGAACCTTGGTAGCAACCTCTTGCTCTATATTTGTTGGACCAAAAGAACCAATGAGCCTGATCAGAAAAACCTTTAAGTCCCACGGACATTACAACAACTGAAGTAGTCTGCAACAGCTAAGACATCAACTGATAACAAGGTCGAAGACAAAGTCTGAAGTGAAAGAGCTGAAGACAAAGTCTGAAGTGAAAGAGCTGAAGACAAAGTCTGAAGTGAAAGAGCTGAAGACAAAGTCTGAAGTGAAAGAGCTGAAGACAAAGTCTGAAGTGAAAGAGCTGAAGACAAAGTCTGAAGCAAGAACTGAAGACAAAGACTGAAGACCAAGTTTCAGATGTTGTCACAACAGCTGAAGAAGACCTCTTCAGTAGTTGTGATGGTTTCCTTTCAGTAGTTTTATGTTTCTTGTAATCAGTACTTGTAGTTTCAGTAGTTTTAGTTTCATCTTGTACTTAGCATACTCTGAGATGTTCTCAGTTGTTGTGAACATTCTCAGTAGTTTGCTTACTTTCAGTTGTTTGTAATAATTCTGTTAGATGTCACTATCAAGTGACATCAGCAGACGTCACATTCCTTATATAAGGAATGTTGACCTAATTGTAAGGTAGCAGCTATAGCAAACTTAGAAAAGCTTAGCAGCCGCCATACCGAAGCATGTGTGCATGAATGATATTATCCATTTTGCAGAAAACCCTCTTTCTCTATAACCGTGTACTGTTCCATTGAATATCTATTGTGTTCTTGCATATTTGTCTAATTCTTGTTCTAATTCCGCTGCGATTCAACTCTAATTGATCAAACTTAGATCACTGATCCTGACAAATGGTATCAGAGCAGGTTAATCATTGATCGGTTTAACAATTGATCATTGAAACTGCTATTTCGATATCTAAAGTTTGATCGAATTAGCATATTTGCAAGAATTGGTTATAGAGATTGGTCTTCTGCTGCTTCTGGTTAGTCAATTTGAGTTTCTTCTTGGTTCATATTGAGTTTGTTGTGTTTTTGTGCTAAATCTTTGAAACTTGATTGAATTGGTTTGAATCTGAGAATGACTACTCCTTCTAATGACCCTCACAATACTGGCTCCTCAACCAAGCCTCCGATGCTGGTTAGGAGTGAGTATAACATATGGCAACGAAGAATGCTCCATCACCTGTCTGTTAACAGTTCAGGTTGTTGGACATCTGTGGTTCACGGTCCACACAAGCCTATGGTGAACAATCCGGAGACCAACCAAATGGTTCCGAAGAAGAAGGAGCAATACTCAGATGAAGATCGTAAACTGTTTGAGATTGATGCTAAAGCCCATGGAATTCTGGCCATGGCACTGCCTAATGAAATCTATTCTGGGCTTATGCATCATGAAACTGCTCATGACCTCTGGAATGCTTTGAAGGAACAATTCGGAGGAACTGATGAGGTCTTAGCAAACAACAGAGAAATCCTCGCCCAACAATATGAGACATTCTCTCATAGGAAGGGTGAGACACTGACTCAACAGTTTGAGCGTTTCTCCTGCTTGATCTCTGAGCTGAAAATGGTCAAGCATGAGTATACTAACAGCCAGATGAACAACAGATTCCTCAGATCACTGCCTGAGAGATGGGACACATACACCATTGTCCTACGCTCCAGTGCAAATCTGGATAGCCTATCTCTCACCCAACTCCATGGGAAACTGCTTACATTTGAAAGAGAGATAGAGCAGAAAAGGAAACTGGCATCATCAGGAAAGCTCACTGATGACTTTGTACCAGGGAACACTGCCTTGGTCGGTCATGAGTCAGAATATGCTGGATCAGAAAGCCATTATGATGAGCATATAGATTTCTCTTCAAACAGTTCTGATCATGCATTTGTTGGTGTTGACAGTCATTCTGGGTGTAATAGTGATAATTTATGCTTTATCATGGATGATTTGATGGGTATTGCTGATGATGATTTAGAAGAGATGGATATTTTGAGCCAAATGGCCTTGATCAATATCAGATCTCAAAAGTTCTACAAGAGAACTGGTAGGAAATTTCCAGGACTCTCTGGCAAAACCAAAGTTGGTTTTGACAAGAGTAAGTTGAGGTGTCACAAATGCCACAGGCTTGGGCACTTTGCAAGAGAGTGTAGATCAACTGGATCTAACTCCTCTGCACCCTTTGTGACCTTTCCAAGCAATAGTTCACAAAACAAAGGGCAACATCCTGCTAGTTCTGGTCATCACTCACAACCTCAATCTCCTGCATATTTTGTCCCTCAGGGTCCAATGCCATATCCATATCCCTGCTATTACATGCCACAGCCAAATCCAGTTCAAGTTCCTATAGCACAACAACCTCAAGCCCTACCTGAGCCTCAACCATCTCCATCACAATCTCAACCTCATCACAGCTTCTTCACACCAGGAGTTGTTGACTGGAGCAGCTCACCAGATGATCTTTCTGGTTTCAATGAGCAATTATTTGCTGGTGCTGGTCAACATGGTGGTGAACATCCTTTTGGGAATCTTGCTCTCATGGCCCTGGAGTCTACTGAGGGTTCCTGCTCCAATGCATCATCTTCACAGGTAACCCAGGTATCTTCTGAGGCTAAAGCCAAGTTATGTTCTGAATCATGCATAGCTGCCTTTGTCTCTATTAGAGAGGCAAATGTAGCTTTAATCAATCAAAATCTTGAGCTTGAGAAAACTATTTCCAAAAGAAAAGCTGAGTATGAGTCTGCTCTTAATGACAAAGATGATGAGATTTACAAGCTTAAATGCCAACTTAATGATGAAAAGGCTAAGGTAGAGGTCATACTTGAGAACCACAGAAGTCTCAAAGAGACACTTGCAGCTACCCAAGTTGAGTGTGACCGCTGGGTAACATCCTGCAAGGGATTTGAAATGCTTCTCAGCAAGCAAACAGCTTCAAATGTGAAGTTTGGAATAGGTTACAATCATACTGCACCACCTACTGATTTTACTTCAAAATCAATAGTAAAATCTGAAGGTGAAAGTAATTTCCAAACCACATCATCATGTGATTCATCCTCAAATGATAATACAAAATTAGAGGATGAAGTCAGTGTTAAGATCTCAGCAAATCAATTGCCTGATGGTTTAAATGCTGATAAACACATGAAGCTGAGCAATTCAGATGTTGTCCCTCAAAGTACTCCAAGTACTGAAGGGCAAGTCACAACATCTGAAAAGCATTTCAAATCTGCTGAAATAAAAGGATTAACAACTGCTGAGGAATCTATCATACGGTCTTTCAGGACGGATAGAGAACAGCTGAAGAACAAGTCTTCAGTTGTTACCGATCCTTCAGTACTTAACACAAGTACTGAAAGGAGGAAAGTACTGAAGATCACACCTTCAGTAGTTTCCACTTCAGCAGTTGATCAATCCAAGATGAAGAATAAGCCATGTGAAATATGTGGTAAATTCAATCATCTATCTGATGAATGCTGGTACAAAAAGGGTTCCAAACTCAACAGAGATAAGCTCATTAAAGAAGAGATTAATAAAATGAAAAATGAGTTTGAGACCAAGTTTGTACCACAGTCATCTCAAACTGATAAACCCAAGGCCTCGCCAAAATCCAAAAAGAAGGATGGGGTTTATCAGAAAACAGCTGATAGTGTTCCTCATGATAAACATCAGACTAAGTCTGTGAATTTCAAGAAGGAGGAAATGGTGGGTCACAGGAACTCATCAAAAACAAGTACTGATGTGTCAAATGAGCTGAAGGCTTTAGCAACAAATCAGACACAACTTGTTATGATGGTTCAGCATTTGTTGGGGAGAGTTAACCAACTAGATGCACCTGTGATCAAACCACTGAAAAGGAAATCCAAGCCCAAATCTAAGAAATCCATTTCAGCACCATCTCCACCTTCATCAGCTGTTAATCATGAGAAACAAGTTATGGTTAAATCTGTTGATGAAAACAGACCCAAAACCAAAAAGGTTTGGGTCTCTAAAGCTAACTAGTTTCTTATGATAAATGCAGGGTTCTTCAGCATGCCAAAGAAGCATCTGGTATGTAGACAGTGGAGGATCTATGCATATGACTGGGAGCAGTTCTCTTCTTAATGACTACTCTCAAGGAAAGAAGGGATTTGTCTCATTTGGAAATGATGCTAAGGGTTACATCATCGGGAAAGGATTTGTGTCAAATGGAGAAATCAGATTTGATGATGTTAACCATGTGGAGAATCTCAAGTATAATCTACTGAGTGTCAGTCAGATGTGTGATAAAGGGCATGTTGCACTTTTCACAAGCCAGAACTGCCGGATTCTGTCTTCCAAAGTTCTGAGGCTGATTGACAAGGTATTGGATGAACATACTCTCCTGAAGGCCAACAGGATAGGAAGAGTATATGCCTTGGATTTGTCAAAGAAGATTGATTTAAAAGGTCATCCTTGCCTGTTCTCCAAGGCCTCTCCTCAGGAATCTAAACTGTGGCATAGAAGGCTGGGTCATGTTAATCTCAAAAACATGAATCAGCTGATCCACAATAGTTTAGTGAGAGGTCTACCAATAAAGGAGTTCCACTGTGATGAAACCTGCACTGCTTGTTTAAAAGGAAAACAACACAAAGTTTCATTCCCTCCTATAGAAGAACCAAAGTCCACTGCCTGCTTGCAATTACTGCACATGGATCTCTTTGGTCCTGTGAGAGTAATGAGCATGGCAAAGAAGAAATACTGTCTGGTAATTGTGGATGATTACTCCAGATTTGTATGGACCTTCTTCTTGCATTCAAAGGATGAGGCTGCTCAGACAATTATTAACTTTGTGTTGTATGTTGAGAAGCAGTATTCCCTATCAGTCAAGTGTATAAGAAGTGATAATGGAACTGAATTTAGAAACCATACACTTGATGATTTCTACCTTTCAAAAGGAATCAAGAGGCAGTATAGCATCCCAAGGACTCCAGAACAAAATGGAGTAGTGGAGAGAAAGAACAGGACCCTAATTGAAGCTGCAAGGTCCATGTTGGCTGACTCTGGTTTGCCACTGACCTTTTGGGCTGAAGCTGTCAACACAGCATGCTATGTGCAAAATAGAGCTTTAGTGAATCAGAGGTTGATGAAGACTCCTTATGAAGTTCTACATCATTTGGCTCCTCTAATTTCATTCTTCAGAGCATTTGGGTGTCCTTGTTACATTCTCAACACAAAGGATCAACTCCAAAAGTTTGATTCTAAGGTGGATGCAGGGTATTTTGTTGGGTATTCATCCACTTGCAAGGCTTACAGAGTGTTCAACTGCAGAACAAAGATGGTTGAAGAAACCTTGCATGTGAAGTTCAATGAATCCCCTAAGGACAAAATTCCACAAAACCCTGTGGAGTTGTTTGATCTGGACATACTGCAATATGTTCCTTATCAGCCTCCAGCTGTTGCAGATCATGTGAATTCATCACCTTCTGCAGCTAGTCATCCATCTGGTGGTACTGATGTTGATGATGATCCCAGTACTCACCTATTCAAGTTTAGTGATCAACTGCCTGAGTCTACTAAACTTGATGTTCCTGTAGCTTCAGTAGCACCATCCACAACAAATGCTGATGAGATTTTTGAATCCTCTACTTCATTTGACTTGCCATCTAATACTTGGTTTCAAGAATCTGGATCAACATCTGTTGCTGCTGAGCGTGCTACAAACACTTGCACAGATCTCATAGTGTACCAAGAGCTGAAGAATCACCCAATGTCTCAAATCATTGGTGATATCAATGCTGGTGTCTCAACTAGAAGTCAATTGTCCAACTTCTGCTTCTATGCTCTCTTCATCAGTCAGCAAGAGCCAAAGAACTATCATATTGCATTAAGAGACAATGGATGGGTTGATGCCATGCAGCTTGAGCTTCTTCAGTTCAAAAAGCAGCAAGTGTGGGAACTGGTTCCTCTACCCCCAGGTAAGTGTGCAATAGGCACTAAATGGGTGTTTAGGAATAAAACAGATGAAAATGGGCAAATTGTCAAGAACAAGGCCAGACTGGTTGTCCAGGGGTTTTCACAAGAAGAAGGTATTGATTATGATGAAACCTTTGCCCCTGTAGCCAGACTGGAGGCAATTAGATTGTTCTTAGCCTATGCTGCATTCCACAATCTTAAAGTTTTTCAAATGGATGTCAAAAGTGCATTTTTATATGGTAAAATAAAAGAAGAGGTTTATGTGTGTCAACCACCAGGTTTTGAGGATAATAAACATCCTGATTGGGTGTATAAACTTGATAAGGCTCTTTATGGGTTGAAACAAGCTCCTAGAGCCTGGTATGAAACACTGTCAAATTTTCTTCTTCAGAATAATTTCACTAGAGGCTCCATAGATAAAACTTTGTTCATTAAGAAAGTGGGTCAGCATAAGCTCCTTGTTCAAATTTATGTTGATGATATTATTTTTGCATCCTCTGATCCACAGTTGTGTGATGCATTTACAAAGTTGATGCAACAAAAATTCGAAATGAGTGCCATGGGAGAATTACAGTTCTTTCTAGGTTTGCAAATCAAACAAAAGGCTGATGGAACTTTCATTCATCAGTCAAAATACACAAAGAGTCTTTTGGAAAAGTTTGATTTACAAAACTGTAAGCCCTGTTCTACTCCCATGTGCAGCACCACACAACTGGATGCAGATCAGAAAGGTAAAGCTGTTGATGAAACACTTTACAGATGTATGATTGGGTCCTTGATGTACTTAACAGCTTCTAGACCAGATATTATGTTTGCAACTTGTGTTTGTGCTAGATTTCAGGCTGCTCCTAAAGAGTCTCATTTGATTGCAGTCAAGAGGATCTTTAGATATCTGCAAGGTACTCAATCTCTAGGTCTTTGGTATTCCACTGGGCACTCTTGCAAATTAGTTGCTTTTTCTGATAGTGACTATGCAGGGTGTAAATTAACTAGAAAATCAACTTCTGGTGGATGTCAATTCCTAGGCAACTGTTTGGTTTCTTGGCAGAGTAAGAAACAAACATCTGTTGCTACATCCACTGCTGAAGCCGAGTACATTGCTGCTGCAAGTTGTACATCTCAGGTACTCTGGCTTCAGAATCAATTATTGGATTATGGCATTACAGAGACTAAGACTCCATTACTAATGGATAGTGCTTCAGCTCTTTGTATTGTCAAGAATCCAGTCCAGCACTCTAGGACCAAACATATTGAGATCAGACACCATTTTATTAGGGATTGTTTTGAAAAAGGTCTGATTGATCCAAAGTTTGTTCCTAGTGCTGATGAGCTTGCAGACATATTTACTAAGCCTTTGGACAGTTCAACTTTCCAAAACCTAGTGTTAAGGCTTGGTATGCTGCAGCTAGAATAAGTGACAACTACTGATGATCTCAGTCAACAAGTACTGATGAGCATTCGTATACTATTGTCACAAATAAGTACTGATAAGTTCTTTTATCCTCAGTAGTTTTCATAACTACTGAAGACTAAATTACTTAAAAGTACTGAAGTACTCTATCTGTTGAAAAGAACTGATGTGGTTACAACTACTGATGTAGTTACAACTACTGATGTCAGTATAACAGATAGTACTGATGACCAATGAAACGTCTGAAAATCAGACAAAAAGTCTGATAAGTGTTGAGGTCAGAATGAAACAGCTGATGAGCTAAGAATTGACGACAACAGCTGATGAGAAACTTTTCTCTTCAGTTGTTTCTACAACTGCTGTTTCACTTCATACAACTGAAGCCAAAACCATGTCTTCAGTAGTTTTACAACTACTGATGACTAATACCAAGTCTTCAGTTGTTACAACTTCTGAAAGTTAAAACCAGGTCTTCAGTTGTTTTCAAACAACTGATGACAGCACCAACACTTTCAGTCGTTTTATATCAGCCTTTTCTTACCCTATAAATACCTAAACCTAATTTCAAACGTTTCATTAGCCGTTTCATGTCCTTCACTCTCTCAACAATGGCGACCATGAAACTCAAACCCAGACACAACTGTGTTGCCTACCTCTCGAAATCGGCCTTTTGGAACAAATTTGATAATGCCATCGATCTTATGGTAGATTCCCAGTACCGAACCGCTTTTCTTCTGAATCCTACCATATACCCCGATTCCCTAAGCCAATTCTGGACCAACGTCTCTGTGCAAACTGGTGAGAATGATCGCCAAATCACTCTCCAGTCGTTGGTTAACCAGAAACAGGTGGTCATCACTCCAGACATCATTCGACAAACCCTAAATCTACATGATGCCACCTGTGTCACAGAATACCCGAAAGGCACAACTGATATGTCTTTCATCAATAACGGGTATGAAGGAGACTTAAGTGCTACCACCATTCTGAAGAAGCACTTCCATGATGCTGAACGTCTTATATTCCACATGGTGAATGTCTGCCTTGCACCAAAAACCTCCTCATGGGATCAGATGTCCTCCCGATGGCAACAGGTATTATACTCTATCTTTGAACGACAAAATCTAAATTTTTCTGAGATAGTTTTCATGGAACTAAAGGATCTGGCTTTGAAACCTGTGGCAAACAGATGGATATTATATCCCAGGTTTCTCATGGCCATAATTTTAAATCAGCTAAAATCAGACGGCCTTGTTGGCCTTGGAGTCCCTGCTCCGGCTGTATTGCCTGAAGTATACTCCAGGCACAACTCTGACCCTACACTGAAAGGGGCTGCCCGGCTGCTAAAACCCAAGCAGCGGGAACCCACAGCCTCCACTTCCAGATCCAAAGTCCCCACCAAACCCAACACCAAAAAGCCCAAAAAGGCTACTCAGGGAGATGAGTCCCCTGAGGATGCCCCTGTACACCAATACAGGAAACACTTACTGGTTCTAACCCCCCAGTAGTGTCAAAGACTCCACCAGCCCTAGCCGCTCAGGCATCCTCTCAACAGGATCCTGATGCAACCATAATTGGGGATACCACAATGCTGGAACCTATCTCAATTGAGAAGGTTACCATTGAAGAGCACCAGTCACCCCGGGTGCAATCTGCTTCAAACCTATCTCCAAATGCAACCGCCCCTCAAAGCCCAACCATTATAGTTGCACAAGTGCTGAGTCAGCTGCATTCCTCTCCTCCTCCCCAGAAACCAATTACAATGGGGAGAACCTCAACAGCTGAGGAAGAGGACCAAAATGCTGCTGATAACCCACAGCACAGGGGTTATAATGTTCAATCTCCCCGTGTAGAGGAGGAGGTTAGAACATCTGGTGAGGCTGCCACTTCTACTGATTCAGCAAATGAACAGGATGCAGTTGGTAACATCTCTAAGACCTCACCAGAGGCAACTGCCGATGAAGGACTCAGTCCTGAGGCAGGAAGTCCCCAGAACCAAGAACAAGGGGCACATGCTACAACTGATCTACACTCAGGGCATGTACATCCTGATTCAATCAGGAGGTCAGGTGATTCAGCAAAGACTGATGATGACCTGGGCTTTTTCTTTGATGTCTTAGCCCATAACACAATCCTTGAGGCTGAGGTGAGCAGACTCAAAGAACTGCTTGCCAAAATGTCTCAGGATCAAAGTCCATCTGCCCCAATAAACCCACAGATGGCACCTTCATCTGAAGGTTCACCAAACACTCAGCCACTACACTCAACTGAGCCACCAGCCACTGCTTTTGGCACCACCTCTCAGGGACAGAACCCCTCTGAGCAGATGGTTGCTACCTTTCAACATTCCTTACCTCTCATCACTCCCATCATCAATGAGATTGTGCATAAAGCCATTGATGAGAGGATCTCCTCAAATCTACAAACACTTGTTGATGATGCTGTGCAAAAGAAGCTTTCTGCCATTCAAACCCCTGAACCCAATGCACCCAAAAAGGGGGAGTCTAAGGCAGTGAAAGAAAGAAAGAGAAAGAGAGTGGAAGATGAGAAACAACAAGAGAAAGAAAAGGAGTTAGAAAAGGAAAAACAGCTGATCACATACAAGAGAAAGAAAAGTGCTGAAACTCAAAAGCCTGATGAAGAGAAATCATTGGAAGATCTGATTAAAGAAGCTGATGAAGCTCACAGCAGATCAATGGACAGAATAATAGACCAACTCTTCAGACAAGGCTTTGATACAGCTACTTAGACACTGAGATCAGAAGGCTGGAGATTAAAGAGATACAAGAGAGATGGGCCAGTTACAGTGTGATGGAAAGGGAGAGGTTGGAGATAATGATCAGGTTTATTGCAAAATACTTGGGAAGATCATTAATTGAGATTAAATCATGGACCAG
This sequence comes from Flaveria sonorensis, assembly GCA_025506505.1. NCBI lineage: Eukaryota > Viridiplantae > Streptophyta > Magnoliopsida > Asterales > Asteraceae > Flaveria > Flaveria sonorensis. Next base: position 12,267,232 of record CM046435.1, on the reverse strand, counting down.
AGACAGTATTCTGGCAATAACCACCAGAATCTGTGCTTCTGAAGCATTCAATAAGGGGTTGATTATCGAAGCCTTAGATGAAGCAGGTGCTGGGAAGAGAACTGATATGGCCAAGCTTTCCAAAGCCAAACTTACCACAAAAATGCTAGATCAGCCTTCCCAAACTCCCACTCAAAAACAACCAACCCCACAACTCTCCAAACCAATCCCTAAACCTAAACTTAAACCAACTCAACCCTCAAAACCAACTCCCTTACCCCAAAAACCACCTCAAACCACATCCAATGATGCACCCAGAAGGAGGAGAAGGGTGTTGAGGATGGAAGAAGAAGAAGAAGATGATGAAGAAGACAGTCTGCCAATCTCTGCTGTTCTAAAAATACCTGAGCCCAGAAGTCAACAAATGATCACACCAGACTTTCAGAGGCAAATGGTGAAAGTTAAGATTGAAGAAGAAGAACAGCAGAAACAGCACGATGAGCAACTTTTGAAGATGGTTGACAAAGAGTTTCCTCAGTCATCATCTATACAAGCCATGAAGAAACACGCTCAAAGGCTGTATGCTCTCAGGTATACCTTTCAATATCAAAAGGAGAGAGTAAGGATTTGGCCAGACCCCAGGGTTAGTTCTAGAATTCATAAGAAATCCATACCAAGTAGATACAATGGCCAAGTGAGAAAGACCATAGATGCTGTTATTATGTTGGCCATTGTAGTCTCACCCTGGGAGATACTTGAAGACTTCAAGAGAGCCTACAAGTCAAAGATGACCCCTCAAACTCTAATGGAGAACAAAATGGTCAAGAAGGGGTTGTTATACAAGAGGCTTGAAGAGATCAAGAAAAATGAACTCCAGTTGTTATTAGAAGGGACTCACCCAGATGAATTTGCTTACAGAGAGATAACAACTGTTGAGTTGAAAAATGGAAAGACGTTAAAGTACCTATCAGAGTACTATGGCCCAGAGTTCTTCTTCGAAGGAGAAGCAGAAGAACTCACTAAGGAGGAACAAGTTGTTCTCCTTGAGGCCTACGTCAGAGAGTCTTATAGACTCATCAATGGGAAGTAGGTTTCATGGTTGGGATAACAGCTCTGTGTCCAGTTCCCCAAGACAGAGTTCCCTTCCATCCTTTGACATTCACATCTACTGAAACCTGTTCCCTGGCCTGTGCTTATCCATATCTCTGAAGCTGATCAAGAGAGTATTTCTGCCAAGAATAAGTGGGACCTCAATAAGCTTAAAGGTTTTGGCTGCATTGGTTCAGGGGGAGTTTGTTGGACCAAAAGAACCAATGAGCCTGATCAGAAAAACCTTTAAGTCCCACGGACATTACAACAACTGAAGTAGTCTGCAACAGCTGAAGACATCAACTGATAACAAGGTCTGAAGACAAAGTCTGAAGTGAAAGAGCTGAAGACAAAGTCTGAAGTGAAAGAGCTGAAGACAAAGTCTGAAGTGAAAGAGCTGAAGACAAAGTCTGAAGTGAAAGAGCTGAAGACAAAGTCTGAAGTGAAAGAGCTGAAGACAAAGTCTGAAGCAAAGAACTGAAGACAAAGACTGAAGACCAAGTTTCAGATGTTGTCACAACAGCTGAAGAAGACCTCTTCAGTAGTTGTGATGGTTTCCTTTCAGTAGTTTTATGTTTCTTGTAATCAGTACTTGTAGTTTCAGTAGTTTTAGTTTCATCTTGTACTTAGCATACTCTGAGATGTTCTCAGTTGTTATGAACATTCTCAGTAGTTTGCTTACTTTCAGTTGTTTGTAATAATTCTGTTAGATGTCACTATCAAGTGACATCAGCAGACGTCACATTCCTCTATATAAGGAATGTTGACCTAATTGTAAGGTAGCAGCTATAGCAAACTTAGAAAAGCTTAGCAGCCGCCATACCAAAGCATGTGTGCATGAATGATATTATCCATTTTGCAGAAAACCCTCTTTCTCTATAACCGTGTACTGTTCCATTGAATATCTATTGTGTTCTTGCAATATTTGTCTAATTCTTGTTCTAATTCCGCTGCGATTCAACTCTAATTGATCAAACTTGAGATCACTGATCCTGACAATATTCATACCTTATGAATATCCACCAATCCAAGTTCATAATAGTCTTACTTCATATTTGTTCACATATATGACCGACTACGGACATTTAGAACATGGACATTTAAAATCGAAATAACTCATAGTATCATAATCATATATATATATATGAGTCAAAATAATAATTGTTCCGATATTTAAATACAAGATAGATCAAATCCAATCACTAGAATATCAAACTCCTAAGGCACAAGTATGACTCTCATGCTTTGGCCTTTCAAGGAGCTTCGTGAGTGGATCCGTAATATTTTGATTGGTGTGAACTTTACGAATACATATCTTTCCTTTTTCAACTTCATCCCTTATGTAGTTGAATCTCCGCTCAATGTGCCTTGCCTTTTGATGTGCACGGGGTTCCTTGATTTGAGTAATCGTACCCTCGTTATCACAAAAGATCTCTAGGGGATCTTGAATGGTAGAGACAACCCCTAGATCGGCAATGAATTTATTCAACCATGTAGCTTCCTGTGCTGCCAGTGAAGTGGCGATGTATTCTAATTCTGTAGTGGACAATGCTACCACATCCTGCTTTGAACTCTTCCAGGACACTGCCCCTCCATTCATAATGAAGACATACCCCGATTTTGATCGAGAATCATCTCGATCTGTTTGGAAACTCGTATCCGTGTAACCCTTTACTATGAGTTCTTCTTCACCAGATTCGTATATTAGAAACATATCCTTAGTCCTCCTAAGGTATTTCAATATACTCTTAACAGCCATCCAATGGCTATTTCCTGGATTCTGCTGATATCTGCTTGTCATGCTCAAAGCGCATGACATGTCCGGTCTAGTGCATATCATCGCATACATGATGGATCCTATAGCAGATGCATATGGGATTTCCTTCATCCTTTCTTGCTCATCATTTGAGCTTGGACATTGAGATGCACTCAATTTTGTCCCTCTTTGAATTGGTACCAAACCTTTCTTAGAGTTTTCCATCTTGAACCTTTTCAAGATTTTATCAATGTATGCACTTTGGTTTAAACCTACCAACTGCCTTGATCTATCCCTATAGATCTTTATTCCCAAAATATAGGCTGCTTCACCAAGATCTTTGATGGAAAAACAACTTCCAAGCCAGGTTTTAACATCTTTCATGGTTGGAATGTCATTTGCAAACAGTAATATATCATCAACATACAATATTAAGAATGTGATGATGCTGCCACTTGCTTTCTTACATACGCAAGCTTCATCAGCGTTCTTGATGAATCCAAACCTTTTGATCTCTTCATCAAAACGTTGATTTTGACTTCTTGATGCTTGTTTCAATCCATAGATTGATTTCTTTAACTTGCATACTTTATTAGGATATTGTGGATCGACAAAACTTCGGGCTGAACCATATAGACATTCTCTTCGAGATGTCCCTTAAGAAAAGCAGTTTTGACATCCATTTGCCAAATCTCATAGTCATAATATGCAGCTATGGAAACTAATATCCTAATTGACTTAAGCATTGCCACGGGCGAGAAGGTTTCATCATAATCAACCCCTTGAGTTTGAGTTAAACCTTTTGCTACAAGTCTTGCTTTATAAGTATCCAAGTTTCCATGCATATCAGTTTTCTTCTTGAAAACCACTTACATCCAACCGGTTCGGAGTTAGTCGGTGGCATAACCAATTCCCACACTTGGTTGTCATACATGGATTGCATCTCTACATTCATGGCTTCAAGCCACTTGTCACAATCCGAATTGGACATTGCATCATGGTACGTAGTTGGTTCATCCGAGTCAACTACATAGCATCTACTCATAAAAAATCCATATCTTTCGGGTGGATAGCTAGTTCTACGAGATCTACGAACGTTCTGTGTGTATTGATCAACCATTTGATCATTATCAACAACCTCTTGTCGATTGCTAGTATCAACCAAAGGTGTATCGGCTCGTGGTTTTTGATCCTCATCAAGTTCCACTATTCTATCAGTATTTCCTTCCATAAGCAATAAATACCTTTTGATCTGTTGGATTGTAGAAGTAATATCCCATCGAGTCTTTGGGATATCCTATAAAGATACACTTAGTGGATCGGCTTTCTAACTTGTTTAGGGTGTTTTGCTTAACATAAGCCTCACAACCCCATATCTTTAAATATGATAACGATGGAACCCTTCCATGCCATATTTCAAAAGGTGTCTTATCCACTTTCTTGGTTGGGGCCATATTTAGAATACAGGCCATGGATAGCAATGCAAACCGTAAAATGACAGAGGTAGTGTGCTTCTAGCTATGATAGATCGAACCATATCCAATAGGGTTCGGTTTCTTCTTTCAGACACACCATTATGCTATGGTGTACCGGCTGGAGCAAGCTGTGAGACAATCCCAATACTCCTAAGATGATCTTGAAAAGCATCACTAAGGTATTCACCTCCTCTATCCAAATAAAGAACTTTGATGGTTTTGTTGAGTTGATTTTCTACTTCATTCTTGGAGATTTTGAATGTTTTAAAAGCTTCAACTTTGTGTCTCAACAAGTAGACATAACCATAACGACTATAATCGTCGATAAAGGTAATGAAGTATCTTTCACCATTCCTTGTCATTGCTTTAAAAGGACCACATACATCCGAATGTATGATTCCTAATAAGTCGTTTACCCTTTGGTTAGTACCACTAAAGGGTTTCTTGGTCATCTTTCCTTGTAAACAAGATTCACACTTATCAAATGAACCCTTTTCATTTGCTTCCAAAAGACCATTCTTTTGAAGTGTTTGAATACGATTCTTGTTTATGTGACCAAGATGACAATGCCAAAGATATAATTCACTTAAACCCATTTTAAGTTTCTTGGTGTTTGATTGGTATAACAAGTTATTAAAGGATGAGTCATCATGAACCAATTCATAAATACCATTAAAAGTCATAGCCTTAAAATAAAATATATCATCCATAAAACAACAAATACATCATTTACAAATTTTAATACATAACCAAATTATTTTAGAAGGAAAACAGAAATTATGTTCCTAGTCTAACTTGGAGCATACAAAACATTCTTCAAAATGACTTCCAAACCACTTGGAAGCTTCAAGATATAGTCTCCTTGGGCTTCGACATCAACCTTTGCTCCGTTGCCCATATAGAGACTAGTATCCCTTTCTTAAAATGCTTATTTCTTTTAAACCCCTACAACAAATTGCAAATATGAGTTCCACATTCGGTATCTAATACCCATGTGTTTGAGGAAATAACATTAAGTTTGATATGGATTATGAAAATTGTACCTGAGGTCTGCCCAGCATCCCTCTTGTTTCTCAACTCCTTGAGATATATTGGACAATTCTTCTTCCAATTTCCTATCTCACAACACTGAAAGCATGGATCCTTCTCCATAACCTTTGGCTTCTTAAGCCTCGGTTTTGGTGGTCCTGCTTTAGTCTTTCCATTACCATTTTCTTTGATGTACTCCTTGCCTTTGGCAATATTTGTCTTGGGTTCGGGGTGATGCCTCTTCTTGTTGCCACCCTCATTGATCGTGAGAACCGGTAAAACCCTTTTACCCATCCCTGCCTCAGCTGTTTTGAGCATTGCATGAATTTCCCTAATGTTCTTGTCCCATCCATTCATGTTGTAATTCATGATAAAAGTCTCAAACTTCTTGGTCAGACCATTGAGGATCAAATCCGTGGCCAACTCTTTTAAGACGGGACAATTTAGCCTTTCGAGGTGATCAATATGGCTTTTCATCTTTATCACATAAGATGATACAGATTGGGTTTCTTCCATTCGACATGCATGAAGCGCTGAACCATTTCAAAGCGCTCTACCCTCGCTTGTTGAAGGAACATTTCCTTCTCAGTGACAGGTTATGGACGGTTGGGGAGGTAGCATTGTTATTATTAGCGGCCATTACTACAATATAAACAAAGTTCAATTTCAGTATTCATAAAATGACATTTTAATTATTAAAACCCTTTCATGTCTCATAGAAATTAATAATTAAAATCTAGAATCCAACGTTACATTCAAATAATGGTTAGGTGACCTTTATCCCATTATTTAAATTAACAAGGTATTCAACTTTTGACAATTTCAACCCTTTGCAACTTCTAGTTTATGGGATCGGTTAAACATCTTTATGTTTAGTCAGCATGTTTAATCCCATCAACACCATTGTACACCATGCTTCGATGACCCTATTAACATGGTTTCCAATTCAAGTCGTCCTACTTACACACACGTGTGAGTTTACACATACAGGTGGTTAGGTGACCTTTATCCCACAAATATGTTAAACCCACCTCAAACACACAAGTTCCCTAAATATGGTTAGATGACCTTTATCCCAAAAATAGTTCCCAAGTGATTCGAGTGTTGTATAAAAGGATGGTGTTAAACTTGTTTTAAAAGGATTTTGTTTCCATTAATTCTAGTTATGAAAACATTTTGAACCTTACATTTGCATGCATTCAAATGCGTGGTACACGAGTGAAACCAATTTCCAAGGTTCTTTTAATAAAACCCAATTTTATTGCGAAAACATTAACCTTTAATAAAACCATTTTATTACCCATGTTAATGTTTCCAAAAGAACCTTATGCAGCTTGTTGTTGATTTGAAATTGTTTAATAGTGCATATCCAAATATCACATGAACAATAAATTAAATCAACCATACAAGCAACACATAAAACAACAAGTTTATAACCATAGCCAACTAATTTAACATCACTTATTGACCGAAACAAGTGAGTTATTAGGTCCTTCCTAAGGGTAACACTTGTGTCGGTGAACTCCCACTTGATCCCGCATCCAAATGCTTCAAGTGTCCACTTTGTGTTGTGATTCTCCCATTCGATTTGAGCTTCCAAATGGACTTAAATTCTGCACCAAACCCTTTTGGGCCTTCAAAATATGTTTTCATTTATTGGGCTAAATCCCATTAAGAGCCATGAAGCCCTTTGGGCATAAAATTGGCCCAAACTGAAAAACATTCTTTTTGCATCTTCTTTTACAAAATTATATATCCTATATACATTTTCTAGTAAAAGTGAAATGCAACTGATCTATTTATTTTACATACCAAATGAAAATAAATAACTTACATAGCTAATAGGAAGAACAAATAAATTTAATTATTACAACCCTTTGAATAATCAAATACATATCAAAATATGCAAACAAAATCCGAGAGTTTTCCCCTTGAATCACAGATTTTCTGTTAATGTATAAACAAACCGAATATCATGATTCTTGTTCAAACAACTTAAATCAACCAAAGATTAAATTTTTCATAATTACAATATGCATGTAAAGTAGAATCTTGAAAAACAGGGAAAACATAGACCTGAATTTTTGGTTTGTTGGTGAATAACAGCAAGAAACCGAGAATTCAGTCCAGATGAAGCATGTATCCATATAACCGGCTCTGATACCACTGTTGGGTTTTCACAAGTTTATCAGAGTTATTTTATCCTTTTAAAATGAAAACGCAGCGGAAATGGTATGAAAAACTTGTTACGGTTAATATATAAACCAATTTTATATATCTGTTAAAAGAAAACCTGTAATGGATCGTTATATGAAAAACCATGCTTACAAACAACATAGGATGTTTAGAAATCTACCTCTCGAATGGGACAGAGGAAGAAGATCTTTGATCGACAGCTTCCAAAGCAGGAAACCTCAAGCTTGTCTACCCCGAGCTTCCAACAATACACCAGGTTGCTAGAATTTTCTTTACTTGAATCGGGTTCTGTCCTTGGTTTTCCTCGACCGATCGAGAGAAAAGGTATAGTAACACCGATTTTCACCTTTGTGTGTGTTGTAAGTTATCAGAGAGAGTGGTTGAATGCAATCATATATTGAATGTCCTATGAAACTGAATTTCAGAGTGAGAGAAAAGTGGGCGGGACCCATCCCTTTAACCCATCTGTATTTCTCTAATATTCATCCGCATTAGTAAATGCGGATGATAAAACTCTAACCGCATTTGTAAATGCGGAAGAAGAAACTTCATCCGTGTTTCCCAAATGTACATTCGCATTTGTAAATGCGGATAAGTAACTCCATTAGCATTTCAAAAATGCACATCCGCATTTGTAAATGCGGATGATCAGTTTCATCAGCATTTCCTTAAATGCTCATCATCATTTACTATCTGTATTAGTAAATGCAGATGAAGTAATTTCTTTAGAATTTCCACAAATGCACATCCGTATTAGCAAATGCGGATGAGGAAATTCATCCGCATTTCCTCTGTAACACATCTGCAAGAAATGCGAACAAAGCACTTGTATTGTTTGTTCAACCATTTGAATAACAATACAAAATACTCTCTCTTTAGAATAAATTATCCATATAATTTATTCATAACACTAGTGCAAATAGTTAAAAAACCAATTTCTAAATACTTCAAGTGTCAATATTTATTTACATGATCATATCATAAAACAAATATTGTAGGTGTTTGTCTAGCTTGTTATTGGGTATGACCAGACTTGGATCATAACGTACTAGCCACATCAATTCAATATGTGTCTTAGGTAGACCGTTCCCAACAACTGGACCCCAAGTAGTTTAATCTAGCTGCCCTTAACTCATCATCTTGAGTGCTTGGCCTAGGGCAGCCCTGATTACAGCTTCCATAAAGCCAGGGCTCCCCTTTGAACTCTCTCCCCTTGTCATCCTCTTCCTCTCTCTCTCTTCTCCTCCTCTATCTCCTTAAGAGTCATCTTCCTTTTGCCTTTGTCACTCATAGGCCTATATGACTAAGGTTGGAGAGAGCTTTGGCTTTCATTGTTTGGTTCTTCACTTAGGCTCTGGCTAGAGAGAGGCTGTGAGACACCTTTACCAGCTGATTCCTCACTGAGGGTAGTAAGTGCTAAGGGTGTTGAAGCAGCTCGTGTTTCAAGGTTCACAGGCACAACTGCTGGGCCTTCAGCCAAGCTTTCCCCTTAGAAACTAATCTTAGGGTCCACCTCAGCATCCAGTTGACCAACAGTCTTGCCTGCTAGCCTCTGTATATATAGTATTGATCTCAGCTTGAACTCTTCAAGCACCATCTGTTGAATCCTATCAGCCAACCTTGGAGCTTGCCTGTTTTGGCTTGGGTTGGCAAGTGGGTAAATCTCTTGTTGACCCTGAGACCTAGAGATTACCAGGGCTCTCTTTTGATCATCATACCTCCATCCCACTATTGGGTTTTTATCTGGGTGAGATGAAGTAGGCATTGCCCTTAGTATACCCTTCTCAAACAAACTTTGAATGAGAGAGTTCATATCAATGTGGACTTGAGGAGATTGTTGAGTATGGATAATTGCAAGTGAGGGTGGTGAGTCTTCCATGTCCATACTCTTAGAGGAACTCCCATGTTCTATGATTGTAAGTAGGACTTTCTCCCCTTTTTTAGTAGCATCACCCTCTTGCATAGGGGAGCTACGAGTTAGGTCCACCACATCCACAGGTTCTTGTGAGCCTGGTTGACTCCTCTGGATGGTTTTCTCAGCTAACTTTTCCTTAAGATCGGTGATCTTAAGTTACTAATCATTGACCATTCTTTGTAAGGTAGTCACCTGAGATTTTAGGTGACTAATCTTGGAAACTAAATAGGTGTAGAGTTGAGTTAGTTTGTGCACCTTTAGTTGCATACTCCCCTCATCTTAATCAGAAGAATCATAAGGGGATGAGAGAATAGGACTAAAGTCTTCTTCCTCATCACCAGCTTTAGTTTCTTGGCTGTTGGTTTTCCCCTGTACACTAACGGCTTCAATAGAAGTTTCAATGGGCTAGGTTGCCATGATTGAGGTCTGAATGATGTAATCACTTGCAAAAGTGAGAACCTCTTCCATATGGGCCTCTTGAATAGGTTCAGGAAGGTTCACCTCAGTTGTGGGTGGATGATGTGGGCTAGATATTGGTGATGCAGGAGCACTCATCTCCCCTTAAGCAGGGGTGGAGAAGAGAGATTCATGGTACTCACTGAATTCTATATCCTCATCATCATAGAATTCAAGGTTAGGAATTGGTTGGTTAAGATCAAGCGGCTAGGGATGGTAACTTTCCCTGAAGGTTGATCACTAGAGTTTTGAGACTCTGAGTGAAGGCTTAAGGCTAGGGTTGTATGATCATCAAGCTGAGCATGAGGAACCTCAGCACTGATCATAGAAAGAATGGAAGCGGTTTGCTCCTCAGGAGAAGTGGGAGCTCCAGTGTCCACTTCCTCCTGTATGGTTGGTGATTTGGGGGCCTGTTCAACCCGAGTAGATGGTGTGGGTTCAATATTGGCTGGTAGAAGGTGTTGGATCAACATTGGCTGGTGCTGCCAAGTTGTCACCTTGAGCAATAAGCTCGAACATTTTTTGGACCAGGGCTATTTCTACCCCTGAGAAGCCAACAGTTGGCTTTCTTATTGTCTTGAAGATGTCGGGCTTCATCTGTCCCAATTTAAGAACATCACCTGTTCCCCTTAACTGTGAGCCCAATTCACAGTTAAGAATGTACTAAACATATGTAGGGAACATGTAATATTCTATGGAGTCCAAGTTTGCAAGCAGATTTGTATATTCAAATTAAGAATACCTGAACTTGACCCCTTGCACCATTCTATGGACTATATAGGAAAGGACTTTAGGAATTTGGTCCCATATCCATGTTTGTTTGAAAGGGAGTGGATGACCATATGGAGAGGTGCTTCCACTTGTATGAGACCTTCCCTTTTCTGAAGGTTCTTACGGAGTAATCCCCTTCATAGACCATCTACCAAAATGAGTCATTAATAGCAGATTTAGGAAAGGACAAGTCACCCTCTTTATCATCCAGCCATAGATGGGTGTAGATGGTGGCTGGAGTGATAAATAATGTCCTCCCCTGCACTATGGCAGACAGTGCCTTCCCACCATTAAAGATGACCTCTTGGCAGGTCCTCCAGAACTCCAAAAGTTGATCTTCATATAAGGGTCGAATATGAGCATGGTGAGGTAGTTGGTTAGAGATAAGAAGTGGCAAACGTCTGAGAAACCAGGATCTTTCTCAGAAAACAACAAAGCAACTTGATTATGTTGCCTGAGTAAGTGCATGGAAAAATCTGGTTAGTTTTAGGGTTCAGGGTTGGCCAATTTGAGTAGCTTTGTGATGAAGGAGGTAAGAACAAGGTCGTTTTATGGGTGAATTTAGGGTTTAAATCTTGTAGATGAAGGAGAATAGTGAAAGAGGGGGAACCGTTATACAAATATATATGATATGGATTTGAGACAAAGTTAATATAAACGGATTAACTTTGAAATCCAAATATCAGTCCCACCTCTGAAAAAATGCCCAAAAAGGTAGTTTTCTTAGAATTCTAAATCTTCCGAAGGTAATTTGTCTTTGAAAGGTTTTAAAAAACTTTCGAAGCCAAATTGGCTTCGGAAGATATTCCTTAGTTTTCTAAGAATATTGCTTCGGAAGAAAAACACTTAGAGTATTTTTTACTTCCTAGATAGATTTTGCTTTGGAAGATATCAAATATCAGAAATCTTATTCAATAAGAGAATAAGTCTTTCGAGACTTAATTGCTTTCGGAAGAAAATAGTCATTCAATACATATAAGTACTTAGTGACAAATATAAGCTTCAGAAGATATATTCAAATTTCTTCCAAAGGTTAACTTCTCAGAAGTAGTTATTTGTTTTGAAGATATAATTTTCTTCCGAAGACAACTTGAAGTCTTCCGAAGAAAAATACATCCAAAATTCTCAAAATTCTAAGGGATATCATTTTGAAAAGTTTCTTCCAAAGTAAATTGGGCTTATATGGTGATGATATCGACAACTTAAGACACATATATTTTTAAAAATAGTCTTGAGTTTAGTATAAGAAAAATCTACTCAAAATTAATCATCCCAATTGCTGATACTAGATACTTGAATCTCTACTCATCAAAAGCTTTTGTGAATAGATCAGCATATTGTTCATTTGTGTTAACTTTGACTAGTTTTATCAATCCCTTTTTCAAAATTATCTCTAATCAAATGATACCTGATATTAATGTGCTTTGTCTTTGAGTGTTGAACTGGATTCTATGTTATAGAGATAGCATTATTGTTGTCTACGTGGATAGGAGTCTCCTTGAAGTTGAATCCATAGTCTAGCATCTGATTCTGAATCCAAAACATTTGAGCACAGTAGCTTGCAACAACAATGTATTTAGCTTCATTAGTTGATGCAGATACATAGGGTTGTTTATTGCATTGCCATGAGACTATTCTTCCACCAAGAAATTGACATCCGCCAGATGTTAACTTTGCAGTCATATTGTAGCCACCATAGTCACTATCTGTATATGCATACAGATTGAAGTTAGAATTCTTTGGATACTAAAGGACTAATTTAGGAGCACCCTTGAGATATTTGAGAAATCTCTTGACAGCAACCAGGTGTGACATCCTAGGGTTGGCTTGATATCTTGCATAAATAGATGTAGCAAACATGATATTAGGCCTGCTGGTAGTGAGGTATATAAGAGACCCAATCATAGCCCTGTAGAGATGTTCATCAACACACTCCCCCTCAAGATCTGGTCCAAGAGAGTGGTTTCTAGCTATGGGTGTCTTAGCAACCTTGCATTCTGTCATGTGAAACCTGGTAAGTATGTCTTGCACATACTTTGACTGATTTTTGAAGATGCCATTGTCAAGCTACTTCACTTGAATTCCTAGAAATAAATTGAGTTCCCCCATGGCACTCATTTCAAATCTATTCTTTATCAGCTTCTCAAAGTCTTTGCAGAGCTTTGGATTAGTTGACCCAAAGATAATGTCATCTACATAAACTTGAACCAGCATCAAGTCATTTCATGTTCCTTTGATGAAGAGTGTTCCATCAATAGTACCTCTCTTGGATCCATGCTTACAAAGATATTGTGATAGTGTCTCATACCACTTCCTTGGAGCCTGATACAGCCCATATTTGTCAAGCTTGTAGACATAATCAAGATGATCTGGGTCTATAAAGCCAGGTGGTTGTTTGACATACACCTCCTTATCTATCACCCTATATAAGAAGGCACACTTGACATCAAGTAGGTAGACCTTGAAATCCCTGGATGCAGCAAAAGCCAGGAATATCCTAACAATTTCAAGTCCTGTTACAAGAGCAAAAACATCTGTGTAGTCAATCCTTTCTTCTTGTGTGTATCCTTGAACAACCAGTATTGCCTTGTTCTTGATGACAAGTCCTTTATCATCCTTCTTGTTTCTAAATACCCACTTGGTACGTATGGTAGTCTTCCCTTGAGGAAGAGGACATAGATTCCAAACCTTCTATCTCTTGAATTGAATCAGCTCCTCCTATATTGCTTCAACCCAACTTCCATCTTTCAAAGCCTCTTCAATCTTCTTAGGCTCTATCTGGGACAAGAAACAAGAGTGAAGACAAACATTTTTGTCATGGGTTTGTCCTATTGTTCTTACCCCAGCCTCAACATCTCCAATGATGTTTGTGGTGGGATGGTATTATGGATTCTAGTTGAGGAATAACAATAAGTTGTTTGAATAGATCTAAATTGGTGAAATTTAGATTTGGTGCTTGAGAGTCATCCACCACATCAACACACTTATCAAGTGAAACTTGATCCAATGAGTGTGTTACATCATTGATGTTGTCTTCTATAGAGTGGTTATCAGCATCAAGAAACTCCTGATCACTATCACCATCTCTATCTTCTCCTATATTGGAAATTCCTTCATTTATGTTCTGTGCCTCTATGTTGGAATTTATAGGCACCTCAGATGTGTCAGCTAGAGAATTTGTCATGGTTGTGGTAACAGGATTTCCAACTACAGGGCTAGTTACGACTAGAGCTGAAGTAGTTTGTACACTTGGTCTTCTCAGCTCAAATCTTAGAACAGAATCTCTTATTGATAAGATACCTATAGATCCTGAAACATTCTTACAAGATTTGTTAAAATAGTTTTTACTAAATCAAGATCAAACAGCCAATCAGGACCATAACCTTTCACACTGGGTGTGTGCTCATTGAAGGTCACATTGGCTGACTCCTCAACTATTCTGGTTCTAAGATTGTATATCTATAAGCCTTGGCTAGGGAAGAGTATCCAATAAAGTGTCCATCATCTGATTTCTCAGCAAATTTTGCTATTTGATATTTGATATTCAAGATGGTGCAAGGACATCCATATGACCTGAGGAAATCAATGAAAGGTCTCCTTTTATGATACAGTTCATAAGGAGTCTTACCATAGATCTTAACTACTAAGGCTCTGTTCTACACATAGCAAGCAGTGTTGACTGCCTCTGCCCAGAAGGTGATGGGCAGTTTAGAGTCAGACAACATGGTTCTTGCAGCTTTAATAAGTGTCCTGTTTCTCCTCTCAGCAACACCGTTTTGCTGAGGAGTCCTAGGAGCAGTATATTGTCATGTAATACCCTTTTCATCACAAAATGCATTAAGGATTTGGTTTTTAAATTTGGTTCCTTGATCACATCTTTTGATCTTGACCCTGTGATCACATTTATTCTCAATTTTTAGAATGAAACTCTTCAAGATCTCAGGGGTCTCATCCTTAGTTCTAAGGAAGAAGACCCAAGTATATCTTGTGAAGTCATCTGTGATCACCAGGCAATAAGAAGTTCTTCCTAAACACATTACACTAGCGGGGCCAAAGAGATCCATATGTAATAAGTGTAGTGGTGTAGTGATGGAGTTCATTTCCTTTGGCTTGTGAGACACCTTGTGTTGCTCCCCTTTCAGGCATGCAACACAATGATCATCACTTGTAAACTCTTTCTTTGGCATTCCAGTTACCAAATCGTTCTTAATTAATTTATTCATATTCTTAAAATTTACATGGCACATTCTTTTATACCAAAGAAAGGACTCATCACTATTGGCCTTAGATAGAAAGCAAGAAACTTCTCCTGAAGGGATTTTTCTTGCAAGTCCATCTTGTGCATGTTCCCTTTCCTAAGGGCTCTGAGTAGTATATGCTCTTGAGGAATGACCACCCCGACTTGAGAACAATGCACTTATGCTCAGTAAAGAGCATGTTGTGTCTCTGATCACAAAATTGGGACACCCTTAGAAGATTGTACCCAAGCTCCTTGACAAAGTTTACCTTTTCAATGCTAAGCTTACTATTTGTGACCATGGCCCTTCCAGTAATGTAACCACCAGATTCTCCTTCAAAAGGAACTGGCCCTCCATCAATTATTTCAAAGTTTTGAAGCAAAGAGCCATTGCTTGTCATGTGCCTAGAACAACCACTGTCAATGATCCATACATTTCCTTTAGGCTTTAGTTGTTCCTGCATAAAAAGAGATGGTTAGTTACATTTGGAAACCTAAGCCGTATTGGTCTTGGGCTTATCAAAGTGGATAGAAGATAATGCAATAGTAATTGATCCTATATGTAAGTTTTGAGGATCATTTGTTGTTGTTGATAAAGAACTTTTAGTCACATGAACTTCCTTTATCTTCCATACCATCTTTGGAACACTAGACTTGGCCCTCAACACTTCAGAAGTCTTTATAACTTCAGAAGTTTTGGAGACTGGACATTCAAAAGCTTTTGCATCCACAACTATTGACTTCAGTACTTCAGAAGCATTCCTTTCTTTTGAGACCAAAATTTCTTCCTGAGGTAAGTTTTCACTTATCTTCTTCTTCACTTTGGAGCTTCTGAAAGGAAGATATTTTCCTTCCAAAGCTGTTTTCTTTTTCTTCTTCTCTGAAGTTTTCTTCATGTTCATATGGATAGTACTTTTGGGATTGTAGATGCAATCCTTGGCAAAGTGAGAAGTACTACCACACATGATGCATTCAGTTGACATAATTCTAAGAATCTTCTTTTTAGAGGGAGGTTGAGCCTGATCACTCTCTCCTGATCACTCTCTACTTCCTTCTTCATCTTCTCAGATGATGCAGCAGGCTTCTTGGGATGGGGCTTGGTCTTGAAACTAGTTGGTTCGAGCTGTGCAACAGTGGTGCACATTTTATCAACCTTCTTCTTGGAATCAGGATGACTTGAACATGAACTAGAACTCATGGTACTAGAGTCCATGGTTGTGTCCTTAGTCTTTACCACTTCAAATCTAGCAGAGATGAAAACCTACTTTTGCTTGGAGTTAAAAGTGGCCTTGATCTCTTGACTTTCTTTGGACTGCCCTGATCAAGTTCTTCCTTGCTGACTTCATCATTCTGGATTCTTTCTTCTCTCCAGGAGAATAGTGTCCCTTCTCAGGATAACTCTTATCACTCATCTCAGGTTCATCCTTCACTATCTCTTCTTCATCTTCATCCTCTTCTTTAATGGGATCTATGGAGGACAGCTAATCTTGACAAGTTCCATACCTTGGAGATCTTACAAATAACAATATGTGTGGAGGAGCTATCTCACTTGAACCTAATCCTTGCCTATTCTGATATAAATTCTTTGCATGCATGGATGAAGATATTATGTTCTTAAAGGTTTCCTCTTCAAGAACATATTTTTCTGCCTTAGCTTTGCTGATCATAAGCTCAGCTTGGCATTCAATTAATTTGGTAATGAGATTCTTGATCTAAGTCCTGTAATTTATATACTCATGTTTAAGAGTTAAAGTGGTTTTCTCTAAATCTTCTATTTTAAGTTTATAATCATTTTCAACTCTTTTAAAATTAGCTTTTAAAATATTCAAGGACTCAAGGTCAGATCTCACTTCTGAATTATAGAACCTATAGATGTTAACTTTTGCAATGCATTTAGGAGTACAGAGATGTTCCAATACCTTAGTTTCTTCATGATCAGCCATCAGTGCTTGGTTTGGAGAAGCATCTTCCACCTGAAAGCTCGAGTCAAAGCCTCCTTATTCAACAGCAACAACAGCATGTTGTTTGAGCTGGCTTGGCTTCTCAGTTCTTGGAGCCGCATCAGTGTAGTTTGGCTTGGGCTATTCTTGGCCACCATTTGTTCTTGGTGCCTTGCACTCTCTAGCAAAGTGGCCCATCTTGTTGCAATTGTAACACTTCACTTTGCTTTTGTCCAGTCTAAAGTTTCCACTTGCCACATTGCTTGGAAACTTTCTCCTTGTCCTCTTGTAGAACTTCTTGGCTTTGTGAGTAAGAAGAGACATCTGCTGGACTATCTCCATGTACTCTAGATCATCAGGATAGATACAGTCTAAGTCTTCAAGAGTGAAAAGAAAGTTGCAACAACTTTCATCAGTAGACACAAAGGCTTGTGCTGAGCTTGTCTTTTGGAATGGGCTTCCTTGGATGTAGCTCTCCCTTGGTGTCTCGGGGAAGGTGATGAAAGGACCCTTTTATGTGTTTTTAAGGAAGCATATGAGATGATGCTATGGTTCTATGCTATCCCTTTCAACCACATGAAGGGCTAAACTCTACTAGTTGTTGGAAGAGCTGCTGGATGGATTTTTCAGGTTCATCTCCATCTGGTACCCACTAAGGATACCATACAACTCTATGAGAGTAAGAGTATAGAGGTTCTTAGTTTTCTTAATGGCCACACAGTAGTGAGTCCATTGTCTGGGAAGAGAGAACATGAACTTCCACACTATATCCCTATTCTCAAGTTTTACACCAACATCAGTCAGAGTATCCACAATCTCAAAATACCTGAAGTATTGTTGAGTTATGATTTGTTGAAGCTCTTGGAAGATTAACATTTTGTCTATTTTGTCTTTTTAACTTTTTGTCAAAGTATAGGGATTTATTTTGTAAATATATGTTCCTTTGTTTCTTGATAGTATAAATAGGATATTTTATGTATTATGCAGGGTAGACATCTTAGAGAGAAAAACAATTAGAACAGAATGAACTGTAACCCTTACACATTGTATCCTGTGCATTTGCTATCAATGAAATCTATGAATTTTTTGATGTAATTGTGTTTGATTACTTTGTGTTTGAATTGATCATTGCATTATGATATCATCACAGATCGATCCTTTTGAACCGATAAATGGTATCAGAGCTTTCGGTTCAGTGATCAGAGCATATCGACATTGTTGAGCTCTTTAATCACTTGAAATTTGTGTTGATTGCAATTTGATTAATTAATTGTTGTTTTCAGTTGTGTTTCATCCATAGAAACATGATTTGAATCACAATTTGATGTGTAATTCGTTCAGATCTGAGTAATTGATGAAATTTGTGTTCGAACTATGTTCTTCATTTTCGGACTGTAATTCGATCAGAAAACAGATTTGTTGTTGTTCTTTGATCAATATGATGATTGAAGATTGTTAATCGATCAACTTACTACCTAATTGGAAGTTTTTAGATCAATTTAACAAGTTTTAAAGAATTTCATAAGATCTGAGTTTGTTGAAGAGGATTAATTAGGCGCTTGACTTGTGAAAAACTGCTGAAATTGACCAAGTGTTCAGACGCCTGACAACTATTTAGGCGTTTTTGAACTGTTAAGGCATTTTCAGTTTAGGCATATTACAACTATTGGTACGTTTTGTGATTGTTTGGTTGTATTGAGACTTTGCTGAAACAAGAAATTCTTGGCGCACGAGGACTGTTTGGCCGTTTTTAACCCAAGCATTTGACAACTGTTCGGGCATTTGATAACTATTCGGGCGCTTCATCACTATGTGGGTGTTTGGAAACTGTTTGGATGCTTCATCAGTCAGGCGTTTCAGAATTTAACTAAGGCATTCCCTTAGGCGTTTCTAGTTCAAACTTCAGGCATTTCAGAAGTTTCAGGTGCTTGGATATTCAGACTTATCAGCAAACACTTAGAATTTTTTTTTAAAAACTAAAATCCAAAAATGTTTTCATTTCATAGTTTCTTTTTAAAATTTTAAAAAACAACAAAAACAAGTCATTTTCATTAATTCAAAATACAAAATGGTTAAGTTTGAAGATTATAAGAACAGGGTTCCCAAGCTCAAAACTAGAGCTGATTTCAAGAACTGGTCTCTTAGGTTGAAGCATCATCTGAAACCTATTGACACTGACTTGTGAAAGTCAATAGAGGAAGGACCACATATCCTAATTACATCTGATGGTCCTGACAGAGAATTTGTGTATACAAAAGACTCTCCAGAACCGTATCCAGAGGATGGTCTGCAAGGTGATGACTTAAGAAAGGTTAAGAATGACATCAAAGCTTATTCATTGTTATGCAAGGGGTTACCATTGGAAGTCTTGACTAGACTTGAAGGTTATCAAACTGGTTACACCATGTACAAAGCTTTGAAGATCATTTGTGAAGGTGGTAAAGAGATACAAGATATTAAAAAGCAGAAACTCAAGAGGCAATTGAAGTTATTTGAGCATCTTTCTAGTGAAACAATCAATCAGATGATGGACAGATTTGCGCAATTAACTAATGAGATGTCAACTGCTAGTATCCAAAATGATCTCAAAGATCTAAATTACAGACTTCTAAATGCTCTTTCATCTTCATGAAACAGATAGTCACTCTGTTAAAGCATACAAAAAAGTTTCCATTGGATCTAGATCTTTTGATTGCCAAAATTGAATCTGTTGAAATAGATGAGAGCTCCAGAAATAATGATAGAGCTGCATCAATGTCTCAGTACAAGTATGTTGCATCTCCAGCTAACACAGTGGAGAATACTTTTCTGGCAAAAGATGATAACTCACCAGAAGAAGAGGGTGATTTGTTCGTTGGAGTTGGTT
Source organism: Flaveria sonorensis (assembly GCA_025506505.1). Taxonomy (NCBI): domain Eukaryota; kingdom Viridiplantae; phylum Streptophyta; class Magnoliopsida; order Asterales; family Asteraceae; genus Flaveria; species Flaveria sonorensis. Next base: position 12,247,523 of record CM046435.1, on the reverse strand, counting down.
TCTTTATAGATTCTTCTTACACAAGTGCTCCTGTTTATACAACTCAATCTCAACCTCAGTCTCCTCCTAAAACTCAAACTCCTAAACCTCAAACTAAGACTTCATCTTTTAACTTTGTTAAAACTAGTAAAGTTAAAGATGTTATTAATATCCTTTTACAGGATGATGAGTCAAAATCTGCTTTTACTGCTTTTATGGCAAGTTTTCATGCTTATCAAGGTAGTCATCTAACCCAATTAGATCTTGTTTTGTAGGATTTATTTGAGATGGATCCTAATGATGTGGAAGAGATGGACTTGAATTGGCAGATGGTAATGATTGCTTATAGAACACAGAAACACTCATATGTTAACAGGAATTACAAGCCAAGTGCAAACAAAACTGTTGGCTATGATAAATCAAAATCAAGGTGTTTCAACTGCAACAGTTATGGTCATTTCTCAAGGGAATGTAAAGCTCCTAGAAATCAAGGTGGAAATGGTCAAGCAAGTTCTAGCAGTCAAAGATACCAACAACAGTCTCAGAAGACCTTTCAAAAGCCTTATCAAAGTCTTCCCATGCCAAAACTTAAAGATGAATCAAAATCATCTGAAGAGCCAAAGAAAGCTCTTGTTGTTAGCATCAAAGATGGCTATGACTGGAGTGCTTATGCTGAACAATTCACAGCTGATCTAACATCTAGTTTAGCTCTTGTTGCAAAAGCTCCAAATGAAGACTGGCCTGAAGAAAATGATCCAAAGGCTGATAGTGATTCAGAAAATGATGATGAAGATTATGATTGGAGTGACAAATCTGACCCAAAAGAGGATTCAAAAGAAATTGCACTCATGGCGCAGTCTGAACAACCAAAGGTTGAGCATCCATCATTTGACTCTTAGACTTCATCTTCAAGTTATTTTGAAATTCCTGTTGACGTCAGAGAGAAAATATGCACAAAAGCATGTTTTGATCAAGTTGAGCATTACAGAACATATTCATTTAAGATCTGTGACAAACTTAAACAAGAAGAAGTAATGCACAACAAACTGAAAAATGATCACAAAGTCTCAGATGAAAAGATCCTATCTCTACAAACCTCATGGAACAAAACTCTAAAAGAACTTGAACTTGTTAAAAAACAACTTGAGGAGATGATTAAAAATTTAAAAGAGGAAAAAATAGCTCATGCTGCAACTCAGGTGGATCTAGCTAAAGTTAAAAGTTCTAAAACTATTGTAGAACAGCTGGTAAGTGAGAGGAAAGACAAAAACAAAACAGGTCTAGGTTTTACACATGAACCAATGCCTGAATCTATCACAAACACTCTGCTAGAAAACTTTAACACACATGATCACTCACCTAAAAACAAAGCTAAGCTAAAAGCCTTTCAAAACAAGGAAAAGAATTTTGAAAGTGATGAAGAGAAAACAAATGTTGTGATATTTGAGGAACAAGATTCTGAAAAGATTAAAAATGATCATCCAGTGAAAGTTAAATCTTACGAACCACGGCCAAAGAATAAGAAAATGTTTGTTCCCAAAGAAGAGTATGTTGTTGAAGAAATCATTGTTAAGATTGGCAAACAAAACTCAAAGAATAAAGAGAAAGCAAAACTAGATGAACTAACATCTGAAGATTCATTTACTTACGGATTAAACAATCCAGACTTCATCAAATGGCAGAAAGAACAAAAAGATAAAGAAAATGCAAAAGAGTCTTCTACTGAAGATGTTCAATCCCAAAGCAAACAAAGATCATCAAGATCAACAAATCAAAGAAGGAGAAGGAAAAACGTTAAATCTAACTCCTCTCAGAACAAAAATCAAAACAATCAAAATCAAAGAACAAATCAAGTTAATCAGATTGTGTCTGCAAGTACTTTTGATATGAACACAATTCCAGAAATCAAATCAAATTCAAAGAACAAATCTAACTCAATCTGAAAACAGGTTCAGGTATAAAGTCTTCCGCTGTTAATAAAATATTTGTATCTAAAGAATCTAGGAATGGTGTTAATGAACAAAAGTCAAAACCCAAATATCAAAAGAACAAATTCTCAAATCAAAAACAATAGATTAACTTTGTAACTCCTAAATCAAAACAAGGGTCAAATGTGACTTCCACATCTAAAGTTAATCAACAGTTGTTTAAATTTCAACAAAGGTACTATGAAATATGTGATATGTACAATCATAAGACTGATGAATGTTTCTTTAACAGGTACTGTCATATTTGTGATATGAAAAACCATTCAATAGCTGATTGTTATTTCAACAAGTATTGTACTATTTGTGATGAAAGAAATCACAACACTGAGAATTGCTACTTCAGAAGGAACTCGCCAAGGAATGGATATGTCAATCCACAATTTCAAAGAAATCAAAGTATTGGTTTTCAAAGATTGACAAAACAACCTTCCTTAGGCTTGAGATCCTTTCGAAGGATTAATTCTGACTATGATGATTCTTATGCTATGAAAACAAAGAATTATAATCAAGGAAAATTCATTCCACGATCTGTGAGAATGAACAATGCAAAATTTGGTAATCAAACTTTTTCAAAAAATGTTTTTACTAATGGTTTTAATAACCTTTATGATGATCTTGAAAAATGCTATCATGCTTTGCGGATTAAACAAATCAAAGATAATCAAAAATTTGTTAAAAACGGAATTGGTAAATTTAAACAACAAAAGAAGCCTGATGTGAATACACTTCATTTTAAACAATCTACCATTGTTGATAAATTTGGCAAGCCCAAGACCATATCGGCTTGGGTTGATAACTCAACTTAAATTTCTTTGAAATGCAGGTACGCCCAAGAAGACCAATTAACACGTGGTATGTTGATAGTGGGTGTTGCCGACATATGACAGGCAACCATGCCTTGCTTCAAGATTTTAAGTTAAAAGATGGTAATCATGTTGCATTCGGAGGTGATGCAGGTGGAAAAATAACAGGAGAAGGAACAGTGTCTAATGGGATTATTAGCTTTGATAAAGTCAACTACTGTTCACAGTTAAACTTTAATCTCTTAAGTGTTTCCCAAATTTGTGACAAATCTTACTCTATTCTATTTGATGATTCTTTTTGTTATATTTTGAAGCTAGGTTTTCAGATAAGCAAAGAATGGGTAGTTGTTAAAGCTGTTCGTGATCGAGATGTATACAAGTTAGATATGTCTCAAGCAGATCCATCTATAGAAACAACATGCCTAATTGCTGAAGCATCAAATATCAAAAGCCAGTTATAGCATAGACGTCTCGGGCATTCCAATTTCAAGAACATGAACAAGCTTGTAGTAGGAAATCATGTAGTAGGTCTTCAAACAAAGAAGTTTGCTACAACAGGTCACTGCTTAGCATGTTTAAAAGGAAAGCAACACAGAGCGTCTTATAAGTCCAAGCTGATAAACTCGAATTCCAAGCCTCTCCAAATGTTGCACATGGACCTATTCGGACCAACAAATATGCAGAGTATTGGAAAGAAATCTTATTGTTTAGTTATCATTGATGACTTTATAAGATTTTCATGGGTTTGCTTTTTGCATGCTAAATCTGAAACAACTGAATTGTTAAAAGAATTCATCATTAAAGTAGAAAATCAGTTAGATCAAAAGGTGAAAATTATCAGAAGTGATAATGGAACTGAATTTAAAAATACTAATGTTGACAAGTTTTGTGCAGAAAAAGGAATTGATGAGTATGTTCCCAGAAATTGAAAAACAAGCCTATCAAGTTTTAGTTGATAAAAAACAACTATGGAACAAGGCTAGAACAGCAGGTGATTTGGTAAGAAATGTAATGCAAAAAGGCCAATCAATTTCTGAATTGCTAAATGCAATGATTGTGCCAGATAGTACAAAGAATGTTAAGATCGTTGCTTGGAAATACGATGAGATTTTTTATGCATTTTTAATCAAACGAGTAAATGCTATTTGTGATGTCTATCATTTTTACTCAAGCATCATAGCTTACCAGTTCAAGATCTCAAAGAGTTAAACAAATTACCTCTGATTAATCCAATAAAGTCTGCTCGAGGTGAAAACTTTGTGAAACTCGTAAATAGAGCTATTTCCCAGAATGGATTCATTTCTCAAGACCCATGTGATCAAGACGACAAAGAATATTTCAAGTCAATAAAAAGTAAAAGAAAGTTAGCAGATCAACCAGAAGAAGAAGAACAATTTCTAGATGCTTACAGTGATAAATATTTTGAGAAAGTCACAAATCCGGGCTTAAAGGTGATAGACGAAACTCAAACTTCTAAACCGATTTTGAGATGGTTTTATCATGCGGACTCATTCCATTTGAAGCTCGTTTGTAATTTGGATGACTGGGATGAAGATATGATTTCCTTATTTGGAGTTTTTGAACTCAAACTTCTACATCCAAGTTATATATCTTTCTTGTCCAATCAAAAATTTGATAGAGTTGCGTCTGAAGTTGCTGATATGATAGGAAGTACTTTATGACGATTATCAAAGTGATGGATGCAGCAATGGAGAGAATTTCTTTGAGAAAAGCTCTAGCTTTTGCTAATATCATGAAGAGGGACATAAAGTCGATTGATTTTATGTGGATTTCAAGCAAAGGAGTATTGGAAATGTACTCTCACGATCATCCTAAACCTTTTGAATTTTATGCTAATGTAGACATTGTAGGTCTTACAAAAGAAACTTTGTTAGCAATGGACAAGATGGAAATTAAAACAAATGAGTCAAAGCCTGATCAAGCAATTCTAGCAAAGAAGTTCAAATCAGCAATTAAGAAAGCATTGAAAGAATTAGAAATTTACAAAGAAAAGCCAATGTTCAAGATAAAAGAAGAACCAGAAGAATTTAATGAAGACTAAAGACAATGTTAATCTTAGGGGGAGTATTGTTGAAGCTCTTGGAAGATCAACATTTTGTCTATTTTGTCTTTTTAAATAGTATAGTATATTATATTATGTATTGTGTAGGTAGACATCTTAGAGAGAAAAACAGTTAGAACAGAATGAACTGTAACCCTTACACATTATATCATGTGCATTTGCTATCAATGAAATCTATGAATTTTTTGATGTAATTGTATGTGTTTGATTACTTTGTGTTTGAATTTATCATTGTATTACTATATCATCACAGATAGATCCTTTTGAACCGATCATGATTTCACCTGTCTTGTAGGTGAAGTTTTCAAACTACTGCTTTATGATATCCTTCTTGTTCTCGTTGGCTTCATCAGACCCCTCATACATCATCTTCAGTGCATCCCAGAGCTGCTTAGCGGTCTGCACTCTGTGCATCCCAGAGCTGCTTAGGTCTTGCACTTCTTAAAGCCTCTGTATATGGAGTTAGGAAGAACAGTTTGAAAAGCGGTCATGGCCTTCTGATCTATATCTTTTATTTTCTTGTCTTCTTCAGAATAGTTAGCCATTTCCTTTGGTATCATGCCACCTCCAGCAGTGGCTGAAGAGGTGCATTGAATGTGAGGTCCTTCGACAACAGATCTCTACATCTTGCTGTCTTGAGACTTGATGAACCCTTCCATACGTTGGCACCAAGTATCAAAGTCATCAGGAGTGATCAGTGGAGACTTTGTCATAGTGCCGCTTTCCATATCAGCCTTAACAAGAGTTGCCATTTGATTTGTGAAGTGTTCTGTGAAATTAAAGTAATCAAAGATGGTAAGATCTTACAATCAAGAGCCTAAAAAGCTCTGATACCAATTACAGGACCGGTGAAGGGTAGTCATTGCAACAGTTGTACAAGGTGGAGAGATATGAAACACTTAACAGATCAAATAAGGAACCGACAAGATGATACAAAGAACACAAGTAAAAGAACAAGTACAAGAACACTCAAATATGGTTTTCAAGAATGATGTATATTGCTCTCAAGTTCTTACAAGTGTTACAAAGCATACATAAAAGATACAAGTACTTGAGACACTATATACTACATCCTATAGCCGGCCATACTTTGAAGGCGAGCTGGAAACACTAATCTAGACAACAAGATCAATGTAGAGTCAAAAGGTTGATTGCCTTTTGACTAGTGCCTATGACATGCCATAGTTCACATCCTTATCTATTACAAAAAGGATAAAAGTACATAGTTGAAAAGTTACAGACAAAAGACCTTAATCTACAGTTAACAAAACATGGACTTTTCACCAACTCATATAAGTTGGTGAGTCTTCAGAGTGGCAGCGGAAAGTGGTTCAGCTTTTGTCTAAAGGTGATTCAGAGAAATCATGCTTTTCTGTCTTCAGAAGAAATAAGTCTTTGGCTTCGGAAGACTTTGTCCTTGAAGCTTCGAAAGACTTCATCTTTGGCTTCGAAAGATTTGACACTTAGCATAATTCACTGAGTTGTATCAAATCTTCTGAAGTAACTTTCTTATACTTAATTTTTGCATGCTGAGAGCTCTTGGTTATCCTTTGGTTGCATCAGCCTCTAAGTGTAGTCCTTACAATATTTAATTCATCTTAGCTTCAGTTTGAACATGGTATAGTTCGTTACAAAACGAGAACTTAAACCAATAACTAAATAACCATTTATATAACAAATTCATAAATATAATTATTTTGTGTCCAAAATTCCAACACGATTTTGATTAAATCGACTCAAAATGTGATTAGCACTTCCATAAAAGGAATTTCTTCATTTTTGTTTCCTTAAAAATAATGGATGATGATTTTTGAACCTTGGGCTTTTAAAAAATTGTTGGAACCAAGAAGCCACAAACAATGATCTTTAATGATAAAATTATTCAAAGAATAAAATAGAAATCTACACTCATATAATGAAACTTCAATCAACAAATTGATACAAGAACATACAACATACAATCTTGTTTTGACCCATATATATGGCATGAATTGGTTCTTGTAAACGAAGACACTATTTCAACATAACGTTGTTAACATAAACACTAAACTTAGTTGACCGCATAACTGAAATACATATATAAACTATGACCCATATTGTTTTGACATAATCAACACTGGCATAATAATAACATAAACATCATAATAACATAATGAAACAAAAGCCTTTTATGATTAATATCCAATAGGTTTCACTATTTCTTCTATCCTTTGGTTTCAAAAGACCATAACTCGCAACTTCTAAACATCCATTAGCTATCCTTTTCCATGTAATATAACCAAAAATCATGTATTTAACAACAATAAAGTAGACAAAAGTGTGTAGGGGAAATGGATACAATATACCTTAAAAGTTTATTCATAAACAATGGTATCCATTTGTCCAGTCCCATTGATTTTCCACCTTATATAGTGTCAAGATTTAGCAACCACATTGTTTTTATAATCTATTAAATAAGAAAGGAGAAATACTAAGATACAAAGGGTGAGGAGTGTGAGAACAATGATATGTTATATAGCAAATTATACTTGTTGTGGATACCACTTGAGGGAAGCTTTCAAGATCACTCTTATCCAGTTCATCAAAGGTTTTCACTACCATTACTCTTTCGTTGTTGCATATCTAAACCTCCTATGATTGGTTTATGTTTTTGTTATCTTGCAAATGGATTCTTGGTGGGAGATCTTTAAAATGGTTATAAAAACATTGTATGTTAAAGTCTTCTATTGCCAAAAAAATTTAAAATGGACATATGAAAGTTGAACATTGATATCAAAACTTCCTTTGCAAGATCTTGGAACTAATATATCATAAAAACTGGTTACGCTAAAAAAATTTGGAAATTAAAAGTAAAGATATATATTTTTCTTGTTATTAAATGAATTTATATTGCAAGCAACTTAAAGTTATATTTGTAAGACATGACTACCATACACATCTCAGAAAAGAACAAACCCGAGGATCCTAATTCACTGTAGATTTATAATTCATTTTTTCAATTAGTGGTAGGGTAATATTCGAAAAGAACAAAACTTACCCTAGTAATCTGTCAAAGTATGTATTTGCTAAGAAGAATAAAACTCACCATGCTAATATTTTCAAGAAGAAGAACACTCACACCGGTAATATCTCAAAGAAGAACAAACCCCAGGGTCCCAATTCTGTTCCAAATTTTGATAAGTATCAACTGATCAAGAAAATATATGGTGAAGCTATTACCTTCATAAATCACCTTGTATTTTGATTTCACCACAAAAGCATTGCCCCATTGTTTTACTTCAACAATTAATGTAATTCGAAGTGGAGGAAAGGCTGTGAAGATAACTTCGACTAAATGTCATTATTTCAATCCAAGTCTCATCACCATTGACTTGTTAATGTCTTGTGGAGGCTATGTGATAGTTCTAGTGTCACATAGTAGCTCCTTGATGTAATGAGGTAAAACGATGATTGTGATTAAGCCTTGGTGGTGTAAAGTTTTTGGGATTTAGTATGTTAGTTTATAAAAATATTAGCATTAGGAGACTTTGACAATACAATGATTTGGAATCCATTTTGGAAACCTCCATCAGGGATCCAGTTGCAAGATAAGAAGAAACATATTACAACCATTGGGGGTTTGGCATTATAACATTTTAAAAATAGTGGTAGCCAAAATTTCATTTAATGAATTGATTGAAAGAAACGTTGAAAGTTTCCCTATAATGGTATCAGCACCAAATAATTTAGCTCAAGTAATGTGCTAGCCTTTAAACCTATCTTTTTCAAGATCTTTATGAAGAACATGAGTCCAAGAAAAACTTCTAAAACTCAATGAAAACTTCATATAAATGAAAGTTTTATATTACTCAAGAACACACCAAGAATATCAAAAAATAAACCTTAACACTTAGTAGTGTGCATAAGATATTCTATCTTGTCTTCCTTTTTTTTAAACATGACATATGAAGGTTGTAATCAGCCCTTAAATCTCAAAATAAAGGTTTACACAAATTGTAAAACCAAGGAACAAAGACAAGAAGTGTAGGATAACTTTTAATCAAAGAAGAACCATTAGATGTATACATATTACATCACATGTCCCAACATCTTACTTTCGTCTTCCTTGTGATTAATATAACACCATATAGCCTCAACTTACTGAATTAAACTACAAGAAATTATGGTGTTTACCAACACATACTTTGCCTACACTTGTAAATATGTGAGTAAATACCTACACATGTTTGTATATATGTGAGTAATGGTTAATATTATCCTTCATATGAGAAAAAACTTAATATATGTTGGTAATATGTTTAAAGAGCATGTTTGAACTAGAAATATAGGAAACAAGAACCAGAATTGATGGTGTCTTAACGCAAAGAACAACCTTAGGATGTTGCAAGAACATACACATATACATATATACATATACATATACATATACATATACATACATACATATACATATACATATACATATACATATACATATACATATACATATACATATACATATACATGCAAATACATACACATGCAAATACATATACATATACATAACATACATATACATATACATATACATATACATATACATATACATATACATTATATCATATACATATACATATACATATACATATACCATATACATATACATATACATATAATATACATATACAATATACATATACATATACATGTACATGTACATACTGTCACACCCTCAAAATCCGCGAGCGGGGTTTTACCGCGAGGCGCGTGACATACCAGGATCTCAGTCATTAGTTACTAAGAACGACTCTATATGATTAATAAACAAAACCAGAGTTAACGTTTAAAATACTGCGGAAGCGTTTTTAAAACAGAAAACCCAAAACAAGTAGTATGTAAAGAGAATGCGCAAAACATACGCGCCCCAAACACAAATGTTTAATATGAAAATAATCCCAAATTTGTAAACAAACAAATGTAGACAACTCAACGATGCTGGTGTGCGTGCTCCTAGGCAACTGGCAACCTTAACCTGAGAATAGCATACTAAACAAGTCAACACATGGTTGGTGAGTTCAAGAGTTTGCGTTAAAATATAAACCAATCAACAGTTTCCAGAGCATAAGTAGTGTATTGCAATAGATAGCTAGTCTATTAACATAAAAATATTAATCATAGTGATTTCGCGATCGAAGCTGACTGTGTTACGTTTGTTGCCTCCCGTCACGACTTACCAGGTCGTGACGAATATGTGTTAGGACAAAATTGCACCCGTTTGACCTCGAGTCGCACAGGTGGGGCTCGTCAGACCCAGTAGTACTACCCAAAATTTCCCCGCTATTCAATATTAACAATCCGAAAGTGTGAGGACTTTCCATGGTAAACAGCACTATATCAATATTATACACACTCATATATAAAAGCGTTTGTGATCAACAGTATGCTATCTCCCCCAAAAGAGGTTATGTAAAATGGGTGGGGCAAGAACTCACCTGATACGCGCAAGAATTAACTTAGAGCTTAACTTGAAAGAAAGAGGGAAAGACAACCTTCAAAGGTCACCTAGAATACAAGAGTACATAAGCACGTGTACACAAAATCAACATGAAACCCTAAGTGCTCTACAAACCAAGGAACTCAAGGTTTTAGAAAGACAAGACACATTTGACCCAGTTGACCCGTTTGACCCGTTGGTGACATTATAGGTGATAATTCGTTAATACTAACACAACAGTATGTCATACATGATCAACATACAACTTGATTACATATAGCACATCATTAACCACATGTACTACCTAGATCATCATACAACCAATTATCATACAAGTCATGCGAATCACAACAGGCCAAAACAGGTAACAAACCAAACCACCATTCATATAACCTAAACAACACATTTAATCACCTTAGAAACCATCCATGAACACACTAGCATGATCCTAATATCCCAAACATGCTCAAATCATCCAATTCAAGGATTTGCACAATTAAAGTTTCCCTTTTGGGAAAGTTCATCCCAAATTCATCAAACTCACACAACATCATGAATTCATCAAATATATACCAATTCAAGTCCATGACAACATCTAAACATGATCAACAACACCTAATCATCATGATTCATCAACATTCAACACCAAAAGTTACTATTTTTAGCAATGTATGAACTATAACACATCTTCTTGATTTTCAATTGTTCATATCATCAACCTAGCATCTAATCATCATCACAAACACATCCATAACATTCATACATCATCCAATCATCAATTCATGCAAAATAAAGTTACTATTATTAGTAACCTATGAACAATGTATCAAAATCGTAGCTTTCTTGCATAATCGACGTTAACTAGCATATATACAATCCAACTAACATCATTACAACATCAAACAACCAACATTCAACATCCAATTTGATCCAAACTCGCCTCAAACTCACGGCCAAGATGATCATATGAACAAACAACCAAAATCCAAACTTTCTTGCATACTTGACGTTAATTACATGTAATCTATCTAACAAACACATTAACATCAACAAACAACATGTAATCGACCTCCAAATCACCAAAATCGAACCTACCATTCGGCCATAGTCAAATACATGAAAGGAACACCAAAAACTAACCTTTAATCGTGTAATGGCTTGTATTTGATGCTTGCTAACTTGTTGTAATGCTTGAACTCAATCAAATCGATGTTTAATTGGATGATCTTGGCCGAAATCGCAAGGAGAGGGAGGGTCGCGGCCGATTATGGGGAGGTTAGGGTTTGGGATTTTGGTTTTTGATTTAATTTTATTAATGATAATTACCCTTTTAACCCTCATAATTTGTATTTTATAAAAATTAAGCTTTTTGAATAGTTTTTAAATAGTTTATAACTACTAAACACAATTATTATTAATCACAAATAACAATCATGCATAATTCCATTTATCACAAAACACACGAAATAAATATACACGTTTTCACGTTACGCGATAAAATTACAGTTAACATTTCAATCACATAAGCATAACTTAATAATCACATTGTTAACTTAATTATCATCAATTTAACATTACTGATTATTGCTAAGTCACCAACGTTCAACGACAACTAGTGTGTGTGCACGACATGTGTATGCAAGACTTAACGGAACAAACGGAGTTTGGTAACGGAAAATTACCGGATGTCACATTATCCCCATGTTGAAAGAATTTTCGTCCCGAAAATTGCGTTACATGGTGAGTGTTCCATCACTGGTCTACTGCATTGGCACAAGGAAATCGACATCGTGTGAGTTTTGGATGAGTTGTCACATCATCCCCATGTTGAAAAAATTTCGTCCCGAAATTTAATTAGTACCTTCGCCGGCTGGCATCGTCCTTTCGAATAGCTGAGGATACTTAAGCTTCATTTGATCTTCACGTTCCCACATGAATTCTGGTCCACGTCTCGAGTTCCAACGAACTTTGACGATGGGTATCTTGCTTTGCTTAAGCGTTTTCACCTCACGATCCATCACTTCGACAGGTTCCTCAATGAAACGTAATGTTCATCTACTTGAACTTCTTCCAGTGGTACGACCATCGTTTCATCCGTTAAACATTTCTTTAGATTTGAAACATGGAATACATCATGGATTCCACTCAATGAATCAGGTAAGGCTAGTCGATAAGCCACTGGACCAATTCTTTCCACTATCTCAAATGGTCCAACGTATCTCGGATTTAGCTTTCCTCGCTTACCAAACCGAACTACGCCTTTCCACGGTGAGACTTTTAATAAAACTTTGTCACCTGTCTGAAATTCCAAAGGTTTTCGTCGTTTGTCAGCATAGCTTTTCTGTCTGTCTCGCGCTGCAGCCATGCGGTTTCTTATCTGAACAATCTTCTCAGTTGTTCGTGTACTAACTCAGGACCCGTTAATTGACTATCACCAATTTCAGCCCAGCAAACTGGTGATCTACACTTTCTCCCATATAAGCTTCAAAAGGTGCTGCCTTTATGCTAGTGTGATAACTGTTGTTGTAAGAAAATTCCACCAATGGTAGGTGAACTTCCCAGTTATTCCCGAAGTCAATCACACAAGCACGTAACATGTCCTCCAAAGTCTGTATAGTACGCTCGCTTTGACCATCAGTCTGTGGATGATAAGCAGTACTCATATCCAATCGCGTACCTAAAGCTTTCTGCAACGACTGCCAGAAGTGTGATGTGAAACGAGAATCGCGATCAGAAATGATTGAGATTGGTACTCCATGCCTCGAAACGATCTCCTTCAGATAAAGTCGGGTTAACTTCTCCATCTTATCTGTTTCCTTTATCGCTAGGAAATGAGCAGATTTTGTCAATCGGTCCACGATAACCCATATTGTATCACAACCCGTAGAAGTGCGAGGTAACTTAGTAATAAAATCCATTGATATTTGATCCCACTTCCACATAGGGATCTCGGGTTGTTGTAGTAAACCAGATGGTTTCTGATACTCCACTTTCACCTTCGAGCAGGTCAGACACTTACTCACATAAGTAGCTACATCTGCTTTCATGTTAGGCCACCAATAGTGCGCCTTCAAATCGTGGTACATCTTGTCAGATCCAGGATGTATAGAATACTTGGACTTGTGAGCCTCACTCATCACCAAGTCTCTCAGATTTCCGTGTAGAGGTACCCATAGTCTATCCATGAAGTAACGAATCCCATCCGCTTTTACTTCCAATTGTTTTTCCATACCCCTTAACGATTCAGACCCAATGTTTTCTGCTTTCAAAGCTTCTGTTTGAGCCTCTCGGATTTGTTCAGGTAATTGCGTACTAATCGTTAGTTGCAGAGCTCGCACACGTCGAGGTTTAGCAGTCTCTTTTCTACTCAACGCATCAGCAACTACATTTGCTTTCCCCGGGTGGTACTTAATAGCACAATCATAGTCGTTTAACAATTCCACCCAGCGTCTTTGCCTCATGTTCAACTCCTTTTGCTCAAAGATGTGCTGAAGACTCTTGTGATCGGTGTAGATGGTGCATTTGGTACCGTACAAGTAATGTCTCCAGATCTTTAAGGCAAAAACTACCGCACCCAGTTCCAAGTCATGGGTGGTATAGTTCTTCTCATGAATCTTCAATTGTCTAGAGGCGTAAGCTATCACTTTATCCCGCTGCATCAGACACATCCAAGTCCTTGAATAGACGCATCGCAGTAGACTACGAAGTCATCACTACCATCCGGTAACGCTAATATTGGTGCGCTACACAATTTATGTTTCAGCAACTGAAAAGCAGATTCCTGACTCTCACCCCATTTGTACGTCGTTCCCTTGTGAGTCAAAGCTGTGAGAGGTTGTGCAATCTTAGAGAATCCTTCAATGAATCGTCGATAATATCCCGCTAATCCAAGGAATTGTCGTATCTCACTTGGTGTCTTAGGAACAGACCAATTCTTTATCGCTTCAATCTTAGCAGGATCAACATGTATTCCCTTCTCGTTGACAATATGACCCAAGAATTGTACCTCACGTATCCAGAAATCACACTTAGAAAACTTTGCGTACAGTTGTTCCTTTCTAAGTAATTCCAAGATTAAACGTAAGTGCTTCTCATGTTCTTCCTCGGTCCTTGAGTATATCAGTATGTCATCAATAAAGACGATAACAAACTGATCAAGATAGGGTTTGCACACGCGATTCATGAGGTCCATGAATACTGCTGGTGCATTCGTCAACCCAAATGGCATGACCAAAAATTCATAGTGACCATATCGTGTACGGAAAGCAGTCTTCGAGATGTCCTCTTCTCGAACTCTCAGCTGATGATACCCAGACCTCAGATCAATCTTAGAGTAATAGCTTGATCCTTGCAGTTGATCAAACAAATCATCGATACGAGGTAAGGGATATCTATTCTTGATAGTAACCTTGTTCAGTTCCCTATAGTCAATGCACATTCGAAATGTACCATCCTTCTTCTTCACAAATAGAACTGGCGCTCCCCAGGGCGACGAACTCGGTCGGATGAACCCTTTATCCAACAACTCTTGTAGTTGGGCAGATAATTCTGCAGTTCGTTCGGAGCTAACCGGTACGGTGCTCTCGCAATTGGAGCGGCTCCTGGAGTCAACTCAATCTGGAATTCAACTTGACGATGAGGAGGTAATCCAGGAAGGTCTTCCGGAAACACCTCAGGAAACTCACGAACTACGGGGATATCCTCTATCTTCTTTTCCTCGATCTGTTTATCTGTGACGAGTGCTAATATGGCCAGTCGACCCTTTCGTAACAACTTCTGTGCTTTCATAAACGAGATGATGCCTATCACCGCACCACTCCTATCACCTCTGACCGTAAGGACTTCTTCACCAATGGGAATCCGTATGATCTTCTCGTGGCATATGACTTCCGCTTGTTTATCGGAAAGCCAATCCATGCCTACTACCACATCAAAGCTTCCTAACGTAACAGGCATGAGATCTATGGTGAATGTATGACCAGCAAGCTCTATCTTGCAGTCTCTAAGAATATGCGTTACGTGAATCTGTGTGCCGTTAGCTAACTCCACGGTGTATTTAGAGTCTAAGGCTGAGGGCATATCACTTAAAAGACTACAGAACCTAGTGGACACGAAACTTCTATCGGCTCCGGTATCGAATAATACGGTAGCAAAACAACCATTAACCGAAAATTTACCAGTTACTGTTGTAGGGTCGTTTAGAGCCTCACCTGAGCCAATGACGAAGGCTCTTCCTTTGGCTCCATTGTTGTTATTGCCTCCATTGTTGTTGCCATTACCATTGTTGTGTTATTGTTGTTGCCATTGTTATTATTGTTGTTGTTCCCATTGTTGTTGTTACCATTACCATTCCTCTTAAGCTGGGGACAGTTGCGTTTGTAATGGCCTTCTTTTCCGCACTCAAAACAACCTTTCGGAGTTTCTTGTGATTGTTGAGGCTTCTTCATCAGTTCACCCCGACAGTCTTTGGCTGCGTGACCAATCTTCCCACAACGTTGACACTTGAAGTTATCACACCGACCCACATGGTGGTAGTTACACCGGTTGCACTTAGGACTTTTCCCCACATAGCCTCCTTGTCCCTGCGATGCCGAGGATGGCTGATTGGAATTTCGGTTGTTATCAAACCTCCTTTGTTGCTGTGGATGCTGATGCTGCTGAGTGTGTTGTTGTTGCTGCTGATGTTACTGAGATTGGTTGTTTGACAAAGATCCCTTATTGCCAGAGTTGTCCCAGTTGCATTTATTGTCAGGCACGCTTGCCATAGCGCACTGTTTGGGTAGCTTTCCTGCTCCACTGCTTGGTCAGTAAGCTTGTGAGCCAATCGAATAACCTGCTGGATAGTGGTGAGGTTCACAACAGTCACCATGCTTTGTATCTCCGGAACCAAGCCACGCTGATAAAGCTCAATTCATTTGATTGGCGGATTGATCATGCCTGGGCAAAGCGTTGCCAAATCGTGAGACCTCATGGTGTAAACCTCGATCTCAGATTCCTTCCATCTTTAATTGCCAGAAAGCCTCCAACTTCTGGACTTCATCCAGTTCTTCCTCCGGATCTTCTTCTGGTTCTTCCTCATTAGGGTCTTCCCAAAGGTGCAGGGGCTTCAACAACCTGAAGTGCTGCTAGTTGTGCCTCTAGATCAGCAAACCTATCATCGATCACTATGTTATGGTGATCTTGTGCGTCCATGCGCTCACTAAGTGTTACCACGTTGCCTGCCAGCGTATGATGTCCACCAATGGCCATCGAAAGTCGCTCCTGAAGCGTATCTACCTGGTAACGCAGCTGACGCATCTCAGATCGTAATGCAGAGTTCTCATCAGTGAGTCCTCTAATCCGCTGTCGCTCTGTGTCCAGTGTGGCTACTAGGGCTGCAAATGCCTGCTCCAGAGGGATGCTCAAAGTAGGAAGTGTAGGCAAAGTAGAGGCGGTTGATGACCTAGTCCTAGGTCGTGTAGGTGCTACTGGTGGTACGCGTTCTCTATAAGCCATACGGTTTATGTAAGTGGGGTAGAAATCCCAGTTACGCGGAGGATCGAGCTCAGGAGGTATGAAAGGCTGATCCCAGTCTATCTCGCTAGGAGGATAAGGATGTCGTGGCCAGTTAAATCCCCTATCCGGTACGGGAGAAGTAGGAGGTGACTCAGATCGTGCAGGTCTCTTGCCTAAATTTCTGGACGACGATGCCATGCTGCGAAGTACGTGTTGCGTATGCCAATGAGTATACAGTAAGGAGAGTAAACGATAAGTAACTAACAACTGTGCGGTTATAGTCTAGTGTGTGTATGCAACCTAGTTCCCTATAACCAATGGCTCTGATACCAATCTGTCACACCCTCAAAATCCGCGAGCGGGGTTTTACCGCGAGGCGCGTGACATACCAGGATCTCAGTCATTAGTTACCAAGAACGACTCTATATGATTAATAAACAAAACCAGAGTTAACGTTTAAAATACTGCGGAAGCGTTTTTAAAACAGAAAACCCAAAACAAGTAGTATGTAAAGAGAATGCGCAAAACATACGCGCCCCAAACACAAATGTTTAATATGAAAATAATCCCAAATTTGTAAACAAACAAATGTAGACAACTCAACGATGCTGGTGTGCGTGCTCCTAGGCAACTGGCAACCTTAACCTGAGAATAGCATACTAAACAAGTCAACACATGGTTGGTGAGTTCAAGAGTTTGCGTTAAAATATAAACCAATCAACAGTTTCCAGAGCATAAGTAGTGTATTGCAATAGATAGCTAGTCTATTAACATAAAATATTAATCATAGTGATTTCGCGATCGAAGCTGACTGTGTTACGTTTGTTGCCTCCCGTCACGACTTACCAGGTCGTGACGAATATGTGTTAGGACAAAATTGCACCCGTTTGACCTCGAGTCGCACAGGTGGGGCTCGTCAGACCCAGTAGTACTACCCAAAATTTCCCCGCTATTCAATATTAACAATCCGAAAGTGTGAGGACTTTCCATGGTAAACAGCACTATATCAATATTATACACACTCATATATAAAACGTTTGTGATCAACAGTATGCTATCTCCCCCAAAAGAGATTATGTAAAATGGTGGGGCAAGAACTCACCTGATACGCGCAAGAATTAACTTAGAGCTTAACTTGAAAGAAAGAGGGAAAGACAACCTTCAAAGGTCACCTAGAATACAAGAGTACATAAGCACGTGTACACAAAATCAACATGAAACCCTAAGTGCTCTACAAACCAAGGAACTCAAGGTTTTTAGAAAGACAAGACACATTTGACCCAGTTGACCCGTTTGACCCGTTGGTGACATTATAGGTGATAATTCGTTAATACTAACACAACAGTATGTCATACATGATCAACATACAACTTGATTACATATAGCACCTCATTAACCACATGTACTACCTAGATCATCATACAACCAATTATCATACAAGTCATGCGAATCACAACAGGCCAAAACAGGTAACAAACCAAACCACCATTCATATAACCTAAACAACACATTTAATCACCTTAGAAACCATCCATGAACACACTAGCATGATCCTAATATCCCAAACATGCTCAAATCATCCAATTCAAGGATTTGCACAATTAAAGTTTCCCTTTTGGGAAAGTTCATCCCAAATTCATCAAACTCACACAACAATCATGAATTCATCAAATATATACCAATTCAAGTCCATGACAACATCTAAACATGATCAACAACACCTAATCATCATGATTCATCAACATTCAACACCAAAAGTTACTATTTTTAGCAATGTATGAACTATAACACATCTTCTTGATTTTCAATTGTTCATATCATCAACCTAGCATCTAATCATCATCACAAACACATCCATAACATTCATACATCATCCAATCATCAATTCATGCAAAATAAAGTTACTATTATTAGTAACCTATGAACAATGTATCAAAATCGTAGCTTTCTTGCATAATCGACGTTAACTAGCATATATACAATCCAACTAACATCATTACAACATCAAACAACCAACATTCAACATCCAATTTGATCCAAACTCGCCTCAAACTCATGGCCAAGATGATCATAAGAACAAACAACCAAAATCCAACTTTCTTGCATACTGACGTTAATTTACATGTAATCTATCTAACAAACACATTAACATCAACAAACAACATGTAATCGACCTCCAAATCACCAAAATCGAACCTAACATTCGGCCATAGTCAAATACATGAAAGGAACACCAAAAACTAACCTTTAATCGTGTAATGGCTTGTATTTGATGCTTGCTAACTTGTTGTAATGCTTGAACTCAATCAAATCGATGTTTAATTGGATGATCTTGGCCGAAATCGCAAGGGAGAGGGAGAGGAGGTCGCGGCCGATTATGGGGAGGTTAGGGTTTGGGATTTTGGTTTTTGATTTAATTTTATTAATGATAATTACCCTTTTAACCCTCATAATTTGTATTTTATAAAAATTAAGCTTTTTGAATAGTTTTTAAATAGTTTTTAACTACTAAACACAATTATTATTAATCACAAATAACAATCATGCATAATTTCCATTTATCACAAAACACACGAAATAAATATACACGTTTTCACGTTACGCGATAAAATTACAGTTAACATTTAAATCACATAAGCATAACTTAATAATCACATTGTTAACTTAATTATCATCAATTTAACATTACTGATTATTGTTAAGTCACCAACGTTCAACGACAACTAGTGTGTGTGCACGACACGTGTATGCAAGACTTAACGGAACAAACAGAGTTTGGTAACGGAAAATTACCGGATGTCACACAATACGATACACATACGCATACACATGCACATACACATGCACATACACATGCACATACATATGCATATACACATCACATATACAACACTACACATACACATACACATACACATACACATACACATGCACATACACATACAGAATACATACACATACACATACATATACACATACACATACACATGCACATACATATGCACATGCACATGCACATACATATATAGATACACATACCCACATACACATACACAACACACATACACATACACATACACATACCACATACAAAATACACATACAGATCACATAACACATACCATACCATACAAACCATACACATACACATACACATACACATACACATACACATAATACATACACATACACATACATATACACATACACATACACATACACATACACATACACATACACATACACATACATATACATATACACATACATATACACATATACATATGTATGTGCATATATATATTTATATATGTAAGTATTTGTTAGAAAACCCTATATACATTGTATACAATACATATATACATATATAATATATATATATATATATATATATATATATATATAAATATACATATGTATGTGTATATATATATATGTATATATGTATTTGTTAGAAAACCCTATATACTTTGTTAAACACTTCAACTCATTAGTTCTTTGTTTTGGTTCAATACCATTAGGCAAAATTAAATTCCTTTTAATTGAATGGTGTGATTAGAGATGTGGGGCCTTTTTTTCTAATCGCCTAGAGCCTAAAACTTTTTAAGGATTCTTAGGAATAACCTTGATATTGTATCTCATCATTGAACTTCACCATCGTTTTCCACCCTCTTGACCATTTAGTTTGCCTTCAAGAGCAACTACAAAACTTAACTTTTACTACTTTTCTTAAATAGAAATTAAACTTTTATGACGGTTTTTATAAAAGCAAGACATAAAGCCACAAAAGGAGAAAGAGTAATCTCATTTTTATCCATCATATCTTAGGGCATGTGTAACGACATCGTTAGAGGGGGAGTGAGCCACTAGTGAATAGCATCGAGCATTATACTGTTGGGTTTTCACAAGTTTATTAGAGTCATGTTATCCATATAAAATGAAAAATGCAGCGGAATTAGTATGAGAAACTTGTTACAATTAATATATATAAACCATTTTGTATATCTGTTAAAAACCTGTAATGGATCGTTATATGAAAAACATGCTTACAAACAACCATAGGGTGCTTAGAATTCTACTTCTCGAATGGATTAGAGGAAGATGATCTGTGAACGACAGCTTCCAAAGTAGGAGGCCTCAAGCTTGTCTACCCCAAACTTTCAACAAACACCAGGTTGCTAGGATTTTCTTCACTTGAACGAATTTCTGTTCTTCCACTTTTTTTTGACTGATTGAGAGAAAACATAGAAAAATGACATCCACTTTTGGAGTGTGTTGTAAGTTATCAGAGAGAGTGGTTGATTGCAATCATATATTACACGTCCTGTGAAACTGAATTTCAGACAAGGAGAGAGAGAGAGAAAAATGGGCGGGACCCAGCCCCTTAACCCATTCGCATTTCTCTAACATTCATCCGCATTAGTAAATGCGGATGAATAACCTCCTACCACATTTGTAAATGTGGATGAAGAAAATTCATCCGTATTTCCTAAATGTACATCCGCATTTGTAAATGCGGATGAGTAGTTCCATCAGCATTTCCACAAATGCACATCCGCATTTGTTAATGCGGACGAACAGTTTCATCAGCATTTCCCAAATGCACATCCGCATTAGTAAATGCAAACAATCAGTTTCATCAACATTTCCTTAAATGCACATTCGCATTAGTAAATACGGATGAAAATTTCCTTCAGCATTTCCACAAATGCACATCCGCATTAGTAAATACGGATGCCGCATTTCCTCAAAAGCACACCCGCATTAGTAAATGCGGATGAGTAATAAAGAAATATGGACAAAGACTTGTATTGTTGTTCAACCATTTGAATAACAATATAAAATACTCTCTCTCTCTAGAATAAATTATCCATATAATTTATTCACAACACTAGTGCAAATATTTAGAAACCTAATTTCTAAATACTTTAAGTGTCAATATTTATTTACATGATCATATCATAAAATAAATATTGTAGGTATTTGTCTAACTTGTTATTGGGTATTGCCTAACTTGGATCATAACGTGCTAGCCACATCAATTCAATATGTGTCTTGGGCAGACCGTTCCCAACAATCTCCCATTTGCACAAGATACATAGAGAATTGATGCAAGTAGTAAATACCGCCTAACAACGGTTTACTACCCCTAATATGCATGACGAAGTGCCATTCAATAACATCATCTTCTTCAAGTCCCTTACTTGAAAATAATATAGGTGAATCTATCATTTATCCTTTTGTTATAGATGTCATGTTAAATCCAGAGACACAAAATGATCATTCCTTGTTGATTCAACTTTATCAGGCCTTAGACATCATATTCTCAACGAATAAGAGGAACGAATCCCATCTTGACTACATACGTTTCTCACAATCACCTTGTATCATACCTGAAACTAGCTTTGTGTACTGTCCATATTTCAGAAAAATGAAGAACTAGATCAAAGTATAATATTTGGTGAATATTGAAACCCAATATATATCTCAGGTTGGAGGATACTATGATATTCGCCTTTACTCAAATTTACTTATGATCAATTACATAATTCCATGCAGTAACATTTAAGAGCGAGTTAGTCTAATATTTTTATCCCACAAATATCTATTGTAACACCCAAAATCTTATCAAAATAAAAGAAAATAAAAGTATCTAGAAAGAATGGAAAAGAAGCCAAAGATGAGGGGTTTTTTGTGTAAAAGTACAAAAAAAGTCAAAAAGTGCACTTTATAAGGGCATGGCCGCCCATATCACCCCTGCTGCTGCAGTGTTCGACTGAAACAAAAGAAGAAGAAGAAGAAGAAATCAAAGTTCTCTCGGTTCTAGAGAGAGAAAGAGGCTGTTTTTTATCTTGGTATGTATTTCTATGCATAATTGGCTCGGTTTATGTTGGGTTTTGACCATGAAACCGATTTATATGTGTTTACGTGTTTTGTTGTTTGTTTTTGCTTGTTTTAGGCGTTTGAACTCTTGTGCAAGCAGGTTCGATGGAGTTTTACTTGTTTGCTGCACTAGGTGAGTTCTAGACCCCGTTTTCTATGAGTTTTAAAATGTTTTGGGGGCTGAAAATGTATATGTAAAAGGTTTTATAACTGTTTTAATAATACCCGTATGTTGTGTATGTTTATGCTTATGTTCCTTGCTTGTTTATGTGTTATGGTTGTTTAGAATGTTAAGCTTATGCTTAGAACAGGTGCAAATGCAGATCTGGGTTAGTTTCAATTCTGAAAAATGAATAACAGGTGGTCATGCATCCAAACAGGGCCCATGCACTTGAGATTTTGACTTAGAAACGCCTAAGTACAGGCCATGCGCCCAAATAGGGCCCATGGGCCTGGGAATTTTCCTTAGAAAAACTTAAGTGAGGGTCATATGCCCCAATAGTTCCCATGCGCCCAAGACATTGCCTGAAAACACTAAGTGATAACTCATGTGCCCGAACAGTAATCCATTCACCCAACTAATCTGCTCAGGCGGCTAAGTGTAGGTCATGCGCCCGAACAGTACCCATGCCCCCAGAGAATTTCCTAAGTATTAGATGATGCACCCAAATAGTGTCATGCGCCTAAGTTCCTTGTGCGCCTAAGTGTTTATGCGCCCGAACAGGGTTCATGAGCCTGCATAGTGCTCATGCGCCTAGAACACTTAGAAATTTTCTAAAATTTTGGGAAATCAGAATTTTAGGGTTTGACCCAGGTTTGACTTGATGCTATTATTTGATTATTTTATTCATGTTTTGGGCCGTTTTGTGTGTTCCTTATTATATTATTATTTGTGGCTTTATATGGTGTTATTTTATCCGTATACGTAAAGTATTATAGTGAAGAAAGTGAAAGATCAATTTTAATAAAGAAGAGGAACATAAGAAATGAATGAAAAGTCTAGCAAGAAAATGTTAAAGGAGGTTCAACTCATTGAGAGTTGCTAGCTCAACTGTGTGTATTATAGCGTGCGATCTTGGCTAACCCATGAGGGTTCACACACAGGGGGGATCTGTCTTGGTGATTGATCCCATAGTGCAAAACGGGGTCCTTGTCACTTAACCCCGAGAATAAGGAGGCTGTGTGCCCAATGATGGGGGTAAAGTTATGACTAGACCTGGAAATAGTGAAAGATAATGAAAAAGTACGAAACGAATGAATGAGTACGATAATGAAAGATAACAAGTTTATACCTTGATGTATGTATGATGAATGCTCACGTACGAAAGTAAGAAAAGTATTTTATTAAAAAGGGGTATTTTCATATATAAATGATACAAGGTATTTTAACGCTTTAAAACTAGAACTCACTCAGCAAGGCTGACTTTTATGCATTTTTAGTTGGCAGGTAATTATTGCTGAGGATGGCACGCAGGGGAAGCTAATCGTCGGGGCAAGACTGGCATCCATTCATGCTTAATGATTTTGTTGTATTGTAATGCAACTAATAGATTATTTTTGTAGCCCTAACTTACAACGATGTATTATTTTGCAACATTAATTATAAGCATGAAGGGTTTTTGTTAACTTGATCCGCTGCGGAATTTTATGAAAGGTGTAATGTTTTATATGTATAATGCTATGATTGACCAACTGTGAGGTCTCCGGGATTGGGGCCTTACAAGTTGGTATCAGAGCCAAAGTTTAAGAGAAATAGGTAAATACTTTCAAAACCTAAACTTAAACTGAGAATGGGACGAATGGAGGGATGCCAGCCCGAGTAGCTACGTGCCATCAGGTTATTCTTTTCTTAATGTTAACCGGTATTATATGCGTGTGCTATTTGATTTATGTACCTTTAGTAGATTTGAATACTGATGTAGTCAGGATAGGAAATGCTCGGGGAATGAAGAGTAAAGTAAGTGGCTAATCACAACTGGCCACTGTAATTGGGGACTTACTATACTTAATATAAACTGAGCTATTACCTTGAATGACTGTGTTGGTGTTTGAATCTTATAGTGTTAGAGGATGGCCGAAGGTAGATCATCTAAGGCTTCTCGAGGTGGAACGCGGGGTGGTCATGCTGGTAGACCACAAACCGCAAAGAACAAGACAAGGACTGTAGAGACGGCTCCTGGTGAGCCTGGACTTCATCACCCGAAGGGCGGTTATGAGAGTGCCAATCTGAGGGCCTCAGTGAAAGAGGCAGTGGTGGAGGAGGTTCACCAAGTCATGCAGACGATCCTACCGTCTGTCGTGACTGAGGTGATCCAAGCCGTAAGGGAGGATGAGAGGAAAGAAAAGGAGGAAGAGAGAAGGGTTGCTGCTGGGAGAAGGGAGAATGAAGGAGATCATGATGATGAGGAGGAGATGAATGCTGAAAGGGGAACCTCCAGTGATGAAGAAGATATAGAGGTGCGGGAAACCATGAGGGGATGTAGCTACGGGGCATTCCAACGGTGTAAACCCCCTACTTTTGACGGCAATGGTAATGTTGCTGCTGCCCACCGCTGGGTTAGAGAGATGGAGGCAGTGTTGGATATTAGTGAGTGCAGGGAAGACCAGAAGGTGAAATTTGCCACTCACTCATTCGTTGACTCGGCTTTGTGTTGGTGGGACAATATTGTCCAAGCCCGGGCAGCAGGGCTATCGGGAGGATGAGATGGGGAGATTTGAAGAAGTTGATTGTTAAGAATTCTATCCTCACAGTGAACTAGACAAAATAGAGAGAGAGTTCCTACAGCTTGAGGCAGGAGCCATGACCCACCAGCAATACACTACCAAGTTTAATGAAATGGCGAGGCTGGTGCCGGATCAGGTGACACCGGTGTCAAGGAAAATCAAGAGGTATATCCAAGGATTGTCGGTTGATATTCTCAAGCATTTGATTACTGCTCGGCCGGGTACCTTTCTATCGGTGGTAGACCTTATGGGTAGATTATACGATGAAAGGGAGCAAGCTGTAGTGGCGGTGAAGAAGACGGGAGGTGATGACAAGAACTGGATGGGGAAACGGTTTGAACATGGTGGTTTCACTCCAAACAAAAAAAAGAGGAAGATGGATAACCGAGGAGTGGGGTCATCAGGCTCGGGGGTGAGAAGGTGCGGCAGATGTGGGAGGGAGCACACTGGTGAATGCAAGTGGGGAGCGAATGTGTGCTTCAAGTGTGGTAAGCCCGGTCATATAGTAAAGGATTGTGGAGTGATGAGGTGCTACAACTGTGGTGAAGGGGACATGTAAGCTGAGATTGTAAAAAGCCGAGGGTCGAGAGTTCTGGAGTGAAGAAGAGGACAGAAGACGAAGGGCAGAGGGCGAGTGCTAGAGCCTTCACTATGACCCGGAGGAGGCCAGGGCGGACCCCGACGTCGTGTCAGGTAAGTTTCTGGTAAACCAAACTTGTGCCTCTGTATTGTTTGATTCTGGTGCTAGTAGGAGTTTTATTTCTGCTTCTTTCTGTGCTAAGTTGCCTATTAGTAGTAGGAGTATTGATGAGCCATTTGATGTAGAAACTGCTATTGGTAAGTCTACCAAAATTTCAGATATGTTAGAAGATTGTGACATAGAACTAGAAGGCCATAGGTTCCCTGCTAAACTGTATGTGATGCCCCTAAGCGGATTTGATGTAGTACTAGGGATGGATTGGTTAGCAGCCTATGAGGCGAATATAGTGTGTTGCAAGAAGATGATCTAATTAATTGCGCCCGATGGAAGTTCGGTGATGGTCTACGGTGACCGCATTGCTATGGTCCCGAAGGTGATTTCGATGGCGGTGGCAGAGAAGTGCATGAAGCGGAGTTGTAGTGCCTACCTGGCTTATGTGAAGGATGTGGACGCGTCAGTACCACAGTTGTCTGAAGTACCAGTGGTGTGTGACTTTCCAGACTTGTTCCCAGAAGACTTACCAGGTGTGCCACCGGATCATGAGATCGAGTTTTAGATTGATCTGATACCCGGTGCCCAACCAGTTGCCAAGGCACCATATCGATTGGCTCCGACGGAGATGAAGGAGTTGATGGTTCAATTACAGGAGTTGATGGACAAGGGATTTATCCGACCGAGCATCTCTCCCTGGGGTGCTCTGGTCCTGTTTGTCAAGAAGAAAGACGGTAGTATGAGGATGTGCATAGACTACCAGGAGCTAAACAAGTTGACGGTGAAAAATCGATATCCCCTACCGAGAATAGATGATTTGTTTGGTCAGTTCCAAGGTACCAGTTGGTTCTCAAGGATAGATCTCTGATCTGGCTACCATTAATTGAAGGTTAAGGAGCAAGATATTCCTAAGACAGCCTTTCGCACGTGTTATGGACACTACGAGTTCCTCGTTATGTCTTTCGGTTTAACTAACGCGCCAGCTGCCTTTATGGATTTGATGAATCGAGTGTGCCGGATGATGCTAGATAAATCGGTGATTGTGTTTATTGATGATATCCTGATTTATTCAAGGAGCGAAGGAGAACATGCCAGTCACATACGCGAAGTGCTGGAGACACTTAGAAGGGAGAAGCTATATGCTAAATTCTCTAAGTGTGCTTTTTGGTTGCGCGAAGTTCAATTTTTGGGTCACGTGGTGAATTCTGAAGGAATGATGGTGGACCCGGCGAAGGTTGAGGCGGTGATGCAATGGAAGTCTCCAAAGACGCCATCCGAGATTTGAAGTTTCTTTGGATTGGCGGGCTACTACAGGAGATTCATCCAGGACTTTTCCAAGATAGCCTCACCTTTGACCAAATTGACGTGCAAGGAGGTGAAGTTTGTGTGGGTTCGAGAACAGGATGATGCTTTTGAAGAGTTAAAGGCAAGATTAACTCAAACTCCTGTCTTGACTTTACCCGAGGGGAGTGAAAATTTAGTAGTATATTCGGATGCTTCCTATTCGGGACTAGGTTGCGTGCTAATGCAACGCGGGAGAGTGATAGCTTACGCATCCCGACAATTGAAGACCCATGAGACCAATTACCCCACTCATGACTTAGAGCTAGCAGCGGTGGTTTTTGCGTTGAAGATTTGGAGGCATTACTTGTACGGGACAAAGTGCACAATCTTCACAGACCACAAGAGCTTAAAGTATTTCTTTGAGCAGAAGGATCTCAACATGAGGTAGAGGAGGTGGTTAGAGTTGATCAAGGATTATGATTGTGAAATCCATTACCACCCGGGCAAGGCCAACATAGTGGCCGATGCCCTTAGCCGAAAAGAGAGACCTGAGCCGATTCGGGTGAAGGCGTATCAGTTGGTGATAACCTCGGACATTCTGACACAGTTCAAAGAATTTCAAAATGAGGCATTGAAAGAAGATCGCCTCAACTCTGAACAAATGAGAGGTCTAGTCGTGGAGCTGGGAGAGAATACTCACGGAGTTAGAACCTGCTTCGGGCGGATGTGGATTCCCCGATATGGAGATCTACGGGGGCAGATTATTGATGAAGCTCATAAGAATTGATACTCCATTCATCCTGGCGCTACCAAAATGTACCAAGATATGAAGAAGGAGACTGGTGGCCAGGAATGAAGCGCGATGTGGTGGAGTATGTGAGTAAATGCCTTACTTGTCTGCAAGTAAAGGCAGAACATCAAAAGCCATACTGGAAGGTCCAACTGTTGAATATACTCGAGTGGAAGTGGGAGCACATCACCATGGACTTCATCACGAAGTTACCCCGTACGTCAAGGGGGTATGACGCCATATGGGTGATAGTTGATCGTCTGACAAAGAGTGCTCACTTCTTACCGATCCGCGAGATGTATTCATTCGAGAGACTGGCGGATCTGTTCATTAAAGAGATTGTAGCTCGTCATGGTGTGCCGGTGTCTATTGTGTCGGACCGTGACACCCGGTTCACATCAAAGTTTTGGAAAAGGTTCCATGATGCGATGGGGATGAGGCTACACATTAGCACGGCTAACCATCCTCAGACAGATGGTCAGTCCGAGAGGACTAGGAGGGTAGGACGCCCACATGTTAGGGAGATATTAGGCAAAAGGAGCTGGGAAGTACTGAGGTGATCGAGGCTACGATGGAGAAATTGGAAAAGATCAAAGACTTTATGAAGATGGCAAAGGATAGACAGAAGTCGTATGCCGACAAAAGGCGTAGACCTATTGAATTCAACATGGGTGACAGAGTCATGTTAAATGTCTCACCTTGGAAAGGGATCATCCAGTTCAGTAAGAGGGGCAAGCTGAGCCCGAGGTACATAGGGCCTTTCCGAATCGTTGCACGAGTAGGAGAGGTGGCCTATCGCTAGACTTGCCTGATGAGTTAAGTGGAATTCATCCGACATTCCACGTATCTTATCTGAGAAAGTGCTTAGTTAATGAAGATATTGATTGTACCACTGGAGGACATCAGGTGGATGAACGGCTTAATTATGTAGAGCAACCAGTGGCAATCATCGACCGAAAGGAGAAGAGACTGAGAAATAAAGTGGTTCCACTTGTGCGCGTGCAGTGGAAACATCAGAAGGGTTCGGAGTCTATGTGGGAGACTGAAGTTTAAATGAGACAACATTACCCACAGTTATTCGAGGAGTGACAGGTTTCGGGGACGAAACCTCTTTAAGGGGGGTAGACTTGTAACACCCGAAATCTTGCCAAAATAAAAGAAAATAAAAGTATCTAGAAAGAATGGAAAAGGAGCCAAAGACGAGGGGTGTTTTGTGTAAGAGTACATAAAAGTCAAAAAGTGCACTTTATATGGGCATGGCAGCCCATATCACCCCTGCTGCTAAAGTGTTCGACTGAAACAAAAGAAGAAGAAGAAGAAATCGAAGTTCTCTCGGTTCTAGAGAGAGAAAGAGGCTGTTTTTGATCTTGGTATGTAATTCTATGCATAGTTGGCTTGGTTTATGTTGGGTTTTGACCATGAAACTGATTTATATGTGTTTATGTGTTTTGTTGTTTGGTTTTCATTGTTTTAGGCGTTTGAACTCTTGTGCAAGCAGGTTCGGTGGAGTTTTACTTGTTTGCTGCACTAGGTGAGTTCTAGAACTCGTTTTCTATGTGTTTTAAAATGTTTTGGGGGCTGAAAATGTATATGTAAAAGGTTTTATAACGGTTTTAATAATACCCATATGTTGTGTATGTTTATGCTTATGTTCCTTGCTTGTTTATGTGTTGTGGTTGTTTAGAATGTTAAGCTTATGCTTAGTACAGGTGCAAATGCAGATCTGGGTTAGTTTTAATTTTGAAAAATGAATAACAGGTGGTCATGCGCCCAAAAAGGGCCCATGCGCCTGAGATTTTGACATAGAAACGCCTAAGTACAGGCCATGCGCCCAAACAGGGCCCATGAGCCTGGGAATTTGCCTTAAAAAAACTTAAGTGAGGGTCATACACCCTAATAGATCCCATGCGCCCAAGACATTGCCTGAAAACACTAAGTGATAACACATGTGCCCGAACATTAATCCATGCGCCCAACCAATCTGCTCAGGCGACTAAGTGTAGGTCATGCGCCCAGAGAATTACCTAAGTGTTAGATGATGTGCCCAAATAGTGTCATGCGCCTAAGTTCCTTATATGCGCCTAAGTGTTGATGTGCCCGAACAGGGCTCATGCGCCTGTATAGTGCTCATGCGCCTAGAACACTTAGAAATTTTCTAAAATTTTGGGAAATTAGAATTTTAGGGTTTGACCCTGGTTTGACTTGATGCTATTATTTGATTATTTTATTCATGTTTTGGGATGTTCTTGTGTTCCTTATTATATTATTATTTGTGGCTTTACATGGTGTGATTTTATCCATATATGTAAAATATTATCGTGAAGAAAGTGAAGATTAATGTTAATAAAGAAGAGGAACATAAGAAATGAATGAAAAGTCTTGCAAGCAAATGTTAAAGGAGGTTCACAACTCATTGAGAGTTGCTAGCTCAACTGTGGGTATTATAGCTTGCGATCGTGGCTAACCCATGAGGGTTCACACAGGGGGGATCTGTCTTGGTGATTGATCCCATAGTGTGAAACGGGGTCCTTGTCACTTAACCCCATGAATGAGGTGGCTGTGTGCCCAACGATGGGGGTAAAGTTATGACTGGACTTGGAAATAGTAGAAGATAATGAAAAAGTACGAAATGAATGAATGAGTATGATGATGAAAGATAACAAGTTTATACCTTGATCTATGTACGATGAATGCTCACGTACGAAAGTAAGAAAGTATTTTATTAAAAAGGGGTATTTTTATATATAAATGATATAAGGTATTTTAACGCTTTAAAACTAGAACTCACTCAGCAACGCTGACTTTTATTCATTTTCAGTTGGCAGGTAATTATTGCTGAGGATGGCACGCGGGGGAAGCTACTCGTCAGGGCAAGACTGGCATCCGTTCATGCTTAATGATTTTGTTGTATTGTAATGCAACTAATAGATTATTTTTGTAACCCTAACTTACAACGATGTATTATTTTGCAACACTAATATAAGCATGAATGGTTTTTGTTAACTTGATCCGCTGTGGAATTTTATGAAAGGTGTAATGTTTAATATGTATAATGCTATGATTGACCAACTGTGAGATCTCCGGGATCGGGGCCTTACATCTATGAACCTTGGTAGCAACCTTTTGCTCTATATTCATACCTCATGAATATCCACCAATCCAAGTTCATAATAGTCTTACTTCATATTTGTTCTCACAAATATGACCGACTACGGACATTTAGAATAATAAACATATTCATGGATCTAAAGATGCTAAAATGGAACATAACTCATATGTCATAATTATATATATATGAGTCAAAATAACAATTGTTCCACTGTTTAAATACTAAATAAATCAAATCCAATCACTAGAATATCGAAGTCCTAAGGCACAAGTATGACTCTCATGATTTGGCCTTTCAAGGAGCTTCATGAGTGGATCCGCAATATTTTGATCAGTGTGAACTTTGCGAATACATATCTTTCCTTTTTCAACTTCATCCCTTATGTAGTTGAATCTCCGCTCAATGTGCCTTGTCTTTTGATGTGCACGGGGTTCCTTGATTTGAGCAATCGCATCCTCGTTGTCATAAAAGATCTCTAGGGGATCTTGAATGGTAGAGACTACCCCTAGATCGGCAATGAATTTCTTTAACAATGCAGCTTCCTGTGCTGCCAATGAAGCAGCGATGTATTCCAATTCTGTAATGGACAATGCTACCACATCCTACTTTGAACTCTTCCAGGACACTGCCCCTCCATTCATAATGAAGACATACCCCAATTATGATCGAGAATCATCTCGATCAGTTTGGAAACTCGTATCCGTGTAACCATTTACAACGAGTTCCTCTTCACCAGATCCGTATATTAGAAACATATCCTTAGTCCTCGTAAGGTATTTCAATATACTCTTAACAGCCATCCAATGGCTATTCCCTGGATTCTGCTGATATCTACTCGTCATGCTTAAAGCGCATGACACGTCCGGTCTAGTGCATATCATTGCATACATGATGGATCTTATAGCAGATGCATATGGGATTTCCTTCATCCTTTCTTGCTCATTCTTTGAGCATGGACATTGAGATGCACTCAATATTATCCCTCTTTGAATAAGTATGAAACCTTTCTTAGAGTTCTCCATCTTAACCCTTTTCAAGATTTTATCAATGTATGCACTTTGGTTTAAACCTATCAACCGCCTTGATCAATCCGTATAGATCTTCATTCCCAAAATATAGGTGGCTTCACCAAGATCTTTGATGGAAAAACAACTTCCAAGACAGGTTTTAACACCTTCCATGGTTGGAGTGTCATTTCCAAACAGTAGTATATCATCAACATGAATACTAAGAATGTAATGATGCTCCCACTAGCCTTCTTATACACACAAGCTTCATCAGCGTTCTTGATGAATCCAAATTTCTTGATCTCTTTATTAAAACATTGATTCCAACTTCTCGATGCTTGTTTCAATCCATAGATTGATTTTTTTAACTTGCATACTTTATTAAGATATTGTGGATCGACAAAACCTTCCGGCTAAACCATATAGACATTCTCTTCGAGATGTCCATTAAGGAAAGCAGTTTTGACATCCATTTGCCAAATCTCATAGTCATAATATGCAGCTATGGCAAATAATATCCTAATTGACTTTATCATTACCACAGGCGAGAAGGTCTCGTCATAATCAACCCATTGAGTCTGAGTGAAACCTTTTGCTACAAGTCTTGCTTTATAAGTATCCAACTTTCCATGCATATCGGTTTTCTTCTTGAAAACCCACTTACATCCAACCGGTTTGGAGTTAAGCGGTGGCACAACCAATTCCCACACTTGGTTGTCATACATGGATTGCATCTCTACGTTCATGGTTTCAAGCCACTTGTCACAATCCGAATTGGACATTGCATCATGGTACGTAGTTGGTTCATCCAAGTCAACTACATAGCATCCATTCATGAAAAATCCATATCTTTCGGGTGGATAGCTAGTTCTACTAGAGCTGCTAACATTTTGTGTGTATTGATCAACCACTTGATCATTATCAACAACCTCTTGTTGATTGCTAGTATCAACCAAAGGTGTATCAGCTTGTGGTTCTCGATCCTCATCAAGTTCCACTATTCTATCGGTAATTCCTTCCATAAGGAACTTAGTTTCCAAGAACTCAGCCTTTCGTGCAATAAATACCTTTTGCTCTATTGGATTGTAGAAGTAATATCTCATTGAGTCGTTGGGATATCCAACAAAGATACACTTAGTGGATCGGCTTTCTAACTTTCTTAGGGTGTTTTGCTTAACATAAGCTTCACAACCCCACACTTTTAAATATGATAATGATGGAACCCTTCCATGACATATTTCAAAAGGAGTCTTATCCATTTTCTTGGTTGGGGCTAGATTTAGAATACGGGTGGCGGAGAGCAATGTGAAACCCCAAAACGACAGAGGTAGTGTGCTTCTAGCATCATAGATCGAACCATATCCAATAGGGTTTGTTTTCTCCTTTCAGACACACCATTATGTTGTGGTGTTCCGGGTGGAGCAAGTTGTGAGACAATCCCACAACTCCTGAGATGATCTTGAAAGGCATCACTAAGGTATTCACCACTTCTATCCAAACGAAGAACTTTGATTGTTTTGTTGAGTTGATTCTCTACTTCATTCTTGAAGATTTTGAAAATTTCAAAAGCTTCATCTTTGTGTCTCAACAAGTACACATAACCATAACGACTATAATCGTCGATGAAGGTAATGAAGCATCTTTCACCATTCATTGTCATTGCTTAAAAAGGGCCACATACATCCGAATGTATGATTCCTAATAAATCTTTTGCCCTTTGGTTAGTCCCACTAAAGGGTTCTTGGTCATCTTTCCTTGTAAACAAGATTCACACTTATCAAATGAATCCTCTTCATTTGCTTCCAAAAGACCATTCTTTTGAAGTGTTTGAATGCGATTCTTGTTAATGTGACTAAGACGACAATGCCAAAGATATAATTCACTTAAACCCATTTTAAGTTTCTTGGTGCTTGACTGGTATAACGAGTTATTAAAGGATGAGTTATCATGAACCAATTCATAAATACCATTAAAAGGCATAGCCTTAAATAAAGTATATCATCCATAAAAACACAAATACCATTGTTTACAAACTTTAGTACATAACCATATTGTTTCAGAAGGGAAACAAAAATTATATTCCTAGTCAAACTAGGAACATACAAAACATTCTTCAAAATGACTTCCAAACCACTTGGAAGCTTCAAGATATAGTCTCCTTGGGCTTCGACATCAACCGTTGCTTTGTTGCCCATGTAGAGACTAGTATCCCCCTTCTTAAAATGTTTATTTCTTTTGAACCCCTGCAACAAATTACAAATATGAGTTCCACATCCGTTATCTAATACCCATGTGTTTGAAGAAATAACATTAAGTTCAATATGGATCATGAAAGTTGTACCTGAGGTCTGCCCAGCATCCCTCTTGTTTTTCAACTCTTTGAGAAAGATTGGACAATTCCTCTTCTAATGTCCTATCTCACCATACTCAAAGCATGGATCGTTCTCTGTAACCTTTGGCTTCTTAAGCCTTGGATTTGGTGGTCCCTCTTTAGTCTTTCCCTTACCCTTTCCTTTGACGTATCCCTTGCCTTTGGCAACATTTGCCATAGGTTCGGGGTGATGCCTTTTCTTGTTGCCACCCTCATTGATCGTGAGAACCGGTAAAACCCTTTAACTCATCCCCGCTTTGGCTGTTTTGAGCATTGCATGAAGTTCCCCAATGCTCTTGTCCCATCCATTCATGTTATAATTCATGATAAACGTCTCAAACTTCTTGGTTAGACCATTGAGGATCAAATCCGTGGCCAACTCTTTTGAGACGGGACAATTCAGCCATTCAAGGCGATCAATGTGGCTTTTCATCTTCATCATATAAGATGATACCGATTGGGTTTCTTCCATTCGGCATGCGTGAAGCGCTCGAACCGTTTCGAAGCGCTCTACCCTAGCTTGTTGAAGGAACATTTCCTTCAACTGGGTAATCATGTCGTATGCCCCGTGATGTTCAAAATCCTTTTGAAGCTCGGGAATCATGGTTCCCAACATGAGGCAAGAAACTTTAACAGAATCCTCAGTGTGCTTAACCCAATCTTCGTAGGCATCAACATCATCAACGTTGGGTTCATCGGGAATAGGATCGTCCAACACGTATGATTTCTTTTCTTGCTTGAGAACAATTCTCAAGTTTTGAAACCAATCCATGAAATTATTGTGGTTGAGATGATCCTTTTCCAGGATAGTTCTTAGTGACAGGTTATGGACGGTCGGGGAGGTAGCGTTGTTATTAGCGGCCATTACTACAATGTAAACAAAGTTCAATTTTAGCATTTACAAATGGAAATTTTAATTACTAATAACCTTTCATGTCTCATAGATAATTAATAATTAAAATCTAGAATCCAACATTACATTTAAATAATGGTTAGGTGACCTTTATCCCACTATTTAAATTAACAAGGTAGTCAAGTTTTGACAATTGCAACCTTTTGCAACTTCTAGTATTATGGGATCGGTTAAACATCTTTATGTTTATCCGGCATGTTTAATCCCATCAACACCATTGTACGCCATGCTTCGGTGACCCTATTCACATGGTTTCCAACTCAAGTCGTCCTACTTACACACACGTGTGAGTTTACACATACAGGTGGTTAGGTGACCTTTATCCGACAAATATGTTAAGCCCACCTCAAACACACAAGTTCCATAAATGTGGTTAGGTGACCTTTATCCCACAAAGAGTTCCCAAGTGATTCAAGTGTTATATAAAAGGATGGTGTTAAACTTGTTTAAAAGGGATTTTGTTTCCATTAATTCTAGTTATGAAAACATTTTGTACCTTACATTTGCATGCATTCAAATGCATGGTACATAAGTGAAACCAATTTCTAAGGTTCTTTTAATAAAACCCAATTTTATTGCGAAAACATTAACCTTTAATAAAATCATTTTATTACTCATGTTAATGTTTCCAAAAGAACCGTTTGAATCTTGTTGTTGATTTGAAATTGTTTAATAGTGCATATCCAAATATCATATAAACAATAAAATTAAATAAACCACACAAGCAAAACATACAACAACAAGTTCATAACCATAGCCAACTAATTTAACATCACTTGTTGACCAAAAAAAGTGAGTTAATTAGGTCCTTCCTAAGGGTAACACTTGTGTCGGTGAACTCCCACTTGATCCCGCATCCAAATGCTTCAAGCTTCTACTTTGTGTTGTGATTCTTCCATTCGATTTGGGCTTCCAAATGGGCTTAAATTTCTACACCAAACTCCTTGGGACCTTCAAAATATGTTTTCGGTTATTGGGCTTAAATCCCATTAAGAGCTATAAAGCCCTTTGGGCACAAAATTGGCCCAAACCGAAAAACATCCTTGTTGCATCTTCTTTTACAAAATATATCCTATATATATTTTCTAGTAAAAATGAAATGCAACTAATCTATTTATTTTACATACCAAATGAAAAATAAATAAATTAGATAGCCAAGAGGAAGAACAAATACATTTAATTATTACAACCCTTTGAATAATCAAATACAAATCACAACACAACCAAACACAAGGTCTCGGCTAGGATATGAACACCAAAATACATATCCAAATATATAAACAAAATCCAAGAGTTTCCCCTTGAACCACTGATTTTCGGTTAATGTATAAGCAAACCGAATATCATGATTCTTGTCCAAACAACTAAAACATCCAAATGATTAAATTTTTCAAGATTACAATATGCATGTAAAGTAGAATCTTCAAAAATTTAGGGGAAACATAGACCAGAATTCTCGGTCTGTTGGTGAATTAATAGCAAGAAACCGAGATTTCAGTCCAGATGAAGCATGTATCCATATAACCTGCTCTGATACCATTGTTGGGTTTTCACAAGTTTATCAGGGTCATTTTATCCATATAAAATAAAAAACGCAGCGGAATTAGTATGAAAAACTTGTTATAGTTAATATATATAAACCATTTTATATATCTGTTAAAAACCCTTAATGGATCGTTATATGAAAAACATGCTTACAAACAACCATAGGGTGTTTAGAATTCTACCTTTAGAATAGGTTAGAGGAAGATGATCTGTGAACGGTAGCTTCCAAAGTAGGAGGCCTCAAGCTTGTCTACCCCAAGCTTCAACAAACACCAGGTTTGTTAGTCTCAAGAGCCCTTGAATCATCAAATCGCAATGAAGATTTGGATCAAAATGATAAAATGTGAAGAACTTGGATGAACACTCAAGAACATCAATGAAAAACCCTCATTTGATCCATATTGATTTGCATAAGATGTTTGTTACATGGAAACCCTCAAATCTAGCTCTTGTAAGCTTACCAACCCTAATCACCACTTACCTATTTATAGTTAATATAATATTCACTAATGACATATAAGCCCTTAGTCTTAAACTGATTATGGAAAATACTAATAAAACTGATTAAATATATTTTGTTGACACAAAATATATTTATTAATAATAAACTACTAGTAAAATATATTTTCAACTTCTCGTCTTGGATCTTCGTCTTGAACTCGTCGGTTTGACTTTTGCGTTGACTTTGACGTTAATGTTGATTTTTGTTGACTTTGACTGTGTTGATAATATTAGGCTATTTTTCAGACCCAACAATACTCCCCTTTAGTCTGTTATTATCAATGTCTTTTATTGTGATCAGCACCGATAAGTCAACTGAACTTGATCTTCTATTTGGTAAGTTTCAGACTCAATTTTGAGGTCTAACAGTTTCGAAACCCTAGACTGATGCTTTCCAAATTTTGTTGCTGAAGCTCTTTATCTCACAAGCTCCCCCTTTTTCTATACTCCCCCTTGTTGTGTCATCCTTTTGATTATAATGGAGACCACTTTCTTGAATCTCTGAGTGCTTTAGAAGATGTAGGAGGAAGATTCCTAACTCGGTATCTTTTGTAAACTTGAGGAACAGGTTCTCTGGTCTGGTACTTTGCTCAGCTGATGATTGGCCATCATTTGAAGCAAAAATCTTTAACACAATCACAACCACAATCTCACGACTTCCTGTCAGATCATTTCAGTTAACAAATAAACCCGTGTTTATCTTTGTGTGCAATTTCCCGTGAAATGCATTTGAAAATGATGATATTTTAATAGCATAATATAGAAGACTTGAAATAATTTGAAATGAAAATCCCCCCCCCCCTTTCTTTTATTTATTTATTTATTTATTTATTTTTACTTTTAATCACCTTACACCAAGAACTAATTCTATCATGAGATCACATCCTCAAGATATACTTAATCACAAGGATGTATTTAAACATCGACAAGTTAGTGAGATCACACTGATGCAGAGTCTGATCATTATTTTAAAATTTTGATAGCCAAAAACAGTTCAAGAATGATTGTTGGTATATTTGTCCAATTTAAACCCATGCCTTATTCTTTTCAACGAGTGACCTGCAACTGATTTTATTATGTTTTAGGTTCGATTAGAGAAGCTCAGGTAACTTGGTTCCCATAGACATCCGCAAAGAACTTATCCCGTCATCAGGGCTTATTGAGTAATATGATTAACACTGCTTGATTTTCTTTTGAGGTTCAACAATGATCATAATTTAAGAATCACTGTGCCTTTATTTGGGGAACTGATGATGAGAGCTCCAGGTCTATACTTATGTATAACAGAGGAGATGATCATCTGAGCGTGCTGATGAGAGCTTCAGGTCTATACTTACGTATAACAAAGAAGATCATCACTCTAGGTCAATGCTTCCGCATAGCAGAGGAGATAAGCACGAAAAGGATTCTGAAGAGCTTACAAGAAGCATCAATTCAGAAACATGGGAGAGGGTGATTTGGAAATAGAAGGAATCAAGGCAGAAGTCAGATACTCTCAACCCATTTTTTGACGAGACTTGTAACTTTCTGCAGGCCGAGATGTCATCGAAATGATCCTTATCACCGATTTCTAAAGCTTGTAAGGCCCCATTCCCGGAATGCTTACAGCTGGTCAATCATTGCACACAAAGCATAAAACATACATTAACTTTACTAAAATATTGCAGCGGAATTCTTTTAAACCATTCATTTCATTATAATTGCTTTTGCAAAATAATACATTGTAGTTGACTGTTATAAAACATCATAAATTGCATTACATCACAAAAACATTATAATCTAAACAACGGATGCCATCCAAAAATGCCAAGTAGCTGCCCCGTGCCATCCTCAGCAACATTACCTGCCAACTGGAAACACATAAAAGTCAGCGTTGCTGAGTGAGTTCTAGTTTTATAAAATAAAATACTTTTCTTTCGTTTAAACAATTTTTTCTTTACTTTCATACGCGATCATACAACATACGTACACATAGATAATAATTTATTATTATCTTTCATCGTCATTCGTTGACTTCCGTTCATTCATCATCGTACATCATCTTTATCATTTGTTATCTTTCATACCGTACTATACGTACATTCATCAACTTCCGATGACATGTACTGTACCCCGAACATTGTGCACGAAGCTGACCCATGGGCCTGGGGCAAGTACACTCATAATTATCATTCATCTTTCATTCCGGACCAATGCCATGTGTTGTACCCCGAACATTGTGCACAAAGCTGGTTACTGGGCCTGAGGTCTATCATAGACCTCGAACATTGAGCACGAAGCTGACTCCAGTACCTAGGGCAAGCGGCAAGAGTCCCATACATATGCTCAATCACAAAGATTAGACCCCAGTGTGCATCCTTCCGGGGTAGCTAACCCGTACACAGTTAAGCTAACACCCTTCATTGGGTGTGAACCTCCATACATTGCTTGCAAGACTTTTCATTACTTTCATTCATTAATGCATGCATTCATTCATTCCTTATGTTCCCATTTTCATTATCTTCCGCTTTACGTTACATAATACTTTCCATTTACTTTTCATAATCATACCACGTAAAGCCACGGAAAATAAACATACGTAATAAGAAACATAACATAAACATAACCATACCATACATAGCATCATCACATCACATATGACATCATAAAGTCAACTTACATTACCCCCGGGAACATCCCAAGTCAAAGCCTACACTTTACATTCTTCCCAAAATTTCAGAAAATATTCTAAGGCATAGGCGCATGAGCACTATGCAGGCGCATGAGCTTTCAGGCGCATGGGAACACTTAGGCGCATGGGGAACTTTCTGGCACATGGGCACTATTTGGACGCATGGGTTCTGGGTGCATGGACACTTAGCCAAATTCAGCCTGTTCTAGGCGTATGGATACTATTCGGGTGCATGGGTTTTGGGCGCATAGGGGACACTTAGGCAAATTTAGCCTTTGGGCGCATGGGCCAAATCCAGGCGCATGGGGAACCAACACATACTAATAACATCATAATCAGTCCCAAATCATCAATTCATCATGTTCTAACTTAGTTCTATCATTCTAAGCATCATAACATGAACATGCATCATCATATCATCATAAATCACCCAAATCATAACCCACCCACATTCACACATACACATTCATACGGGTACAAAATCCATTTTCGTAAAAACATACATACATGCATTTCCAGCCCTAACATCAGTTAAAACATTTAAAAAGGGGGTTCTAGAACTCACCTTAGCAGCCTTCGTGTATGACTTCCTTCAAACCCGTTTGCAAATGAGTTCAAACACCTAGAAACCCAACAAAAACACACACCTGAACACAACAAAAAACACACATAAGCATACAACCGAGGCATAGGCCGGCTAGGAACAACTTAAAACCAAGAATTCTTACCTTGAATTCGAATTCTCCTTCTTCTTTCTTCAAAGTTCGAAAATTCAGCTCTTCTCCTTTCTCTCTCTAGAAAATCCGGTTGAAGTGAAATGTGCAGGAAGGTGTGGGCGGCCATCACCTTTTTTTACACCCACTTTTATTCTTTTTGTCCTTTTTGACACATTTAGCCCCTCAACTTGTGTTAAATTGTGTTTTCTTTCTTTTTCTGCACATTTATTCTTTCTTTATCGTCTTTTAAATTTTTCCGAGTGTTACAAGTCCACCCCCCTTATATAGGTTTTGTCCCCGAAACCTGTTATTCGTCAAACAAATGTGGGTAATGCTGCCTCATCTTTTCTTCAGTCTCCCACATAGACTCGGATCCCGTCCTGTGCTTCCACTGTACACGCACAAGGGGAACCACTTTATTCCTTAACCTTTTCTCGTTGCGATCAATGATTGCCACTGGTTGCTTCATGTAATTGAGCCTTTCATCAACTTCAATATCCTCCAGTGGTACAACCATATCCTCGTCAGCTAAACACTTCTGCAGATGAGATACATGGAATGTCGGGTGAACTCCACTTAACTCATCGGGTAACACTAACCTATAGGCCACCTCTCCTACTCGAGCAATGATTCGGAAAGGCCCTATGTATGTCGGGCTCAACTTGCCCCGCTTCCTGAACCGAATGATACCTTTCCAAGGTGAGACCTTCAACATAACTCTATCACCCACCTGGAACTCAATCGGCCTACGTCTCTTGTCGGTATACGACTTCTGCCTATCTTTAGCTGCCTTCATAAAGGCTTTGATCTTTTCGAGCTTTTCAGTCGTAGCCTCAATCACCTCAATACTTCTCAACTCCTTCTGACCAATATGACCCCAACAAATGGATGTTCTACATATCCTACCGTATAGCATCTCATAAGGGGGCATACCAATACTGGCATGATAACTGTTATTATATGAGAACTCAGCTAACGGTAAGTGGTCATCCCAACTTCCTCCAAAGTCAGTGACGCATGCCAGAAGCATATCTTCTAGCGTCTGAA
Source organism: Flaveria sonorensis (assembly GCA_025506505.1). Lineage (NCBI taxonomy): Eukaryota > Viridiplantae > Streptophyta > Magnoliopsida > Asterales > Asteraceae > Flaveria > Flaveria sonorensis. Next base: position 12,205,450 of record CM046435.1, on the reverse strand, counting down.
TAGTCCTTTCCGACTGACCATCCGTCAGAGGATGATAAGCCGTGCTAATGTGTAACCTCGTCCCCATCGCATCATGGAACTTCTTCCAAAATTTAGATGTAAACCGGGTGTCACGATCAGACACAATAGACACCGGCACACCATGATGAGTCACAATCTCTTTGATGAATAGATCCGCTAATCTTTCAGAGGAGTACGTCTCGCAGATCGGTAGGAAGTGAGCACTCTTCGTCAAACGATCAACTATCACCCATATGACATCATACCCTTTCACGGTACGCGGTAACATCGTAATAAAGTCCATGGTGATATGCTCCCACTTCCACTCCGGTATATCCAATGGTTTGATCTTCCCGTACGGCTTCTGATGCTCGACCTTCACTTGCAAGCAAGTAAGGCACTTACTCACATACTCAGCTACATCGCGCTTTATACCCGGCCACCAATAATCTTTCTTCATATCTTGATACATCTTTGTAGCACCAGGATGAATAGAGTATCGAGTCTTATGAGCTTCATCCATAATCCTTCCACGTAGATCCCCGTAACGAGGGATCCACATCCGTCCGAATCGGGTTCTAACACCAAGAGTGTTTTCACCCAATTCCGCAACCATACCTCTCATCCTTTCGGAGTTAAGACGATCTTCTTTCAACACTTCGTCTTGAAACTCCCTGACCTATTTCATCACATCAGAGGTCATAATCAACTGATAAGCCTTCACCCGAATCGGCTAGGGTCTCTCCTTTCGGCTAAGGGCATCCGCCACTACGTTGGCCTTGCCTGGATGGTAATGGATCTCGCAATCATAATCCTTTATGAGCTCCAACCATCGCCTCTGCCTCATGTTCAGGTCCTTTTAATCAAAGAAGTACTTCAAGCTCTTATGGTCCGTGAAGATTGTGCACTTCGTTCCGTATAGGTAGTGCCTCCAAATCTTTAGTGCAAAGACCACAGCTGCTAACTCCAAGTCATGAGTAGGGTAATTCACCTCATGAACCTTCAATTGTCAGGATGCGTAGGCTATAACCTTTCCTCACTGCATCAACATGCAACCCAACCCTGAGTAAGAAGATTCCGAATAGACCACTAAGTCCTCGCTTCCTTCGGGTAATGATAAAACTGGAGCTTGAGTCAACCTTGCCTTTAACTCCTCAAAAGCACTCTCTTGAGCTTGACCCCATACAAACTTCACATCCTTGCGGGTCAACTTAGTCAACGGAGAAGCTATCTTAGAGAAGTCTTGAATGAACCTCCTATAATATCCCGCCAACCCAAGAAACTACGAATCTCGGATGGCGTCTTTGGAGACTTCCATTGCATGACCCAACCCCAAGACTTCCACCTTTGCTGGGTCCACCATGATCCCTTCCAGATTCACCACATGACCCAAAAACTAAACTTCGCGCAACCAGAACGCGCACTTGGAGAACTTGGCATACAACTTCCCTTTTCTCAACGTCTCTAACACTTCCCGAATATGACCGGCATGCTCCGCCTCACTCTTTGAATAAATCAAGATATCATCGATAAACACAATCACTGATTTATCCAACATCGGCCGACACACTCGATTCATCAGGTCCATAAAAGCAGCTGGCGCGTTGGTCAAATCAAAAGACATAACGAGGAACTCGTAGTGTTCATAACGCGTGCGAAAAGCTGTTTTAGGAATATCTTGTTCCTTCACTTTTAACTGATGGTAGCCAGATCGAAGATCTATCCTCGAGAACCAACTGGCACCTTGGAGCTGATCAAACAGGTCATCAATCCTCGGCAATAGATACCGATTCTTCACCGTCAACTTGTTCAGCTCACGGTAGTCTATGCACATCCTCATACTACCGTCCTTCTTCTTCACAAATAAGACCGGAGCACCCCAAGGAGAGATACTCGGTCTGATGAACCCTTTATCAAGCAACTCCTACAGTTGCTCCATCAATTCCTTCATCTCGGTCGGAGCCAACCGATATGGTGCCTTAGCAACAGGTTGAGCACCAGGTATCAAGTCAATCTGGAACTCCATCTCACGGTCCGGTGGCACACCTGGTAAATCTTCGGGAAACACTTATGGGAACTCACACACAACCGGTACATCCGACAGTTATGCTGTTGGCATATCTACATCCTTCACGTAGGCCAAGTAGGCACTACAACCACGCCTCATGCACTTTCCCGCCACCGCCATCGAAATCACCTTCGGGATAGTCATAACTCGATCACCGTAGATCGTCACCAAACTCCAGTCGGGCGCTGTCAGTCGAATCATCTTCTTACGACATATGATATTCGCCTCGTAGTCCGCCAACCAATCCATTCCTAGGACTACGTCAAATCCGCCTAAGGTCATCACGAACAGTCTAGCAGGAAATTTATGACCCTCTAATTCTATATCGCAACCTTCTATCAGGTCAACAATCCTGGTAGACTTACCTATGGTAGTTTCTACATCGAAGGGCTCATCAATACTTCTACTACTAATAGGCAACTTAGCACAGAAAGCAGCGGAAATAAAACTCTTACTTGCACCTGAATCAAATAGCACAGAAGCAAGAGTTTGGTTTACTAGAAACGTACCTGACACGACATCGGGGTCCGTCCTAGCCTCCTCCTGAATCATCGTGAATGCCCTGGCGCTCGCCCTCTGCCCATCGGTCCCCGTCTTCTGCCCTGCCCCGGAACTTTCAGCCCTTGGCTTCTTGCATTCTCGACACATATGGCCCTTTCCACCATAGTTAAAACACCTTGCCACCTTGCACTCTCTTGCCATGTGGCCAGGCTTTCCACACTTGAAGCACATGTTCAATCCCCACCTACACTCCCCGGTGTGCTCCTTCCCGCACTTGCCACACCTCTTCGACTCTGCACTGGATGTGACCACACGCCGGTCATCCACCCATGCATTCTTGATGTTTGCCGGGGCACCACCCCAACCAAACCTCTTCCCATTCCAGTTCCGGTCACCACCGCCTTTCTTGCTCACCTCAGGCACCACCACTTCCCTCTCGTCGTACAGCCTTCCCGCCAGATCGACCACCGACCTAAACATACTTGGCCGAGCAGCGATCATATGCCTGCGAATATCTGCCTGCAAGCCCTGAATATACCTCTTGATCTTTCGCGACAGAGGTGTCACCTGATCCGGCACCAGTCATGCCATCTCGTTAAACTTGGTGGTGTATTGCTGATGCGTCATGGTTCCCGCCTCCAGCTGCAGGAACTCCTTCTCAACCTTGTCGAGCTCCCTATGAGGACAGAACTCCTCGATCACCAGCTTCTTCAACTCTGGCCACCTCATTCTTCTAATTGCCCTACTACCCTTGGCTTGGATGATATTGTCCCACCAGCACAGAGCCGAGTCCATAAATGAATGAGTGGCAAACTTCAACTTCTGATCCTCCCGGCACTCGCTGATATCAAGTACAACTTCCATCTCTCTCACCCACCGGTGAGCAGCAGCAGTAGTGCCATTTTCGTCAAAAGTCAGGGGCTTGCATCTTTATAATGCCCCATAGTTACAGCCTCGTGCTGCCTCCGGCACAGGCTCTTCTTCTTCTTCCTCATCAGTTGAGACAACCGTCTCAGTCCCTGGTTGTTCCCTTACTCTCGAGGACCGGTTCCTCTCCTTCCTTCCCCCTTCTCTCACAGCCTTTATCATTTCGGCCACCACAGACGGTAAGATCGTCTGCATGACCCGATGAACCTCCTTTACAACAGCCTCCTTCACCGAGGCCCTTAAGTTAGCACTTTCATCACCACCCTCCGGATGAAGGGTCTTAGGCTCTTCATGAGCCACCTCTTCAGCCCTAGGCCTTCCTCTCGTGACCCGTGGTCCAGCACCACATCCACCATGACCTCCACCTCGAGAAGCCTTTGAAGATCTACCACCGGCCATCCTCTAACACGCTATAAGATTCAAACACTAACACGGTCATTCAAGGTAATTGCTCAGTTTATGTCAAGTATAGTAAGTCCCTAATTACAGTGGCCAGTTGTGATTAGCCACTTACTTTACTCTTCATACCCCCAAGCATTTCCTATCCTGACTACATCAGTATCTAAATCTACTAAGAAGCACATAAACCACATAACATGCGCACATAATACCGTTAACATCAAGAAAATACCTGATGGCACGTAGCTACTCGGACTGGCATCCCTTCCCTTTGTCCCATTTTTAGTTTAAGTTTAGGTTTCTTTTGAAAATTTTAACCCGTTTCACTTAAACTTTGGCTCTGATACCAACTTGTAAGGCCCCGTTCCCGGAACGCTTACAGTTGGTCAATCATTGCACACAAAGCATAAAACATACATTAACTTTACTAAAATATTGCAGCGGAATTCTTTTAAACCAATCATTTCATTATAATTGCTTTTGCAAAATAATACCTTGTAGTTGACTGTTATAAAATATCATAATTTGCATTACATCACAAAAACATTATAATCTAAACAACGGATGCCATCCAAAAATGCCAAGTAGCTGCCCCGTGCCATCCTCAGCAACATTACCTGCCAACTAGAAACACATAAAAGTTAGCGTTGCTGAGTGAGTTCTAGTTTTATAAAATAAAATACTTTTCTTTTGTTTAAACCATTCTTTCTTTACTTTCATACGTGATCATACAACATACGTACACATAGATAATAATTTATTATTATCTTTCATCGTCATTTGTTGACTTTCGCTCATTCATCATCGTACGTCATCTTTATCATTCGTTATCTTTCATACCGTACTATACGTACATTCATCAACTTCCGATGACATGTACTGTACCCCGAACATTGTGCACGAAGCTGACCCATGGGCCTGGGGCAAGTACACTCATCATTATCATTCATCTTTCATTCCGGACCAATGCCATGTGCGATACCCCGAACATTGTGCACAAAGCTAGTTACTGGGCCTGAGGTCTATCATAGACCTCGAACATTGTGCATGAAGCTGACTCCAGTACCTAGGGCAAGTGGTAAGAGTCCCATACATATGGTCAATCACAAAGATTAGACCCCAGTGTGCATCCTTCCGGGGTAGCTAACCCGCATACAGTTGAGCTAACACCCTTCATTGGGTGTGAACCTCCATACATTGCTTGCAAGACTTTTCATTACTTTCATTCATTAATGCATGCATTCATTCATTCCTTGCGTTTCTTTTTTTATTATCTTCCGCTTTACCTTACATAATACTTTCCATTTACTTTTCATAATCATACCACGTAAAGCCACGGAAAATAAACATACATAATAAGGAACATAACATAAACATAACCATACCATACATAGCATCATCACATCACATATGACATCATAAAGTCAACTTACATTACCCCCGGGAACATCCCAAGTCAAAGCCTACACTTTAAATTTTTCCAAAATTTCAGAAAATATTCTAAGGCATAGGCGCATGAGCACTATGCAGGCGCATGACCTTTCAGGCGCATGGGAACACTTAGGCGCATGGGGAACTTTCAGGCGCATGGGCACTATTTGGCGCATGGGTTCTGGGCGCATGGACACTTAGCCAAATTCAGCCTGTTCTAGGCGTATGGATACTATTCGGGTGCATGGGTTTTGGGCGCATAGGGGACACTTAGGCACGTGGGCCAAATCCAGGCGCATGGGCCAAATCCAGGCGCATGGGCAACCAACACATACTAATAACATCATAATCAGTCCCAAATCATCAATTCATCATGTTCTAACTTAGTTCTAGCATTCTAAGCGTCATAACATGAACATGGCATCATCATATCATCATAAATCACCCAAATCATAACCCACCCACATTCACACATACACATTCATACGGGTACAAAACCCATTTTCGTAAAAACATACATACATGCATTTACAGCCCCAAAATTAGTTAAAACATGTAAAAAGGGGGTTCTAGAACTCACCTTAGCAACCTTCGAGTATGACTTCCTTCAAACCCGTTTGCAGATGAGTTCAAACACCTAGAAACCCAACAAAAACACACACCCAAACACAACAAAAAACACACATAAACATACAACCGAGGCATAGGCCGGCCAAGAACAACTTAAAACCAAGAATTCTTACCTTGAATTCGAATTCTCCTTCTTCTTTCTTCAAAGTCCGAAATTCAGCTCTTCTCCTTTCTCTCTCTAGAAAATCCAGTTGAAGTGAAATGTGCAGGAAGGTGTGGGCGGCCATCACCTTTTTTTACATCCACTTTTATTCTTTTTGTCCTTTTTGACACATTTAGTCCCCCAACTTGTGTTAAATTGTGTTTTCTTTCTTTTTCTGCGCATTTATTCTTTCTTTCTCGTCTTTTAAAATTTTCCGGGTGTTACAAAGCTTTATTTAGGCTACAGAATCATTGTTTACTTTGTTTTTGGGCTTAGCCTACCATGCATATCATATAATGAAAGTGCCTTTTTAGATTTTAGAATTTTAAGTGATACAGACATCTACATCAGTTACTATCATTTCTCACAAAAGTACAAGTCATGCAAACAAGCATTCCAAGAAAACATACTATCATTTCTTAGTCATCCCAAATCAAGTTTTTAGATCCTATTTCAATAAATTTATTATTATTATTATTATTATTATTATTATTATTATTATTATTATTATTATTATTATTATTATTATTATTCTTTTTATTATTTATTAAACGGAAACGAAAATAGAATTTTACTAAAGAAAGTCTTCCAAATTATACTAGCAAAAAGGTGAGAAATGAAGTACCAAGAAAAATGCAGTTATTGTGAATGGTGAACTACAATAGTGCAGATAAGAATCCAAAATGTGGATAAGATACCAAAACCATAACCTATTTGTTCCACCTCAAATTTGAATAAGGAACATTCTCTGTCGGTAAACCGGATTACTAACAGTCCTCCTGAACTGTTCCTGCACTCATTAACAAATTAGTTAGAAAGGGGGACCCAGGCCATCGTAGTCCTGGGTGTTCCATTTGCATCAGTGTAATAAACATGTCTAAAGGAACAACCTTTTATCTTTTCTTCTTTCCTTTTAATTTGCCAAATTTGTTTCGGTTCAAACATTTTTGATTTGAATGAATTAAATTTCGAAATCATTTTCTGTTTAAAATTCGAAGAAAAATATTTTGGTTTGGATGCGTTTGTCATTTTCATCTTTGAATCATGTGAAACCGGCTCCACATGCGAAGGTTTGGATGGAATGTTCGTCATCCAACCATTCAAAGACATGTTATTTTTACATTGGAATCCAAATAAGCAACCCATGTTCCCTTTACCATCTTGCACATTCCTTATAGACTCTGATCCGAAGAAGCAATTCGTTTTGCCTTTACCATCCGAAGCATGTTTCTTTGGGCATTTCTTGAGCACATGATCTTCCTTTCCACACCTGAAGTAAGCCTTGAATGGATTTTGATGCTTGACTGGCCCATGTGGTATAGGTGGGGATTGAGCTTTCTTTGAGCTTGATGCATCTTGTTGTTTGTTACATTCTATTGCTTGTTGAATCTGTGGTTTCTTCTCAAATCTTTTATGAGCTTGAGGTATGATGGACTGAGATGGAGATTTCTTCTTTTTAGTTTTGGATGAACAACTAGCTTGTTTTGCAACTTGGAGTGAGATCCGTATTGATCTTGATTCAGGTTTTTGAAGCTTTTGGGACTTGACAACTTCAGGTGATATCTTGATCTTTGAGGACCCGACGCTTTCCTTTGTGTTTGATTCATCATCCGAGCTTGTCTGGTCTTCAATAGACACCTCTGCTTCTAGTGGATCTTAATTGATAGGAATTGGGTGTGTTGATGCAGTAACAGCTTGATGATTAGGTGATTCCTGATTTATCTCTTCCTTCACAATTCTGACAGGCTGAAAGGTAGGAATTTCACCTGCTTTAAACTTATCAAAGGAGTTAGAAGAAACAGCAGGTACAGGTTTGCAAATAACATAAGCTTGAACAGTCATTTGCTTGATTGTCAACACCCTGTTTACTGTATCCCATACCAGTAGAAGAATCATAATCATCTCGCAACTCTTTATGATTTACTCCTTCTAAACCCTCATGTAAATGTTGGTTCACTTGATTGATATAACAGTGTAATTGATTAATAAACACAAACAAATCCCACTGAGAACACAATTATCAATGATATTTGTGTACAAAATAGATCAAACACTATAAAATAAGGATAAACAAGATGAACACCTCAAGAACATTCAATAAAACCTTTATTTGATCTATATTGATTTGCATAAGATATTGTTTACATGGAAACCCTCAAATCTAGCTCATTCAAGCTTACTAAACCTAATTGTCACTAATCTATATATAGTGATAATATTCACTAATGACATATTAAGCCCCTAGACTTAGACAATTAGAGAAATTACATATAAAACATAAAAATGACTTAAACATAAATAAATATATTTTGTTGACACAAAACATATTTATTAACAATAAACTCCTAATCATTTATATCTTCAACGTCTCGTCTTGGTTCTAAGTCTCAAACGCATCTGTTTGACTATTTCGATGACTTTGACAGTGACATTGACATTTGTTGACTTTGACTATGTTGATAATATAGACTATTCTTTTCAAACCCAACAGTAAACTGTTAGCAGGTTGCTCGAACAGATCATTTTTCGGGTGAGGTTTAGGAATAGGAGAATAGCTTAGAGTAGATGGAGGGGGAACTGAATCAAATACAGTTGTCCACAAGTTTGGTCGATCATTCCGCAGGAGCATGAAGTACAGAATTTTTTTTTTGGTCAATATAGATGTTAATTGCTTCAAACAAAGTATCAAGGTTAGCTATATTCCATTAAGGCACTGTAAGTAATAATATGTGTTCTTGTCACTAATAATGGTTTTACATAACTAAGGCTTTACCAAACGTAGTCAATGGCATGCAGCAGCTTTCTTCTAGGCCCAACTGCATCTGCACCCATATCTTTCAGTTTCTTCATGGTCAGATTCACCAATTACACCCTGCCAACACATTTGCACCTAAAAATATTCACAAACTGGCCCAGCCTGATAGACACTAGCCACTTGTTCAGCCCACCTGCTCTCCACAGCTTTCACTCAAGATTCAAAGCGTTCTCAAAACCATGATCGACAACTCAAACCACCTCCACCTGCTCTCTCTCTCTCTCTCTCTCCTCCCTCTTGTCTTCCAACACATATACAATAACAACAACAACTCCTTTTTCTTCTGTTTCCTTGCTACTGCAACGCAATCGCGTTCATCATATTTAGCAGGAACAAAGGAGCAAACCCTCACCAACAACACCATAATCCACTCATACCTTCACTCGTCGATTTGTCTGAAACCCTAGATCCGTCTTCTGAATCGAAGGTCAAGAAGATGAAGAACATCGCCTCCGAAACCGCTGGACTCGAATCTTCAAACAAAAAGAAAGAGAAAAGAGCAATTGTAGGGTAATATGGTGGGAGGGTTATGATTCTGACGGGCGGATCTGTGGTGGTGAACAGAGATGCAAAGGTATGTGACGCTAGTTCGAATCTGGCAGGGGCGACGATAGCTGTGGGTGGCTGTTGAGATGGATCTATAAGATGTCGGTGGAGGAAGGCTGGGGTGTCGATAGAGATAAAGGTGGACGATGGTTGTTGCTGTTGGTAGGCTATGTAAAAAGGGGGGCTCGACGGGTGGTGGTTCAGTCGAGGGAGGGTCGGCGACAGGGTGAAAGGGATCGATCGAGGGATGGGTGAGTGGGTGGAAAACACTTAGTTTCGCTGGGAAAATTCGCTGGAAACTTAGCCGGAAAATGCAAGTTCGTCGGCAAGTTCGCAGGAAACTTCACCGGAAAACGCAAGTTCGCCGACAAGTTCGCCGGAGTATCAATAGGTTCGTTGGAAAACAATAAGTTTGCCGGATCGAGAACTTTCGTTCAAAATGGCTGTCAAAATCTCCCAAATATGATACAAACTCTCCGTATGAAGATTTGAAGGTTCTTCAAAGGCTGCCAAGAACACCAAGAACACACACAGTGTGTGTGTGAGAGAAACACCTTTAAACTTCAAATTTCTTTTCAATTTCTTGTACAAAACGATTTGTAGATGTAAAATATGATGTCAAATGTTGTAATTCTGCTCTGAAATGATGTAAATCTGCTCAAAATCAGTAAGATTGATGAACACAAAACTTAGATCTAGTTTCTCTCTCTAAGACCCCATTTTCTCTCTCTAAAATACTTCAAAATCAGTAACAAAATCTTCAAACTAGCAATAGAAATTGATTCAAGTAGGCTCTGATACCATAGTGTTAGTCCCAAGGGCCCTTGAATCATCAAATTGCAATGAAGATTTGGATCAAAATGATAAAATATGAAAAACTTGAATGAACACTCAAGAACATCAATGGAAAATCCTCATTTGATCCATATTGATTTGCATAAGATGTTTGTTACATGAAAACCCTCAAATCTAGCTCTTGCAAACTTACCAACCTTAATTACCACTTACCTATTTATAGTTAATATAATATTCACTAATGACACATAAACCCCTAGTCTTAAACTAATTAGAAAGATACAAATAAAACATAAAAACACTAAAACATGATTAAATATTTTGTTAACACAAAATATATTTATTAATAATAAACTACTAGTCAAATATATCTTCAACTTCGCGTCTAGGATCTTCGTCTCGAATGCGTCGGTTTGACTTTTGCGTTGACTTTGACGTTAATGTTGACTTTTGTTGACTTTGACTGTGTTGATAACATTAGACTATTTTTCAGACCCAATAAGGTTGCTAGGATTTTCTTCACTTGAACGAATTTCTGTTCTTCCTTTTTTTTCGACCGATCGAGAGAAAACACACAGAAAAACGACGTGTACTTTTGGAGTGTGTTGTAAGTTATCAGAGAGAGTGGTTGATTGCAATCATATATTGCACGTCCTGTGAAACTAAATTTCAAACAAGGAGAGAGAGAGAGAGAAAAGTGGGCGGGACCCAGCCCCTTAACCCATCCGCATTTCTCTAACATTCATCCGCATTAGTAAATGCGGATGAACAACCTCCTACCGTATTTGTAAATGCGGATGAAGAAAATTCATCCACATTTCCCAAATGTACATCCGCATTTGTAAATGCGGATGAGTAGTTCCATCAGCATTTCCACAAATGCACATCCGCATTTGTTAATGCAGACGAACAATTTCATCAGCATTTCCCAAACGCACATCCACATTAGTAAATGCGAACGATCAGTTTCATCAGCATTTCCTTAAATGCACATCCGCACTAGTAAATGCGGATGAAGAAATTCCTTCAGCATTTCCATAAATGCACATCCTCATTAGTAAATGCGGATGCCGCATATCCTCAAAAGCACATCCGCATTAGTAAATGCCTAATGAGTAATAAAGAAATGCAGACAAAAGACTTGTATTGTTGTTCAACCATTTGAATAACAATACAAAATACTCTCTCTCTATAGAATAAATTATTCATATAATTTATTCACAACACTAGTGCAAATATTTAGAAACCAATTTCTAAATACTTTAAGTGTCAATATTTATTTACATGATCATATCATAAAATAAATATTATAGGTGTTTTTCTAGCTTGTTATTGGGTATGTCCCGACTTGGATCATAACGTACTAGCCACATCAATTCAATATGTGTCTTGGGCAGACCGTTCCCAATATATACCACCCGTCCATCTGAGGGCACATGGTGAGGGTCTTGTGAGGCTGCTCCTTATGACTTCCTTTGAAAAATGGTTGTTGGTTATGAAAAAGGAACCTTTGCGTAATTTTTAAAAAAAATTATATAGTTTAAAAAATAGTATAAACCCCTAAGTACACCTCAAAACTTATTTTCTACTATCTTCCTCTTTATTTTAAATATACACACTCCTAACACCGTAAATCCAAAACAACCCTATCCACCAAAACAACAAAGTCAACCTAACAGCTTACGAAATAGTTAACTTGAACCATGGAGGTTAGAGAAGGAAGCAGCTTTGGTGTCGGTGATGGTCGATATGATCAATGGTCCACAGGCTGCTAACAACCTTCAATCTTAGTACACCTGCATGGACAAGAAATGTGTTGTTAGATGAACTAGATAACTTCTAAATGGAGTCACATTTGGGAAAAAATCAAAAAGTATAAACTTGGTCTGCTTAAAAATCATGATGAATCGACCTATTGAGTTACTGACGAAAAAATTATGAATGTTGTTCTCACTAGGTCCGAGTTTGTGTTTGCTTCATGTTCACAATCTTAATTGTTAAAATATTTTACAACATGTTTGATTCTCTTGCACTTTCATTATTATGTTTATTAATAAAATATCTATGTTTATTTTCTGTTAGTATATTTTAGCTTATTTCATAAATTTCAATTAGGTTTTATTTTATTTCTTTATAAATTAAAATAACATATTGATTAGAACAATAATAATAGCATTTTTTGGCACACACTCACTACACTATTACAATGCTTAGTGTGATGTGAGTATGATCAAATACCTTTCAAAGGTAACACGTAAGTGACATTTATATTACACCACCTTTTACTTACACTCATATAACCATTAAACATGCCCTTATGTACTATACAATAGATTTTTTTCACTTTTAAGTCAATGTCATTAGCTTTTGTTTGTAGATTTTCATGATATTTGGTCTGCTCAACATGACCAAAGTCAATGGGGAAGACAATAAAGCAAATGGGATGGTGAGGCCATTAACCAAAGAACAAAAAAGAGTCTAGTTATACTGATACATTTAGTAATACTCATTAATTAGCAATATCAGTACTCCTCTTATTTTCCTCATTTGTTCAATAACTTACATTAGCAACTTCTCCATTTTCTTTATTTTCTTCATTTTTCTTAGATTTCGCTGGTATCTATTCTCATTTTCTCATTTTCTCCACACGCCAAATCACCTTTGAAATAATGATTTTAAAGAAAAAACTAGTTGTTACTCACCTTAATATTTTCACTCTCGAAAGTTGAAGACTCGTATGAAAACGGTAGAAGATTAGATTCCAATGGCCCCATTGAGTGAAATTTGAAAGAGATTTGGGTGAGAAAGTGATTACTTTTTTTGTTGAAAAATTGATAGTTTGAAAGTTATGTATGTATGTATGTGTGTGTATATATATATATATATATATATATATATATATATATATATATATATATAGGGTTAGGATTATTACAGAATAACTTTTTATTTTCAGAACTACAGAACCATTGATTTACATAAATGTGAATTAATTATGGTGATACTTAAGTTGTTTTACATATGTGTATATCAGACATGAACAATAAACTATGTAAAACAACTAAATATCACCAGCTTTAACTTACATTTATGTAAATCAATAATTCGTAATTTAAATATATATAAATCAATAGTTCTTTTGGTTCCGAAAATAAAAAATGGTTCTGTAAGTGTTTGTGTGTGTGTGTATATATATATATATATATATATATTATGTGTATATATATATATATGTATATATATATATGTATATATGTATATCTATATATGTATATATATATATATCTATATATGTATATATATATATGTGTATATATATATATATGTATGTATATATATGTATATATATACATAAATATATATATTGTAACACCCAAAACTTTGGTCAAATAAAAGGAAAAGAAAAGTATCAAGAAGAAAGCAAAAAGGAACTAAAGTGAAGGGGTGCTATGTGTAAATGGTACAAAAGTCAAATTTTATAATCATAAAAGAGCATGGTCGCCCATATTGTTTACTTGCTGCTGCTGTTCGACCAAAAGGGAGAAAAAGAAACTGAAAACCTTGTTTCTCTCGGTTTGTGAAGAAGAAGAAGGGCTGAAATCTTCGTAGGTAAGTGTTTCATGCTAATTGGCTCGATTTGATGAGGTTTCCATCCTTATAATCGATTTTAAGTGCTATTTGTGTTTGGGGTGTTTGTTTTTGCTTGTTTTAGGTGTTTGAACTCTTGCACAAGCAAGTTTGGTGGAGCTTTGCTTGTTTGCTGCAATAGGTGAGTTCTAGACCCCGGTTTCTACGTGTTTTAAACTGTTTTGGGGCTGAAAATGCATGATTAAAATGTTTTACCACTGATTTATGTTTACCCGTATGTTTATGTATGTATATGCTTTTGTTCTATGCTTGTTTATGTGTTGTGGTTGCTTAGGATGTTAAGTTTATGCTTAGAACAAGTACAAATGCAGATTTGGATTTGTTTTGATTCTGAAAAATGCACAATAGGTGGGCATGCGTCCGATCAGGGCCCATACGCCTGAGATTTTGACTTAGGAATGTTTAAGTGCTGGCCATGTGCCCAAGCGGGGCACATGTGCCTGGAATATTACGTTAGAAAAAATTTAAGAGGGCGCATGCGCCCCAATAGTGCCCATGCGCCCAAGATGTTTGCCTGAAAACACTAAGTATAGACTCATGCGCCCCAATAGTATCCATGCGCCCAACCCTTTTGATTCAGGCGCCTAAGTGCTAGTCATGCGCCTGAACAGTTCATGCGCCTAGAAATGTAAGCTAAAATGCCTAAGTGTATGATTCATGCGCCCAAATACTGTTAATGTGCCTAAGCAGGGCTCATGCGCCCCAATAGTGCCCATGCGCCTAAACACTTAGAAAATTTTCTGGAATTTTGGGAAAATCAGAATTAGGGTTTGTCCCTGGTTTGACTTGTGTTATTATTTGATTATTTTTATTTATGCTTTGGGTTGTTCTTGTGTTCCTTATTATTATATTATTACGCGACTTTACGTGGTGTGATTTTATCCGTATCCGTAAAGTATTATCATTAAAGAAAGTGGAAAGATCAATGATAATGAAAGTGGAACATAAAGAACAAAAGAAAGTAAGAAAGTGGAAAGATCAATGATAATGAAAGTGGAACATAAAGAACGAAAGAAAGCCTTGCAAGTAAATTCACATGAGGTCCACAACCATTAGGTTGTTAGCTCAACTGTGTGTGGTTTAGCTAACCTATTGGATGCACACAGGGTCAATCTTTGAGATTAAGGGGACCTTTGTTGCTGCCCCGGTACTGGAGTCAACTTCATGCACTAGTTTGGGGTCTATTTGTAGACCTCGGCCCAGTACCAGTTTCATGCGCATTATTTGGGGGCATAGCACATTGGTCTGGATTAAGTGAAAAATTAAAATAAAAGTTCAAAATAAATGATGATGGAAATGGTAAAAGAAGATAATGGATGTTATCTAACTGTACGTATGATGTGTGATCGCGTACGAAAGAAATATATATTATTTTAAAAGGGTATTTTCATATACAAATCTTTCAAGGTATTTTGATGTTTTAAAACTAGAGCTCACTCAGCAACGCTGACTTTTATGCATTTTCAGTTGGCAGGTAATTTTGCTGAAGATAGCACATGGGGGAGGCTACTCGTCAGGGCTAGACTGGCATCCGTTCACCCTTAATATCATTGTTGTTTTGTAATGCTAATAATGTAGGCTTTTGTAACTGATAACAACCAACGACGTATTGCTTAGCAACAATATTTATTAATGAATGGGTGGCTTTTGATAATAATTCCGTTGCATTGATTTATGAACTATATAATGTTTTTATATATTATGCTATGATTGACCAACTGTGAGGTCTCTGGGAGCGGGGCCTTACAAGTTGGTATCAGAGCCAAAGTTTAAGAGAAATAGGTAAATATTTTCAAAAACCTAAACTTAAACTGAGAATAGGACCAAATGGAGGGATGTCAGCCCGAGTAGCTATGTGCCATCAGTTATTTCTTTTCTTAATATTAACTGGTATTATGTGTGTGTGCTATCTGATTTATATGCTTTTAGTAGATTTGAATACTGATGTAGTCAGGATAGGAAATGGCCGCGGGGAGATCATCTAAGGCTTCTAGAGGTGGAGCACGGGGTGGATGTGCTGGTAGACCACGGGCCGCAAAGAACAAGACAAGGACTTCAGAGACGGCTCCTGGTGAGCCTGGGCTTCATCACCCGAAGGGCGGTGATGAGAGCGCCAATCTGAGGGCCTCAGTGAAAGAGGCAGTGGTGAAGGAGGTTCACCAAATTATGCAGACGATCCTACTGTCTGTCGTGACTGAAGTGATCCTGGCTGTAAGGGATGATGAGAGGAAGGAAAAGGAAAAGGAGGAGGAGAGAAGGACTATTGGTGGAAGAGGGGGAAATATGAGGGATCATGATGATGAGGAGGAGCTGAATGCTGAAAGGGGAGCCTCCAGTGATGAAGAGGAGGTGGTAGTGCGGGAAACCGCAAGGGGATGCAGCTACTGGGCATTCCAACGGTGTAAACCCCCTACTTTTGATGGCAATGGCAATGCTGCAACTGCTCACCGCTAGGTAAGGGAGATGGAGGCGGTGTTAGATATCAACGAGTGTCGGGAGGACCAGAAGGTGAGGTTCACCACACACTTGTTTATTGACTTGGTACTGTGTTGGTGGGACAGTATTGTTTAAGCCTAGGGCAACCGGGCCATTGTGAGGATAAGATGGGAAGAGTTGAGAAAGATGGTGATTGAGGAATTCTGTCCTCACCGAGAACTCGACAAGATTGAGAGGGAGTTCTTACAGCTTGAGGCGGGAACCATGACCCACCAGCAATACACTACCAAGTTTAATGAGATGGCGAGGTTGGTGCCGGATCAGGTGACGCCGATGTCGAGGAAGATTAAGAGGTATGTGCAGGGATTGCCAGCTGATATCCACAGGCATTTGATTGTTGCTCGACTAAGCACTTTTAGGTCGGAGATGGATCTGGCTGGGAGGTTGTACGATGAGAGAGAGGTGGCAGTGGTTGAGGTGAAGAAGACTGGTGGTGGTGACAAGAACTGGAGAGGGAAACGATTCGTGCGTGGCGGTTTCACCCCGAATAATAAGAGGATGAGAATGGATGATCGAGGAATGAGGTCATCAAGCTTAGAGATGAAGAGGTGTGGCCGATGTGGGAAGGAGCACACGGGTGAATGCATGAGGAGCGTGACTGTGTGCTTTAAGTCTGGGAAGCCCGGTCATATAGCAAAAGATTATGGAATGCCAAAGTGCTTCAACTGTGGCGGGACTGGTCACAGGAGCCACGAGTGCAGGAAGCCTAGAGCTGAGAGCTCTGGGGCCAAGAAGGGGGCTGAAGAAGGAGGACAGAAGGCAAGTGCTAGAGCCTTCACGATGACCCGAGAAGAGGCCCTGGTAGACCCTGACGTCATGTTAGGTATGTTTCTAGTAAACTAAACTTGTGCCTCTGTATTATTTGATTCTGGTGCTAGTAGGAGTTTCATTTCTGCTGCTTTCTATGCTAAGTTGCATGTTAGTAGTAGAAGTATTGATGAGCCATTTGAGGTAGAAACTGCTATTGGTAAGTCTACTAGAATTTCTGATATGTTAGAAGATTACGACATAGAACTAGAAGGCCATAGGTTCTCTACTAAACTATATGTGATGCCCCTAAGCGGATTCGATGTAGTACTAGGGATGGATTGGTAAGCAGCCTATGAGGCGAATATTATGTGTCATAAGAAAATGATTCGATTAGTTGCGTCCGATGGAAGTTCGGTGACGGTCTATGGTGATCGCGTCACTACGGTTCCGAAGGTGATTTCGATGGAGGTGGC
This sequence comes from Flaveria sonorensis, assembly GCA_025506505.1. Taxonomy (NCBI): domain Eukaryota; kingdom Viridiplantae; phylum Streptophyta; class Magnoliopsida; order Asterales; family Asteraceae; genus Flaveria; species Flaveria sonorensis. Next base: position 12,187,829 of record CM046435.1, on the reverse strand, counting down.
AGAGAAGTGCATGAAGCGGGGATGTAGTGCCTACCTGGCTTAGGTGAAGGATGTGGACACGTCAGTACCATAACTGTCTGAAGTACCCGTAGTTTGTGACTTCCCAGACTTGTTCCCAGAAGATTTACCAGGTGTGCCACCTGATCGCGAGATCGAGTTTCAGATCGATCTGATACCCGGTACTTAACCAGTTGCCAAGGCACCATATCGATTAGCTCCAACCGAGATGAATGAACTTATGGTTCAACTATAGGAGTTGATGGACAAAGGGTTCATCCAACCGAGCATCTCTCCGTGGGGTGCTCCGGTCTTTTCGTAAAGATGAAGGACGGTAGTATGAGAACGTGTATCGACTACCGAGAGTTAAACAAGTTAATGGTGAAGAACCGATATCCCCTGCCCATAATAGATGACTTGCTTGACTAGCTCCAAGGTGCCAGTTGGTTCTCAAGGATAGATCTCCGATCTGGCTACCATCAATTGAAGGTAAGGGTGCAAGATACTCCTAAGACAGCTTTCAACACGCGTTACGGACACTATGAGTCTCTCGTCATGTCCTTCGGTCTAACTAACGCGCCGCCTGCCTTTATGGATCTAATGAGCCGAGTGTGTCGGCCTATGTTAGATAAATCAGTGATCGTGTTTATTGATGATATCCTAATCTATTCAAAGAGCGAAGAAGAACATGCCAGCCACATACGCGAAGTGTTGGAGACACTTAGAAGGGAGAATCATGGTGGAACCAGCGAAGGTTGAGGCAGTTATGTAATGGAAGTCTCCAAAGACGCCATTCGAGATTCGAAGTTTCTTGGGATTAGCGGGCTACTACAAAAGGTTTATTCAAGACTTTTCCAAGATAGCCTCACCTTTGACCAAGCTTACTCGCAAGGATGTGAACAATGTGTGGGGACGGGAACAAGAGGATGCTTTTGAGGAGTTAAAGACAAGATTAACTCAAGCTCCTGTCTTGACATTGCCCGAGGGGAACGAGGATTTAGTGGTCTATTCGGATGCTTCCTATTCGGGACTAGGTTGCATGCTAATGTAGCGTGGGAGAGTGATCGCTTATGCATCCCGACAATTGAAGGCCCATGAGACCAATTACCCCACTCATGACTTAGAGCTAGCAGCGGTGGTTTTTGCATTAAAGATTTGGAGGCATTACTTATACGGGACGAAGTGCACAATCTTCACGAACCACAAGAGCTTAAAGTATTTCTTTGAGCAAAAGGATCTCAACATGAGGCAGAGGAGGTGGTTAGAGTTGATCAAGGATTATAATTGTGAGATCCACTACCATCCGGGTAAAGCCAATGTAGTGGCTGATGCCCTGAGTCGAAAGGAGAGACCTGAGCCAATCCGGGTGAAGGCTTATCAATTGGTGATGACCTTTGATGTGTTGACACAGGTCAAAGAATTTCAGAATGAGGCATTAAAAGAAGATCACCTTAACGCTGAAAGGATGAGAGGTTTGGTCGCGGATTTGGGAGAGAATACCCATGGAGTTAGAACCCGCTTAGGGTGGATGTGGATCTCTCGTTGCGGAGACCTACGGGGACAGATCATGAATGAAACTCATAAGACTCGATACTTCATTCATCCTGGTGCTACCAAGATGTATCAAGATATGAAGAAAAATTACTGGTGGCCGGGAATGAAGCGCGATGTAGGGGAGTATGTGATTAAGTGCCTTACTTGTCTGCAAGTAAACGTAGAACATCAGAAGCCATACGGGAAGATCTAACCATTGGATATAACCGAGTGGAAGTAGGAGCACATCACCATGGACTTTATTACGAAGCTACCTCATACGGTGAGGGGGTACGATAACATATGGGTGATAGTTGATCGTCTGACAAAGAGTGCTCACTTCCTACCGATCCGCGAGACGTATTCCTCTGAGAGACCGGCGGATCTGTTCATTAAGGAGATTGTAGCTCGTCATGGTGTGCCGGTGTCTATTGTGTCGGACCGTGACACCCGGTTCACATCAAAGTTTTGGTAAAGATTCCATGATGCGATAGGGACGAGGCTACACATTAGCACGGCTTACCATCCTCAGACAGATGGTCAGTCTGAGAGGACAATTCAGACACTCGAGGATATGCTCTGAGCCTGTGTGATCGACTTTGGAGGAAGTTGGGATGATCACCTACCGTTGGCGGAGTTCTCATACAACAATAGTTATCATGCCAGCATAGGCATGCCACCATATGAGATGTTGAACGGTAGAAGGTGTAGGACACTCGTGTGTTGGGGAGACATCGGGCAGAAAGAGTTGGGAAGTCTTGAGGTGATCGAGGTTACAACTGAAAAGTTAGAAAAGATCAAAGCCTTTATGAAGGTGGCAAAGGATAGACAGAAGTCGTATGCTGACAAAAGGCATAGACCAATTGAATTCAATGTGGGTGATAGAGTCATGTTGAAGGTCTCACCTTGGAAGGGGATCATCCGGTTCCGAAAGAGGGGCAAGCTGAGCCCGAGGTACATAGGGCCTTTCTGAATCATTGCACGAGTAGGAGAGGTTGCCTATCGATTAGAATTGCCTGATGAGTTAAGTGGAATTCATCTGACCTTCCATGTATCACATCTGAGAAAGTGCTTAGCCGACGAGGACATGGTTGTACCACTGGATGATATTGAATTGGATGAACGGCTCAACTATGTGGAGCAACCAGTGGCAATCATCGATAGGAAGGAGAAGAGATTGAGAAATAAAGTGGTTCCACTTGTGCGCGTGCAGTGGAAACACCGAAAGGGTTCGGAGTCTACGTGGGAGACCGAAGATGAATTGAGACAGCATTACCCATAGTTATTCGAAGAGTGACTTGTTTCGGGGACGAAACCTCTTTAAGGGGGGTAGACTTGTAACACCTGAAACTTCGGTCAAATAAAAGGAAAAGAAAAGTATCAAGAAGAAAGCAAAAAGGAACCAAAGTGGAGGGGTGCTATGTGTAAATGGTACAAAATTCAAATTTTATAATCATAAAAGAGCATGGTCGCCCATATTGTTTACTTGCTGCTGCTGTTCGACCAAAAGGGAGAAAAAGAAGCTAAAAATCTTGTTTCTCTTGGTTTGTGAAGAAGAAGAAGGGCTGAAATCTTCGTAGGTAAGTGTTTCATGCTAATTGGTTCGGTTTTGATGAGGTTTCCATCCTTATAATCGATTTTAAGTGCTCTTTGTGTTTGGGGTGTTTGTTTTTGCTTGTTTTAGGTGTTTGAACTCTTGCACAAGCAAGTTTGGTGGAGTTTTGCTTGTTTACTGCAATAGGTGAGTTCTAGACCTCGGTTTCTACATGTTTTAAACTGTTTTGGGGTTGAAAATACATGATTAAAATGTTTTACCACTGATTTATGTTTACCCGTATGTTTATGTATGTATATGCTTTTGTTCTATGCTTATTTATGTGTTGTGGTTACTTAGGATGTTAAGTTTATGCTTAGAATAGGTACAAATGCAGATCTGGATTAGTTTTGATTCTGAAAAATGCACAACAGGTGGTCATGCATCCAAACAGGGCCCATGCGCCTGAGATTTTGACTTAGGAAGTTTTAAGTGCTGGCCATGCGCCCAAGCAGGGCCAATGCGCCTGGAATATTGCCTTAGAAAAGATTTAAGAAGGGCTCATGCACCCCAATAGTACCCATGCACCCAAGATGTTTGCCTGAAATCACTAAGTATAGACTCATGCGCCCTAATAGTGTCCATGCGCCCAACCTTTTTGATTCAGGCGCCTAAGTGCTAGTCATGCGCCTAAACAGTTCATGCGCCTAGAAATGTAAGCTAAAATGCCTAAGTGTATGATTCATGCACCCAAATAGTGTTTATGCGCCTAAGCAGGGCTCATGTACCCCAATAGTTCCCATGCGCCTAAACACTTAGAAAGTTTTCTGGAATTTTGGGAAAATCAGAATTTTAGGGTTTGTTCATGGTTTGACGTGGTGTTATTATTTGATTATTTTTATTTATGTTTTGGGCTGTTCTTGTGTTCCTTATTATTATATTATTACGTGACTTTACGTGGTGTGATTTTATCAGTATCCGTAAAGTATTATCATTAAAGAAAGTGGAAAGATCAATGATAATGAAACTAGAACATAAAGAATGAAAGAAAGTCTTGTAAGCAAATTCACATGAGGTCCGCAACCATTAGGTTGTTAGCTCAACTGTGTGCGGTTTAGCTAACCCGTTGGAAGCACACAGGGTCAATCTTTGAGATTGAGGGGACCTTTGTTGCTGCCCCGGTACTGGAGTCAGCTTCGTGCACCAGTTTGGGGTCTATTTGTAGACCTTGACCCAGTACCATTTTCATGCACATTATTTGGGGGCATAGCACATTGGTCTGGATTAAGTGAAAGATTAAAATAAAAGTTCATAATGAATGATGATGGAAATGGTAAAAGAAGATAATGGATGTTATCTAACTGTACGTATGATGTGTGATCGCGTACGAAAGAAATATATATTATTTTAAAAGGATATTTTCATATACAAATCTTTCAAGGTATTTTGATGTTTTAAAACTAGAGCACACTCAGCAACACTGACTTTTATGCATTTTCAGTTGGCAGGTAATTTTACTAAAGATGGCACATGGGGGAGGCTACTGGTCAGGGCTAGACTGGCATCCGTTTACCCTTAATATCATTGTTGTTTTGTAATGCTAATAATGTAGGCATTTGTAACTGATAACAACCAACGACGTATTGCTTAGCAACAATATTTTTTAATGAATGGGTGGCTTTTGATAATAATTCCGCTGCATTGATTTATGAACTATGTAATGTTTTTATATATTATGTTATGATTGACCAACTGTGAGGTCTTCGGGAGCAGGGCCTTACATATATATATACATATATATATATACATATATATATATATACATATATATATACACACACACACACACACATATATATATATATATATATATATATATATATGTGTGTGTGTGTGTGTGTGTGTGTGTATGTAGAAAATAATATTTTAAACCCCTAATGGTTATGTAATAGTGATATTATCATTTTAGGAGGTATGTGGTGTCCGCAGGGAACCGGTGAGTGTTCATCATTTTTTTTGACTGATTTCATCCCTAGTATCCGAGAACCAGTGTTCACGATCGAAGAAGATTTACACCTATGTTCCCGGCCTCTTTTCTCGACTCAAATACAAATGGCCTTAATATTAACCAAGTATTGATCATATAACAAATTACATTATTACATATTAATTTAGTTGCCATCATGTATAAACGTCACAAGAAGTACACGGATGCAAAAACTCCAAGATGATTGATGAAGAAATTCTCACGCGAGAACATCTAGACAATATATATATAGATATTTTTCCTTTGTATTTCAGAATGTGTGTTCATTTTGTAAAAGTGCTTTGCGGGTGAGAGAGTAGAGAGTTGTGTGATATGCCACCCGAGGGAAGCTCACCTCGGGTGGTTCGAGCTTAAACGATGTATACTCATTTGGTATTGTAATCATTTGATAAATAATATTCGATTGAGTTTGTTTAATGTTCCTTGATATCACACAAGCACACATCCATCTTAATTTGATTATCAAGTGCAACAATATGTGGAATCGATCGTGATCAGGACCTTACATTTGGTATAAGAGCAAGGTGTTGCTCTTGATACACGTATTTTCATTCCGCAATCATCCGTATTAAGATGTTAAACATGAAGATTGAAGACCTGAAGGTTATGGTCGGTTATGACTCGATTTCGAAGGTAAAATGGACGAAAGCGAAGATGAACACACGAATAATTAACTTTGTTACTTGCTAAAATGTTGATCTGCATCAATACGCTTAGTATATTCAAGTTATGATGGTGAAAATTTAAGAATTGAGATTGTAGCAGTGAATCAAACAAAAAAATCAATTTTGACGAAGTTTTCGCACGAATAACCACTTTTGTGAAAACTTGGGGAGTTTTCGCGTCGATAACTGCTTATTTCGAAAACTTCATATGCAAAAAACTTTTCATGAGAGAACTTTTCCATGAGAAAACTTTTCCACGAGAGAACTTTTTATGAGAAAACTTTTCAGTGAGAAAACTTTTTCATGAGAAAACTTTTAATGAGAAAGCTTTTCCTGATAAAACTTTTTCATGAGAAACTTTTAATGCAAAATCTTCGCAGCAGTAACCGTTATTTGCGAAAATTTTCTCATGCAAAGCCTTTACCATGTGAAAACTTCGTCATCCTTACAAAACTATGACTGATTTCAATTTTTCCAAAAACTTTGCAAAATGCGAAAACATGATCCAGATGCAAAAACTTGTTAGTATTTGAAGGTTTTAAACCAATTGTTTCTATTTATATATTTGGAAGATGCTGGATGATTTGAAAAATAGGGGTTTTTGTGTTGTTTGATCAAGTTCAAGATTCTATATCTACAACATTTGATTCAGGTCATTCGTGAATTGAAACTTGATAATGTGGGCTTATCTTATCTTGCTGATGGGGACAATGATCAAATGGGTTAATTAAGTGAAGAATCAAGATTGTTTGGTATTTTTACTCTTAAAATATGGGCTTATTACATCTTACATAGGGGGAAGAATACTTTAGATGATCTAGTTCATCATCACAGAATCTTGTCATCAGATTGAAGAATCGGGTTCATCGGGAATCCAAAATGGAAGTTGGACCTCTCTGTCATATGCCTAATACATCTTAAGTTGTAAGTAATCAAGATAGAATAGTTTAATCTTGATTCAGACGTGATATCCTTTATGAAGCTATACATTAGTAGGAGGTTACAGCTGAGGGGGAAGACTAAAGTGAAAGATACCTAAGGATCAGACAATTCATGAAGATGAGAGACTAAAGTCAAATATAACTTGTTATCATAATCCATAGGAGGAAATTGTAAAGACCTGACCTTTATGGATTACAATATCAAGTGAAAAGCAAAAACTCAAATCATACGAGAAATACAAGGATGCGAGAACTCCAACATGAATGATAAAGATCTTATCACGTGAAAACTTGGAGTTACCTGATGTACTCGCTCGAGAATATCTGCATAGTATATATTGATGTTTTTCCTTTGTATTTTATTATATGTGTTCATTTTGTAAAATTGCTTTGAGGGTGAGAGAGCAGAGAGTTGTGTGATAGGCCACCCAAGGGGAGCTCACCTCGAGTGGATCGAGCTTAAACGATGTGTACTCCTTTGGTAGTGTAATAATTTGATTAATAAAATTCGAGTGAGTTTGTTTAATGTTTGTTGATATCACACAAGCACACATCTGTTTTAATTTGATTATCAAGTGCAACGAAATATGGAATCGATCGAGATGACGACTTTACATTTGGTATCAGATCAACGTGTTGCTCTTGATACACGAATTTTCATTCTGCAATCATCCGTATTAAGACGTTAAACATGAAGACTGAAGACCTGAAGGTTATGGTCGGTTATGACTCGAAGATGAACACATGAATAATTGATTTTTGTTACTTGCTAAAATGATGATCTGCATCAATACACTAAGTATAGTCAAGTTATGATAGTGAAAATTGAAAAATTGAGATCGTAGCAGTGAATCAAACACAGAAAGTCAATTTTGACGAAGTTTTCGCACGAAATTACCGCTTTTTGCGAAAACTTGGGCAGTTTTCGCGTCGGTAACCGCTTATTTTGAAAACTTCAAATGCGAAAACTTCATCAAGTGAAAACTTCAACATTCACGTGAAAACTTTTACTATCAACTTGATTTTTGTGAAAACTTTGCAAAAATGCAAGAACATTGTTTAGATGTGAAAACTTGTTAGTTTGTGAAGGTTTAGAGCAAGTGTTTCAGCCCAAATCCAGAGGATGCCAGATGATTTGAAGTTTGGTACTTAAACAGGGGTTTTTATGATGTTTGATTCGGGTCGTTCATGAACTGAAGCTTGACAATGTGGGCTTATGTTATCTTACTGATGGGAACAATGATTGAACGGGTTCATTAAGTGAAGAATCAAGATTGTTTAGTATTCTTGCTCTGAAAATATGTGCTTTATCTTACATAGGGGAAGAATACTTTAGATGATCTAGTTCATCGTGACATAATCTTGTCATCGTATTGAAGAATCGGGTTCTTCGGGAATCTAAAATGGAAGTTGGACCTCTTTGTCATATGCCTATTACATCTTAAGTTGTAAATATCCTTTATGAAGCTATACATTAGGAGGAGGTTACAGCTGTGGGGGAAGACTAAAGTGAAAGATACCCAAGGATCATATAATTCATGAAGATGAGTGACTGAAGTCAAACATAACTTGATATCATAATCCATAGGGGGAAATTGTAAGGACCTAGTATTTATGGATTACAATATCAAATGGAAAGAAAAAACTCAATTCATGCGAGAAGTACAAGGATGCGAGAACTCCAAGATGATTGATGAAGAACTTATCGCGCAAGAACTTGGAGTTGTCGCGTGAACTTGATGTTCTAGCGTGAAAACATCTAGACAGTATATATAGATGTTTTTCCTTTGTATTCCAAAATTTATGTTCATTTCGTAAAAGTACACTGAGGGTGAGAGAGCAGAGAGTTGTGTGATAGGCCACCCGAGGGGAGCTCACCTTAGGTGGATCGAGCTTAAATGATGTATACTCCTTTGGTATTGTAATCATTTGATTAATAATATTCGATTGAGTTTGTTTAATGTTCGTTGATATCACACAAGCACACATCCGCCTTAATTTAATTATCAAGTGCAACAATATATGGAATCGATCGTGATCAGGATCTTACACTGGTGTATCTAAGGACGTCATTTTAGGGTTTAGTTAAAAGGGGTGAAAATTGCGGTTGACAAATAATACGCGTAACTTTCAATTTAGTTGTCATGGACAATCTCACTTTCATAATCATTAAAGTTTTATTTTTGACTTGCACTCGATTATGTATATCTCCTCATTTATTGATAAACAAAAGAAATTGAGTACAAAATGGAGTGTTAGTATATGATGATTATATGAGTGGGATTATTGTTATTAATAAGAGCGAAAGTCGAGTGTTATCGGTTATGCTGACAACATGAGGTATTATTGTCCAATGGTGCCTAGTTTGGATTCTTAAGATCTATTTCACTTATTATATATAACTAGGTTAGAAATCCGTGTTTTACATTGATTGAATAAAAGGTAATAAATTAAATAGTTAGTTAAGGTTTAAGAATTGTGAAATTATTATTTAAATTAGATATGGTTAAAATTACATATAAATAAGTAATAAATTAAAAATTGAAAAGAGATAGTTATAAATCAACAGAAATAAAAGTATGAGTATAATTAAAGAATATAAATAATAAAGTATTAAAAAAATAAAATAATATAATATAACTTGTTGAAATTAAAATTTTAGTAACATATAAGTTTAAGTTTAGTACTCTTTAAAAATAGTCATCTAATAAAATTAAATACCCGTGTATATTATATACTTGATGCAATTTACGATAACAAATAAATATTTATTATCATATATGCGTTGATTATATCAATAATACTAAATGTTAAATTACTTAGTGTTATTTGAATAGCTCACTTTAGCAATTTTAAAAAATGCCTTTAAGAATAAATTTACATAACTTTATTGTCACAAATAAATATATATTTTTAGTTGCAGTAATAAAAGTATCATATAATTATAAATATTATAGGGAAATTATAAATTATAACATTGACCGATGAGGGTATACATGTAATTTTTGAGCTTATTAAGTTTATAACTCATAAATTTATTAGATTAAAGTAAATTTATAACTCGTAAATTTATTATGTTTATAACTCGTAAATAATCACTTGTTAAATTTTATTAGATTAAAGATGTTGTGACAACAGGCAAATTTCAGGTCAATATTCGGCCTGACTTAGTCATAATTATTCATATTTTACATGAGTTTCAATTGAGTTCTAATCATTTAAGGTCATTTCATTCATTGCAACATTTCATGCTTAACATTTCATGCGTCGGTGATTCGGCGTAATTATCATTTTTACATGCGGTACATCCGACACACACGAATGTTGGTAATAATTAATATATATGTACCGATAAATACTTTAAAGTGTTTTGAAATATTTTAGATTCCAAATTAAATACATTAGAAAAGCTAAATTTATAAATAAACCTAATTGCGCAACTTGATATTTACCCGAAACGAATCATTTTAACGCGACTACTAGATACACGATGCATCATTAACATACAATCAATATTAAAATATATGATATTATATAAGTTCTTATAATATTTTTTTGTGTATTTTAAAAGGTAAAAAGTAAAAATATAAACATATGTAAAAATACCTATAGTGCTATAGATACCACCCAAATACCCAATACTACTTAAAATAAAACAAAACCCCCATTTCCCTACCCTTGAAACCATCCACCCCACCCATCATCTCACTTTTTCTTCTCCTCCTTTTTCAATGCAAGATTCCTTATTTACTTTATGTGAATTTTGAGAATTTTCATTTCATTGAAATTGCTTTTACGATGTTGAAAGACATGAACCTCCATTACCATTTTTGTAACTTCCATCTTGAATTGAATTTAAAAGGCTTGAGAGACAACATCTTCATCCACATTACACCTACACATTTCATCACGCTCATCTTCTTCCTCATCCTCCCCTCAAATTGGGCCAAAGCACCATCACCATCACCTCATTTTATTTCCAACTTCTTTTCTATATATCTTGGATGATTCAAATGCCATTGTTGAAGACCAAGTGATTTTTGAAGCTTCCAAGCATCCTACATCAATCCTTCCATCTTTTTAGCTTGTTTTTAGTGAGAACACTCTCTTTTTGTTTATATATATATATATATATATATATATATATATATATATATATATATATATATATATTATATTTCATTTATAATATTATTCATCTACTAGCTCATATGTAACAATCTTCATCCACAGAAGTCATTAAAATTAAAATGGTGTTGTTATCAACAAGGAGTTTCAAGAATAAAACTTCACACAAATCACTTTAACATGAACTAAATAATAAATCTTGTTCTTAAAAAATAAATATCCATATATCTATGTTTGACCAAGTTATATTTGGTTAGTAAGTTGTAATATGATATTACAAAAGTTGGGTTATGACTGGATGACTATTTGACAAAGATAACACATGACTTAGCTATCTTGACATGAGACTTAAAATATAAATTTATGGACTTTATAAAATTAGTTACTAGGTCACTTAAAAGATGGTTTAAGACAAGTTGGTAAATTGACTACAGTGGCTAATTAATTCATTAAATAGATTTTACTTTATAATATGCCAAAATTTCTTAATAAATTAAAGAAACCCTAATTTAATATATGTCAAGAACTAGACAAAATAAAAAAATAATTCTACTATGAAAATAATTAAATAATTATTTTATGGGCAAATATATATATTTATACATGGATTGTAAAATATGAAAGCTAGTGATTTTACTTGGATGTTAATATTTCAAATTATATTCCAATTAATATAATATAAATATTATTTTACATAAGATGATAAGATTATTTCAAATCCCTAAGTTCTATAATTTCATATGCAAATTACATAACTAATTACTAAACACTCGAGTCACGTCTCGGGTCGAGTCAAAATGATATTTAATTACCCAAACAATATGTCAACTTTAAAATACAAACGTTTTTGAACACTTTAAGCGAAGTATAATTTATTAATATTTTCTAAGTAATATATATATACATATTTCACAAATATCCATCTTGTGTCACCAAAGGGTCGTCGAGTCAAACACTTTCTTACCAAGTATGTGGATGAAATAGTTACATGCCTACATTACACGTAGGAGCAATTACTTAGACATAAGTTACCTTGATTGTTCCAGGGCGAACTTAGTTTGGATTTTCCCGAGCACTTTGGATACTTACATATTTTCACACCCGACTTACTTCACAGGTGAGTTTCACGGTCCTATTTTTACCTATTTTCATTTTGGGGGAGATTACATGCAAAATTACTATTTTCATGGACACAGTTAGTTATCAATGGTTTCACATGTTATATATGTTATTAGTTACCGTATGAAGTCCTCCGTTATCGGACCGTTAATTTATTTCCTAAAGCGAGGTAATCATGGATAGTACTATTGGGTTTGACTACCCCCACCCAGGTTAATTACCCTAACCTTGACTGGAGGTCGAAATGGGTGCATTATTAGCCTATTCACCCCCGTGCTTACGGTAGGCACGGGTAGGGGCAATATTTTATAGTTATAGTCTAGCTTCAGTTGCAGTGCTTATATAATATTGAAGTATTGTATGATCGACAATCAAATCATGGAAAGACTTATGGTCCATTACACTATTTACTATTACTTTAAAACCTATAAACTCAGTAACTTTTTGTTGACATATTTTTATGCATGTTTTCTCAGGTATTTGATATTTGCATCAATTTAAGCTAGCATTGATCATATTGCATTTAGGACATCATGCTGTTTGGGACATTTATTTTGTATTTTTTGTGTTTTGAAAACAATTTACATTAGTTCTACTGCTTCCACAATTTAACTCTGAAAACACTTATGTATTTTTAAACTTATTTGCAATGTATGTTCTACCAAATCATGTAGTGGTCGATCAATGACTATGATTCCATGACGTTCATGCCCGCGAGAGACCGTCGTGGTTGGGGTTACGACAGATTGGTATAAGAGCCATTGGTTATAGCAAACTAGGTTGCATTAGTGAGCCTAGACTATAACCATAGGGTCATCGCATAGTCATTACATTAAGTAATACCCTTACATGGATCATATTATACTCTCTATGTGGATGTTATTGCCAAATCTATGTCATCAGTGGTATACATTCTACTACAGCCTCCGGTGTCTAATGATGACGACACACTGATCGTAGATGCAGAGGAGGACCCAGAGGAAGATATAGAGGCCCTGATGACCGAGGAGGTCCTAGTGATGCCACCATCCCATATGCCTACCCTCTACCGTATAGCCCTCCTAGACGTACGAGGTAAATAAATCATCATAGGCTCTTCAAGACGTACCGGTCATAAGGGAACCCATGGAACATACCATTCCTATCTTGGTTGCTCGATGCGCTTAATATGACCACTAAATACAATAGCTACAATCGGACATAGACGATCTGAAAGAGATTAAAGATTAGAGACTAGAGATTTGGAGATGCTGACTAGACGTATGATGACGATTAATGATGATTGGTACCATAATAACTAGCTTTACACACTATACATGACCAGCTAAAGAATGTCTGGTGTGACATCATGCAAATGACACATGATTACAGTGGTTGAGTAGAAGGTAGCAGCAATAAAGATGAGGGCGATGAACGTCGAGCTATAAATAGCCACGTTGTAGACTTGAGATAAATTGGTTGTCTAAGCAACAAGAAAAAATCATTGGTTGTGAAAACATTATTTACATTCTGATTTCAAATAGGGAAACAATCTCGGTTCAAGGAGAATGAGACAGTACTTTTCTAGGAATCATCACGAGTATGAAGGCCCGAAAGTACTTATGAAAAGGCTATCATGTAATCTTGGCGCACGTGGTAGAGTAGCAAGTGGAGGAGAAAAGAATCGAGGACATACCTATCGTGCGAGACTTCCCGGAAGTCTTTCTCGAGGACTTTCCCGGACTTCTACCTCAATGACAAGTTGAATTTCGAACTGACTTGGTACCTGGAGTTGCTCCAGTAGCATGATCCCCATTCTGACTAGCACCATTAGAGATGCAAGAGTTGTCTAATAAATTGCAAGAATTGTTAGAAAAAGGATTCATAAGGCCAAGTTTCTCACCCTGGGAAGCTCCGGTCTTGGTTGTCAAGAAGAAGGATGGATCATTTCGAATGTGCATTGACTACCGAGAGTTAAACAAACTCACTATCTAGAATCGGTATCCACTTCCATGAATCGATGACTTATTTGATCAACTTCAAGGATCTAGCTATTACTCAAAGATTGATTTATGTTCGGGATACCACCAATTACGAATCCAAGAGGAGGATGTTCCTAAGACCGCATTCTGAACTCCTTATGGTCATTACAAGTTGATGGTCATGCCATTTGGGTTAACTAATGCACCAGTCATATTCATGGACCTTATGAATAGAGTGGAAAACCCTACTTGGATAAATTTGTGATCGTTTTTATCGATGACATTTTGATATATTCACAAACCAAGGCTAAGCACGAACAGCATTTAAGGTTGATCTTGGAACTACTCAAGGATGAAAAATTATACGTAAACTTCTCAAAATGCGACTTCTGGATCCGAGAAGTGCAATTTCTCAGGCATGTGGTCAACATGAAGGGAATACATGTCAACCCATCCAAGATAGAGGCCATTAAGAACTGGGAAGCACCAAAGACTCTGACCGAGGTGCAGCAATTCCTAGGACTGGAAGGTTATTACCGGCGTTTCATTGAGAATTTCTCCAAAATAGCCCAACCGTTGACGGCCTTAACCCAGAAAGACAAGAAGTTTGATTGGAGTGATAAACAGGAAGCATCATTTCAATTATTGAAGCAAAAACTATGTTGTGCACCAATTTTGTCCCTACCAGAGGGAACCGATGGTTTTGTTATGTACTGCGACGCACCACGACAAGGACATGGTTGTGTCCTGATACGGTATGGCAAGGTTATTGCTTACGCTTCTCGACAATTAAAAATGCATGAGAAAAATTACACTACTCACGACCTAGAATTGGGAGCTGACATTTTTACACTAATGATTTGGCGACACTATTTGTATGGTACCAAGTGTACTATATTCAGTGACCATAAAAGCCTTCAACACATCTTGGATCAGAAGGAACTGAACATGAGACAACGCAGGTGGGTTGAGTTACTAAACGAATATGATTGCGAGATTTGTTATCACCCTGGAAAGGCGAATGTTGTAGCAGACGCTTTGAGTAGGAAAGAACGAACCAAGAGTTTGCGAGTGCGAGCATTGGGAATGACAATCCATACGAGTCTAACTACTCAAATTCGAGACGCTCAGTCCGAAGCCCTAAATGAACAAAATTTGAAGGAAGAATCTCTTCGTTGTATGGATAAGCAATTTGAGGTCAAGTCTGATGGAGCTCGCTACTTCATAAATCAAATTTGGGTACCAAGTTTAAGGAACCTAAGAGATATTGTGATGAACGAGGCACACAAATCCAGATACTCCATCCACCCGGGCTCTAATAAGATGTATCAAGACCTGAAGGAGTTATACTAGTGGCCTAACATGAAAGCTGACATAGCCATCTATGTTAGCAAGTGCCTAACGTGTTCTAAGGTCAAGGCAGAATATCAAAAACCATCAGGATTACTTCACTAACCAGCGATTCCACAATAGAAATAGGAACATATTTCCATGGACTTCATCACAAAACTACCAAAGACATCCACTGGTTGTGATACGATTTGGGTAATTGTGGACCGACTAACAAAGTCTGCATTTTCCTACCAATTAAAGAAACTGATAAAATGGAAAGGTTGACTAGGATCTATATCAAGGTGGTTGTCTCAAGACATGGAGTGCCAATCTCCATTATCTCCGATTGAGACAGTCGATTCACCTCTAGATTCTGGCAATCATTACAAAAGGCCTTGGGCACACGATTGGATATGAGTACCGCATACCACCCCTAAATGGGTGGTCAAAGCGAAAGGACTATCCAAATATTGGAAGACATGCTTAGAGCTTGTGTGATAGACTTTGGACACCGCTGGGATACCATCTACCTCTAGTTGAGTTTTCTTTTAATAACAACTATCACACTAGTATCAAAGCTGCACCCTTTTAAGCACTATATGGAAGGAAGTGTCGATCACCATTGTGTTGGACTGAGGTAGGCGATAGTCAACTTACTGGTCCTGAGATCATACATGAGACCACAGAAAAGATTGCTCAAATTCAGAACCGACTCAAAGCCGCATGTGACCGTCAGAAAAGCTACGCTGACATGAGACGCAAACCATTAGAATTACAAGTGGGAGATAAAGTTCTACTTAAAGTCTCACCTTGGAAAGGAATTATTCGTTTTGGAAAACGTGGTAAGCTAAACCCTAGATACATTATGCCATTTGAAATCCTAGCAAGGATTGGTCCCGTAGCTTACAAACTCAAGCTACCACAAGAACTTAGTAGTGTTCATGACAATTTCACATGTCAAATCTGAAGAAGTATTTGTCAGACAAAACCTTAGTTATACCACTCGACGATGTTCAGATAGATGATCAACTTCATTTTTTTGAGAAACCTATAGAGATCATGGATCAAGAGGTGAAGAGGATGAAACAAAGCCGCATTCCCATAGCAAAGGTTTGATGGAATTCCAGACGAGGACCTGAATTTACTTGGGAACGTGAGGATCAAATGAAACTCAAATACCCTTACTTGTTTGAAAGCCTAACGACTACGAAAGACAACTTCTTCATCCACATTTCACCTACACATTTCATCACACTCATCTTCTTCCTCCTCCTCCCCTCAAATTCGGCCAAAGCACCATCACCATCACCTCATTTTATTGCAACTTCTTTTCTACATATCTTGGATGATTCAAGTGTCTTTGTTGAAGATCAAGTGATTTTTGAAGCCTTCAAGCATCCTACATCAACCCTTCCATCTTTTCTTGCTTGTTTTTAGTGAGAACACTCTCTTTTTGCTTATATATATATATAATATATATATATATATATATATATATATATATATATATATATATATATATATATATATATCTTTCATTTCATTATCTTATTCATCTACTAGCTCAGATGTAACAACCTTCATCCACAAAAGTCATTCATATTAAAATGGTGTTGTTATGAACAAGGAGTTTCAAGAATAAAACTTCACACAAATCAGTTTAACATGAACTAAATAATGAATCTTGTTCTTAAAAGATAAATATTCATATATCCATGTTTGACCAAGTTATATTTGGTTAGTAAGCTGTAATATGATATTACAAAAGTTAGGTTATGACTGGATGACTATTTGACAAAGATAACACATGACTTAGCTATCTTGACATGAGACTTAAAATATAAATTTATAGACCTTATAAAATTAGTTACTAGGTTACTTAAAAAGGGTTAAGACAAGTTGGTAAATGACTAAAGTGGCTAATTAATTCATTAAAGAGATTTTACTTTATAATATACCGAAATTTCTTAATAAATTAAAGAAACCCTAATTTAATATATTCAAGAACTAGACAAAATAAAAGAATAGTCCTACTAAGAAAATAATTAAATAATTATTTTATGTGCAAATATATATATTTATATATGGATTGTAAAATATGAAAGCTAGTAATTTTACTTGGATGTTAATATTTCAAATTGTATTACAATTAATATAATATAAATATTATTTTACCTAAGATAATAAGATTATTTTAAAAACCCTAGTTTCTATAATTTCATATGTAAATTACATAACTAATTACTAAACACTCTAGTCACGTCTCAGGTCGAATCAAAATGATATTTAATTAACCAAACAATATGTTAACTTTAAAATACAAAGGTTTTTGAACACTTTTAAGCGAAGTATAATTTATTAATATTTTTTAAGTAATATATATACATATTTCACAAATATCCATCTTGTGTCACCAATGGGTCGTCGAGTCAAACACTTTGTTACCAAGTGTGTGGATGAAATAGTTACACGCTCACATTACATGTAGGAGCAATTACTTAGACATAAGTTGCCTTGATTGTTCTAGGGGAACTTAGTTTGGATTTTCCCTAGCACTTTGGATACTTACATATTTTCACACCCGACTCACTTCACAGGTGAGTTTCACGGCCTCATTTTTACTTATTTTTATTTTGGGGGAGATTATATGAAAAATTACTATTTTCATGGACACAGTTAGTTATCAATGGTTTCACATGTTATATATGTTGTTACTTACCGTATAAAGTCCCATGTTATTGGACTGTTAATTTATTTCCCAAAGCGAGGTAATCATGGATAGTACTATTGGGTTTGACTACCCCCACCTAGGTTAATTACCCTAACCTTGATTGGAGGTCTAAATGGTGCATTATTAGCCTATTCACCCCCGTGCTTATGGTAGGCATAGGTAGGGGCAATATTTTACAGTTATGGTCTAGCTTCGGTTGTGGTGCTTATTTAATATTGTAGTATTGTATGATCTACAATCAAATCATGAAAAGACTTGTGGTCCATTACACTGTTTGCTATTACTTTAAAACCTGTAAACTCACTAACTTTTTATTGACATATTTTTATGCATGTTTTCTCAGGTATTTGATATTTACATCAAGTTAAGCTAACATGGATCACATCGCATTAAGGGCATTCATGCTGTTTGGGACATTTATTTCTGTATTTGTTGTATTTTGAAAACAATTTACATTAGTTCTACTGCTTCCGCAATTTAACTCCAAATACAATTATGTATTTTTAAACTTATTCAAAACGTATGTTATACCAAATCATGTAGTGATCGATCAATGACAATGATTCCATGACGTTCATTCCCCGCAGGAGACCGTCGTGGTTGGGGGTGTGATAGATGTGTATCAACAGGTTGCTGCAAGAGAATTAAGCATAGGTTTAAGCAATTATTTAAGGCCATATAATTAAGTTTATATAGTCACTTCTATTTTATATATCCAGTAAATGATTATGTCTAGTGCTGATCAGCTACACCTTTACTCTTTTATTAATATAAATTATTCTACTGTTAAAATATAAAAAAATCTTTTTAACATCATTTATATTAAAATGGTTGGTGTTATACCTTGTAAATAATATTTTAACACTTTATTATTTTTTAAAATCATTTTAAAACATATATAAAATTACTCAATCATAAAAAAACTAAAATAATGAATAATTAAAACCATAGAAAAAAAACATATTTAAAGTATGTTTGCTTTAAGATAATTTAATTTAGAAGAAAAGTCAATTTGATCATATTTATGATTTTTCATAATTTATAAGAGAGATGTGTGGGAAAACATGTTTGTTATGGTTGTAAAATGCTACCACGTGTCTCATTAAACCTACTTTTATTATATACTATAGAAATAGACTATTTGAACTTCTCACATGATGCCACAAGAATTTTGTCTATGTGCAAAACATAAAGTATTGTTAACAATAATATTAGGACAAAATTACAATAAACGTCCTTTATGTTTATCAAAAGTTGCAGATATTGTCCTTTATCTTTAAAACGCTCACACTTTGTCCTTTATGTATAGAAAATGTTGCCTGTTATGTCCTTTAAACAAATGTCTATTAGATTATTGTGTTAAGTCAGTTCATATGAGAAGCACAAAAGGGCACAATGGACTTTCCACTACCCATTTTAATCAATCACCCCCTCCCCTTTCAAATAAACAAAACCCTACCTGCACACACCATGTTCGAAGCTTGAACCCCTCATAATGGGAACTTTTCATGTCCGTAGTGAAGAAGATGCCTACGATCTTAATGAAATTTACAATATTTTCATGGTCTTGTTATTTACTAATAGGTCTATTTCAATCAAATAGGTTTAATATATGTTATACGGCTTTGAAAATGCAGGTACGTATCTAGAGCTTTTCACACTCAATGTGCATCATGGTGGTTATTTCCCCCAATTCCCATATCGTAGGTATGAAAATGGACAAGTAATTGTGGTGGATTTCTTTGATAGAAACAGATTTTGTATGGAAGACTTGGAAGAGCTTAGAAAATAGATAGGTTTTGATTTGAGTAATTACCTATTTCTATTACCCAGAGGTGATTTTCAAACTGGAATTATGAGTTTGAATAATGATACAGATATTTCAAAATTAAGAATTTGATGTTTTTGAGGAATATAATAAAAACAAAGAAGAAAATGATAATGAAAGTGAATTTGATGTAGATGATATTGAAGATGAAAGTGAATTTGATGTAGATGATGAAGATGAGGTAGACGACATAGAAGCTGACATGTTGGCCTACAAGTTAAATATTGATATTGAAAATGAAGTATATGGTGATGTAAATGAAGCTGGTGTGTTGGAGGCAATAGACAATGATGAATTTGATAATGGGTGTGAGTCTGATAAAAACATTGAGAGTATAAAAAAAAGGAGATTGAAATATATTTAAAAGGCTATTGGTGATGAGAAAAGTTTATTTGTGGGGAAAATGTTTGATAGTAAGAATGGGGTGAAAGCCTTTTTGAAGTAACATACGGTTTAACGTAGAAGGCAATTAAAGGTGGTTAACGATGACAATATTCGGCTGAGGGTACTATGTGCAGGAGACTTAGAAACAGGAGAAAGTGAGTTTAACAAGGAAAGTGAAATACCAACAAATGGATCTAAAACATCTAACAAGTTTTTATGCATTTGGACTTTGTTAGTATCAAATGATGAAATTTCAGATACATGGATGGTGAAGACATATATTTCTACCCATAAATTTCTTCAAACTAGGAAAATAACTGCATGTACATCCACTTTTATATCAAAACACTTGATGGATCAAATTGAGGAAAATCCTTCCATCCTCGTAAAAGTAGTTCAAGAAAAATATCTAAGAAAAATTGAAGTTGAAGTTTTAAGGATGTAAGATTACAGGCCAGTTCCAAAGCAGTACAACAACTTCAAGGGGATTTCAACTCACAATATGGATTGCTTAGAGATTATGTTGGGGAACTCATGAGGAGAAAACCTGGGAGTACTGTAAAGTTAGATTTTGAACTATCCCCAGATCCAGCATGTATAACTAGAAAATTTAAGAGAATATACATTTGGTTAGGTCCACTTAAAGAGGGGTTCAAACTATTGGGAGAGACTTGCTTAGGCTTGATGGTGCTTTCATGAATGGACCATATACGGGTCAAGTTCTAATGGCTGTTGGTCCTAATAATGGTATATACCCGCTTGAATATGTTATTGTGGAAACATGAAACATAGATTCATGGAAGTGGTTTTTAGAGTATCTTAGGGATGACTTGAATCTTTACATCAATTCAAACTTCACTTTCATATTAGATAGGCAAAAAGAAAAACTTTACTTTATGTATGTTACATATCTTTTTGTTATTTTATATATCATGTGTAATCTGGTTTATGTTAACTTAGGGTCTATGTCAAGCCATTTCAATAGTATTTCCAATAGCTGAGCATAGGTTTTGTGTAAGGCACATTCATGAGAGTATGAAGCTATCTTTCAAGGGTAAGGCATCTAAAGACGTATTATGGAAGCTTGTAACATGTACAATCGTTGTAAAATTTGAAAGAAGCATGGATGAGTTGAAAAAACTAATTCAGAAGCACATTTATGGTTATCAAAAATCAACCCTAAACATTGGTTAAGATCTTTTTTAGGTATATATTGTTGCTTCATTCTGATGTAATAAGTAAACCATTTATTTATTATGCTATTGATTTCCACAGGAAGAGCACTTTCTTATATGCTACTAAATAACATGTGTGAAATATTCAACTCTAAATTACTGGATGGTCAAGATAATCCAATCATCACTGCATTAGATTACATTATTGATTATTTGATAACCTAATGGTCCACTAACACCCGCTGTAAGAAAGTTATTTGAAAACATCAAGAAGGATGCTATAAAGTACCATGTTACTTGGAATGGGGGTGAGCAGTTTTAGGCTGTTGGACCATTTCACGATCAGTGTGTGGTTGATATTTCTCATAAGGCAGCACCTACAGGAGATAGGAACTTACTAGAATGCCTTGTAAACATGTAGTTGCAACATTATGGAATATGGCAAGCTTTGGTCAACAAATTGGCATTCCAGAAAGTTGGGTGCATTTGGTGTACATATTGGTGACTTGGAAGAATGTCTATAGTTTCAAGATATTTCCTATTAATGGAATGCATTTATGGGAAAGAACATAACTACCAACTTCAATCACCCCACCAACTTGTGTTTTGAATTTATGTATGTTGTTTGGATGTTTGAACAACATGGATTTTATGTCTTTTTGAACTACTATTATGATTGGTATTACTATCTGGATTTTATGTCTTTTTGAACCACTTTTATGTATGGTATTTATATCATGGAATTTTGTCTTTTTGAACCACCTTTATGTATGGTATTTATATCATGGAATTCATGTCAATTCTTATGTATGGTATTTATGTAATGGATGTATGCTATTTATATATGTTGAAGGTATGGATGTGGAAGGTTATGGATGCTGGCCATAATGGATGCTATCGAGAATAGAGGCAGAAGTTTTGATTCATTTAAATCTATAGAAAAACAATAATGGGTTCATTTATAATAAGCTATGTTTCATTTAAAGCAATCTACACAAACTGCTATGATTCATATTGAACAAGTTATGATTCATTTAATTCAATTTTAAGGTCAAACTGCACAAACAATGCATTTCATTTAGATCATTTGGAACACTCGATGCATTTTATTTGGACATAGCATTGAATTTCACTTATGATGCAAATATCTCACTTAAATTTCATTTTCAACAACCTATGCATTTCATTTACATCATTTCAACAAGATACGTGTAAGGTTTACACTTAAAGGCTGATGCAACCAAGGCATCCGAAAAGCTCCCAGCATGCATGCATGCAGTACAGAGTAAAGTTACTTTGGAAGTTTTACACCACTCAAAGGAAATAAGCTAAGTGTAAAATCTTCTGAAGCCAAATGACAAAATCTTCCGAAGCCAAAGATGAAGTCTTTCAAAGCCAAAGATGAAGTCTTTCAAAGCTTCAGAGACAAAGTCTTCCAAAGCCAAAGATTGGTTTCTTTCGAAGACCGAGAAGACATGCTTTCTCTGATCACCTTTTGACAAATGCTAAACAAGTTTCCACTACCACTCTGAAGACTCCCCAACTTATATGAGTTGGTGAAAAGGTCCATGCTTTTGTCAACTGTAGATTATGGTCATTGGTCTGTAACTTTCTACTTTTCTTCCTTTTATCCTTTTTGTAATAGATTAGGATGTGAGCTATGGCATGTCATAGTCACTTGTCAAAAGGAAATCTATCTTTTGACTTTACATTGATCTTGTTGTCTAGATTAGTATATCTAGCTAGCCTTCAAAGTATGGCCAGCTGTGGGATGTAGTATAAAGTGTCTCAAGTACTTGATCCTCATGTATGCTTTTGTAACACTTGTAAGAACATGAGAGCAATATACATCATTCTTGAAAACCATTGTTGATTGTTCTGGTTCTTGTTCTTTTACCTGTGTTCATTGTATCATCTAACAGATTCCCTATTTGATCTGCTAACTGTTTCATATCTCTCCACCTTGTGAAAATATTGCATTGACCACCCTTCACCGGTCCTGCAATTGGTATTAGAGCATTCAGGCTCTTGATTGTAAGATCTCACAATCTTTGATCAATTTAGTTTCACTGAACACTTAACAACTCAAATGGCAGCTCTTACTCAAGCTGATATGGAAACCGGTACTATGACAAAGTCTCCACTGATCACTCCTGCTGACTTTGATACTTGGTGCCAACGTATGGAAGGGTTCATCAAGTCTCAAGATGGCAGGATGTGGAGATTTGTTATCAAAGGACCTCACATCCAAAGTACCTCTTCAGCCACTACTGGAGGTGGGATGATACCAAAAGATATGGCTGACTATTCTGAAGAAGACCGGAAAAAGATTGACAAAAATCAAAAAGCCATGCCTACCCTCCAAACTGCTCTTCCAATCTCCATATATAGAGGCTTCAAGAAGTGTAAAACTGCTAAGTAGCTCTGGGATGCACTGAGGCTCATGAATGATGGGTCTGAGGAAGCTAAAGAGAACAAGAAAGACCTCTTGAAGCAGCAGTTTAAGAACTTCACCTACAAGACAGGTGAAACCATGACTCAACAATACTTCAGGTATGTTGAGATTATGGACACTCTGACTGATGTTGGAGTAAAACTTGAGAACAGGGACATAGTGACAAAGTTCATGTTCTCTCTTCCTAGATAGTGGACTCACTATTGTGTGGCCATCAAGAGAACTGAGAACCTCTCTACCCTTACTCTCACAAAGCTATATGGTATCCTCAACGGCTACCAGATGGAGATGAACATGCAAAATCCATCAAGCAGCTCTTCCAACAATCAGCAGAGTTCAGCCCTTCATGTGGTTGAAAGGGATAGCATAGAACCATAGCATCATCTTATATGTTTTCCTGAAAACTCATAAAAGGGTCTTTTCATCACCTTCCTCGAGACACCAAAGGAGAGCTACATCCAAGGAAGCCCATTCTAAGAGACAAGCTCTGCACAAGCCTTTATGTCTACTGATGAAATTTTGGCAACTTTCTCTTCACCCTTGAAGACTTGGACTGTATCCATCCAGATGATCTGGAGTATATGAAGGTAGTCCAGCGGATGGCTCTTCTCACTCACAGGGCCAAGAAGTTCTACAAGAGGACAGGGAGAAAGTTTCATAGCAATGTGGCCACTGGAAAGTTTGGACTGGACAAAAGCAAAGTGTAAGTGTTACAAATGTAACCAGATGGGCCACATTGCTAGAGAGTGCAAGGCACCAAGGAAATGGTGTCCAAGCACAATCCAGACCAAACTACACTGATGCAACTCCAAGAACCGAGAAGCCAAGCCAACCTAAACAACATGTTATTGTTGCTGTTGAAGAAGGAGGCTTTAAATGGAGCTTTTAGGTGGATGATGCCTCTCCAAACCAAGCACTAATGGCTGATCATGAAGAAGCTAAGGTATTGGAACATCTTTGTACCCTTGAATGCATTACTAAAGTTAAAATGTGTAGGTCCTATAATTTGGAAGTGAGATCTGATGTTGAGTCCTTGAACATTTTAAAAGCTAATTTTAAAAGAGCTGAAAATGACTATAAACATAAAAAAGAAGATTTAGAGAAAACCATTTCAACTTTTAACCATGAGCATACAAATTACAGGACTTAGATCAAAGATCTCTGATGATCTAGTATACGTTGGACTCACCATAGTTATTAGGATTATTTGGTTATGTATGTAATAGGTTGGATGTTAGTTTGTTTCCTTGTCATTTGCATTTTTATAGTTTCTTTGACCCAGCGAAACTACGGGCGAAACTACAGTTTCGCTCGTAGTCAGTTGTCCTAAGTCACCCGGCAAACCTGTAGTTTGCTACCGGGTGAATCTATTTGATGGTCAAGACAGCGAATCTAGCATTGCTTATAAATTGTCATGTTTTTATCTTTGTAAGCAAGTTTTTGCAAAACCCTAATACTGATATATCTTCGTTGCAACTATGTGTGTCGGCTGGAAGTTCATTTATCATTATTTTTGAGCCATTGATTGATTATTATTGCTTAGATTCTCAAATTGTTCATTATGTTATTGATATTGTGGTGTTGATTCAGTGGGAATTCCTTGTTTACAAATCAATTGCACTGTTATATCGATCAAAAGGACCAACAATATGGTATCAGAGCCATTGTGCTCTTGATTGATTGGTTTTTTGAGTATTTCGAACAAAGTTACTGTTCCATTCCTTAATGATCTGTTTTGCTTGTTTCTTACATGGATATTGATTGAGGCTTATGCATTTTGGGTGTGGAAAGCTATAGAAATCATCAGATCTCAAATCCATTAAGATTTGGATGAGTTTGGATTGATTTTGTACTGAAAAAGGTTTTCAGATTCGTCGGGCGAATCTAGATATCTTCCAACGAAACTGCCACTTGTTTCAGGGAATTTACAAAGTTCGTGGTGTTTGGTTCTGGTTTCCTTGTTTCAGCGAAAGTAGCTCTTTTGAACGAAAGTTTAACTTCCTTGATTGCCATAGCAAGCGAAAGTGTTACCGAATTTGTCTTAGAATGAAAGTTCTACTAGTCTCAACGAAATTATCGCCAAAACTAGAGTTTTCAAGAACTAATTCGGGCGAAACTGCTATTTGCTCACAAGTGAATCTACAAGCGAAGTTGTCAGTGAATCTAGATTCTTCAGCAAAATTAGTACGGTATAAAGAATGACATCCACCAATATCACCATTTCTGACTTGGAGAGTGTTGCTCCCAATAGGCCACCGAGGCTTATAAATGATGATAATTTTGAGGACTGGAAACGATGTTTAAAAACCTTCTTTTACTACACTGATCATAATCAATGGGAATCAATAGTAAACGATCCACACACTCCAACTGTCACTGTTGGTCAAGTTACCTCACCAAACACTGATCCATCTACCTTTACCAATAGAGACCTCAAGCTAATCAATCATGATCAGAAAGCTTTTGGAGCTTTAGCTTTATGTTTATCTCGGGACATCTACAACTGCTTTGCTGAACATAAGAATGTAAAATCTTTATTTGATTCTCTGTGTGAATTTTATGATGGAAATGAGGATTTGAAGGACAGGAAAGCTCAAGCTGAAAATGAGTTCAATTCTTTCGTAGGACATAAGAATGAAAGCCTTACTGATATTACACATAGATTTTTATCTATCTCAAGCACCTTAAAGAAGTATGATGAACATTTGGGTAACCATGAACAAGTTACTAAGCTCTTGGACTCACTCCCACCGCAATGGAGCTTGCAAGTTAGGATGTTGAAGCGGGAAAGAAACTTCACTGATTACAAACTTATGGATGTAATCAACAAATTGAAATCTTTTGATTTGGATTTGAAAAGGAGGAAATACGATCAATCAATGATGCCAGCCATAGTATATCCACAAAATGTTGCATTAATGTCATCCGTTAGAAACTCGTCTATGTATGGTTGAGCTTATGGTGGTTCTACAGGATATGGCGTATCAAACAAGTCCAGTGGTGGCTCTACAAGTGTTGGTTCAATCTCAAAGCCATCTGTCACTGCTCAAATTCCATCTGATACAATGGCATTATTCGAAATATTTGTACATAGCTATGAAGCTCTGGTTGCGAGGGACTGAAGGGAAAAGGAATGACTGTTGAAGACATGTATCAGGTAGATCCTGATGATTTAGAGGAAACTAATATCCAATGGTAGATGGCCATGCTCATACTGCTCGTAAGAAGATTCATGGAACGAACTGGTAGGAGGAGCTTTGGAAGTCAAAACCAGAACTCTAAGCTTGGCTTTGATAAGTCAAAATTAAGATGCTTTAATGACAAACAGCTGGGGCACTTTAAAAGAGAATTTCCATCTCCTATCATCACTGAACCAGAAACTTCTGGAACTTCAAAAGTTATCCTAATCAACAGGGAAGAAGCTAAGCCCAAGAAGGAAACAACACTTATTTCAAACTTTGATTGGAGTGCTGAGATTAAGGAAACTGAAGAAGAAATCAATCATGCGCTAGTGGCTGAGATGGTGAACAGTGATGTCAATTCTGTTGAGGACTTTTATCCTTTCAGGGAGTTCAAGAGTGAGATTCAAGGAGAAGCCATTGGTGAAAGTGGTGAGCAACAAGTTCAAGTTGAAGAGGTGAAGACTGGGAAGTTAAAGAAAAAAAAAGGTAATTATGAGAATGTTGAAGAGAAAGTGACAGTTTGTGAAGTAAGTGAAGGGAAGAAGGATGCCTGTAAAGAAGAAAAGAAGGAGGAAAGTGAAGCTGAGGAGATTAGGAAGAAAGCAGCAGAGGAAGAAG
Source organism: Flaveria sonorensis (assembly GCA_025506505.1). Classification (NCBI taxonomy): domain Eukaryota; kingdom Viridiplantae; phylum Streptophyta; class Magnoliopsida; order Asterales; family Asteraceae; genus Flaveria; species Flaveria sonorensis. The sequence goes on along the minus strand of CM046435.1, from coordinate 12,160,199 downwards.
AATGAAGGAAGAACACTCCGGTTTGTTAGTGTGAAAAGGCCCTGGCTACTAAAAAGGTAGTTATGGGTCTCCCTTATGAGGTAAAATGTGTTCTCCTCCATGCAAAATTCATTTATTTGGGGTATATAAAGCTAACAGACTATTATTAGAAAATGAAAAATAATTAAAACAAATAAATAAGGAACTTAAAACAAATGAGTCTAAATTTTTTATCAAGTTAAATGAAGCTTTAAAAGAAAATGAGCATTTAAAAAGAAATCTTTTGAAAAGAAACGTTGAAATAAATGCTTTATCTAAATGTGTAGCACTTGCTGAATTTGAAACAAGCAAATTAAAAACTAAACTTGAAAAATGGACAATTTCTAGGATGAAACATGAGGAGCTTTGCAAGAAACAACGTGGGGCTAGAATTAAGACTGGTTTGGGAAGTGAAGAAACCACTCATGTTTATCCTCCTCCAAGTACTTATTGTTATTCTCCTATGCCTATGCCTCATCCAACTAATGAATTAATTTAGAAAGACACTAACAGTTTGTATGCTGGTTTAGAAGGAGTGAATCATAAGGAGATTCGGGAAGAATATGATTATGGTGAAAGTAGTGGTCTGGGCAGCTCTAGTCTTGACATTTTAGATTCCAAAAAGTCTTCAATAGACAATAGTTTAAGTAGATTTGTTTCCCAAACGTCTATTATAGACAATAGCATATGTAGTTCTAGTTCTAACCCAGCTTGTTTGTCTTCAGATGTCTATGAATCAAATCATGATGTTTCAAATGCTCGTGTTAGTAGAAATGATGGTTGTTTAAGTAAAGCTTCAAATAGACATACTAACTCAAGTTGCTTTGAAAAGTTTCTTTCTCATCCTATCCCATCTTTTACACCAATTTGGATCTCTAAACCTAAAGAGATAGAAACAACTTTCTCAAATGTTAGAAACATTAATGTAAATGAATCAGAATCTACTAAAATTAAGGTCACAAAGGAAATATTAAAAGAATCATATGACTGTTGTAGCAATTCTAATTCACACATGTCTGAATGTGTGGAAGAAATATTAACTGATCAAGCGTCTGTTTCAAAATGTAATAAGAAAGGTTTAAAGTCCAGGTGTTTTAGATGTGGGAAGGATGATCATGTTATTAAAACCTACTCTGCGTTTGTTAGTAGAAATGTAAATAGTAGTTCTATACAAAGTAGATTAAATCATTTCGTAAATAATTTTTTCTATAAAAAATCCTCTATTCCGAGACCTAAGTCAGTCAAGACTTGGGTCCCGATTTCCAAATCTTAACATTTTTTTATTATATGCCAGGAACATTCCAGAAGTGCTGTCAATAGCTTCTGGCATGTTGATAATGGATGTTCAAGGCATATGACCGGGTTGAAGGACCTACTCTTATCACATAATAAATGGAGGATATGTCACTTTTGCTAGAGACAAGAAAGGTGGAAAGATGATTGGTCAGGGAGAAGTCTCAAATGGTTCCTTGACTCTAGAGAAAGTGAACTATGTTCCAGAATTGGCATTCAATCTATTAAGTGTATCATAAATCTGTGATAAAGATATACCAGTGTGTTTATGTTAAATGAATGCCTGTTTCTCAAACTAGAGTTTATTATTCCAAAAGATTTAGTGATCATGCGTGCTCCAAGAAAGAATGATACTTATCTTCTAGATATGGGATCACAAGAATCTACCTCCACTGTGACATGTCTCCTGTCCAAAGCTTCATCTTCTGAATTCTTTCTTTGGCATAGACGATTAGGACATGTTAATTTCAAACATATAAATAATTGGTTAAAACAATCTTGTGAGGGGGCTACCACTTAAAGATTTTTAGTGGTAGAAAAATGCATGGCGTGTGCTCAAGGAAAACAGCACAAAAAGCCACACAAGCTTAAGCTTGAAAACACATTTTCAAAACCCCTTGAATTGTTACATACTTATTTATTTGGTCCTATTAGTGTTAAATCTATTGCTAAAAATTCTTATTGTTTGGTTGTTACAGATGATTATTCAAGACACTCTTGGGTAAGATTTCTAGCAAACAAGGGAGATACTACAGAAGAGCTTCAGAAGCTGATCCTCTCAATTAAAACAGTCAACAAAGGAATGTAATGGCCATCCAAAGTGATACTGGTACTGAATTCAGGAACCATATCTTTGACTCCTTCTGTGCGAGCAAAAGGACTCTCAGACAGTTCAGTGCTTTAGGACACCTCAACAAAATGGTGTTGCTGAAAGAAAGAATCGAACCCTTATTGAAGCAGCAAGAATTATGCTGATTGAGTCAAAGCTTCTAATTATTTTCTAGGCAGAAGCTGTCAATTGTGCTTCCTATGTACTTAACAGGGTTCTCATTATGAAAGACAAAATGAAGACTCCTTATGAGCTTCTTCATAAATGAAACCCTTGATTAACTTCTTTTGCTCATTTGGTTGCTCATGTACTTTGCTAAACACTCAAGCAGAAGTCAAAGTTTGGTGCAGTTTCTGATGAATGTTTCTTTGTTGGCTGTTCTTCCTCACAAAAGGCGTATAGGGTCTACAACAAAAGAACCCGTATTGTGCAAGAATCATTTTATGTTGATTGGCAGGTGTCTAATTTTCCACACATGGGGTCAGACCCAGCATGGTTTTATGACTCAAATACTGTCTTCAAATCTTTCAACATTCCAGTGATGATGATGTTTGTCCTTAAACCAATGTGCAAATCATTCCTCCAACCGAACCCTTCCACCCAAACCTCATCCACAACCACAAATTGACCCTCCACCTCAACCTCCACTTGATGTTCCACCTACACCTCCACCACAACCGATTCCTCTATCCCAACACACTTCTCCTTCACAACCATCACAAACTACTTCTTCATCTTATTCCAATTCATTAACCCTTAACACTAACTTCAAAACCTTAAAAGACCATCCACATGATTACATCATTGGTTCCATTACAGATGGAGTGAGGACACGGAGTCAATCTTGTTTGATAAATGAATGTCTCTATGCATGTTTATTGTCTCAAATCATTCCCAAAAATATCTCAGCAAGACTTCTAGACCCAATTTGGGTTGAATCAATGCAGATGGAGCTTCAGCAGTTCAGGAAACTAAAAGTTTGGCAATTAGCTGATCTTCCTCCAAACAAGTTCACCATTGGTAGTAAATGGGTATACCGGAACAAACCAGATGATCGAGGAGTTATAATAAGAAACAAATCCAGGTTAGTTGTTCAGGGATTTGCTCAGGAGGAGGGCATTGACTATACTGAAGTGTTTGCTCCAGTTGCTTGCAATTGAAGCCATCAGAATCTTTCTTGCACACGCGGCTCACAAAAACTTTAAAGTTTTTCAGATGGACATGAAGTATGCATTTCTCTATGGGAACATTGATGAGGAGATTTATGTTTTTCAACCTCTAGGTTTCGAGGATCTATATTTTCCTAGCAAAGTATATAAACTTGATAAATCCTTATATGGATTACATCAAGCACCTCGCATCTGGTATGAAACTTTGATACAATATTTGCTCAGCAAGGGTTTCTCTTGTGGAACTATAGACATGACTCTATTCAAGAAGGAAATTGAAGGTGAAATGCTGGTTGTTCAAGTGTATGTTGATGACATCATTTTTGGGGTCAACGAATGAGAAACTGTGCAGAGAGTTTGAAGAAGTAATGAAGGATCGGTTTGAAATGAGCATGACAGGGGAGCTGTGCTTTTTCATGGGGTTGCAGGTTGAACAAAAGCCTGCTGGTATTCTGATTCACCAAGAGAAATACGTTCTAGAGATTCTCAAAAAGTTCAAGATGGATGATTCTTCTCCAGAACTCACTCCATTCACTGCTCAAACCTGTTTAACTCCAAATGATAATGGGAAATCCATGGATGCTTATCGCTATCATTCTATGATCGGATCCCTCATGTATCTCATGGCTAGCCATCCTGATATTACATTTGCAGTATGCTACTATGCCCGTTTTCAAGCCAACCCAAAAGAATCACATGAAAAAATTGTTAAAAGCATCTTTCGTTACTTAAAAGGTTCCTCTCGGTTGGGTCTTGGGTACCCAAAAGGAGGGAACTTTGATTTACATGCGTATTCTAACAGTGATCATGGTGGTTGCAGGATCAATAGGAAATCTGTCACTGGCGGATGTCAATATCTCGGAGATTGTCTTGTTTCATGGCAAAGCAAGAAGCAAACAACAATATCTCTATCTACAGGAGGCTGAATATGTTGTTGCATCCAGTTGTTGCTGCCAAGTGCTTTGGATACAACATCAGATGATGGATTACGGAATCAATTTCCTTCATACACTACTTTTCTGTGATAATGAAGCTGCTATTGGAATTGCCAAAAAATCCAATTATCATACTCGCACCATGCACATTGAAACAAGAATTTATGCCATATAGGACGCTCAGGAAAAGGGTTTTATAGATATTATTCCAATTGATACAAAAAATCAAAGAGCAGATCTTTTCATAAAAACATTTGATAAACCTTGTTTTTATGAATTGATCTCAATGTTGGCTTTAATATCTTTTTAAAACCTCGTTTCTTAACCAAGTGTGTAAATATCTGTAAATAACTCCGTTTTGTTTTTTATATACATATAAACTTTTACTGATAAACTTTTGAGTCCCATATGTCTTCACATCTTTGATCTTTTACAAAAAAAAAATTATATATATTGAAATTTCTATTGCATGGCTGCTAAAAAGAAATTTCGGGGGAGAATAAAGATTAAATTCTTAGGTTTATCAATTTTGTCTTTTCAGGAACTTCAAGAAAAAGAAGTTTGAAGGAGGTCAACAACCTTGTGTTGGGATATGCATGGTAGGCTTAGCCTGAAAACAAAGTAAACAGTGATCATGTAGCTTAATTAAAGTTTAAGAACTCGGTGATAAGGATTATCCTCCTGATATTTCAGCCTGCACAAAGTTACAAGACCTATCAAAAATAGGTTAAGAGTTTCAAATCTCTGCTTTGATTGTTTCAATATCTCCCCATCACCTTGTCTCTGGATTGATGCTTCTCGTTAGCTCTTCAGAGATATATCTTGTGCTTGTCTCCTCTGCTATGTGTGAACATTGACCTGGAGTGATGATCTCCTCTGTTATACGTGAGTATAGACCTGGAGCTCTCATCAGCATGTTCTGATGATCTTCTCTGTTATACGTAAGTATAGAACTGAAGCTCTCATCAGCAAGTTAAGATGGTCATCTCCCCTATTATACGTAAGTATAGACCTGAGCTCTCATCATATGTTCCTAAATAAAGGCATAGTGATTCTTAAATTAAGAATCATTATTGAAAACTCAAAAGAAACTAAAGCAGAGTTAATCATATTGCTCAATAAACCATGAGGATAGGATAAGTACTTTGCCGAATGTCTGTGGGAACCAAATCATCTGAGTCTCTGAAAATAAACCAAAACATGATAAAGACAGTTGCAGATTACATGTTGAAAAGAATAAGGCATGGGCTTAAAAGGACAAACATATCAGTAATCCCGCCAATCTTAGACTCTCTGGATCAACTTCTTGAAAAAGAAGTGTCTATATTCTTCTATTCTTGCCTTTTTCTTTTACCGTGTGCTTTATGTCATTTTATTTTATTTTAATTTTTAATCTTCTTTTATTTTTTATTTTGTTTGTGTTGATATTATGGGGTGAAGAATGTGTTTCATGAAATTTTTTGTAAATATAAGACTTTATTTTTCAAAATTTAAAAAGTGTTAGGTTCCAGCGAAACTAAGTATCGCTGGCTGTTTCGCTTAGCGAATCTATAGATTCGCCGGCAAACTCACTGTTCACTGGGATACATGACTTTGTTTGTGATGCTGAGCGAAACTATAGTTTCGCTGCCAGCAAACTAAGTCCTAAATATTGCACAGTGTGAAAATTGTTTCACATATTCAATTGCGAAGATATAACCTAGTTTCTCTGCGATTTTATACCCACATTCTTCAAAATCAATTTCCGTAGCGATTGTTTGGTTCTGAGTGCTTAGGTGGGTGTTTCGAACCTGTTCATAAGCATTAATTGAGGTTTTATACTCTAGACAATAGTTCTAGATTGATTCGTTGGATCGGGAGGTTCGCTGATTCGTTCAGCGAAACTGCTAAACCACCAGCTAATCTGCACGAAAGTTCAATGTCCCGAGCGAAAATATCTCGTTATGCTGACCGCATGTACTTGATAGTTTCACCAGGACAATTTCAGCAAAACTACTGTCACACCCTCGCTAAAGCGGAAACACGAGGATGCGACGGACGGGATCGTCATAACACATTGGGGGTTCAAGAGAATATCTAAAGGTATTCTCCGTACATGGGTCATGACGTCGCCCAACACATAGGAACACATGTCAAGGATAGTCACTACCAGAACGTCATACCAAAATGCATAATCATACTAAAGCTCCATACAGAAACAAATCAACACAATTGTCAAACAATAAAAATCTCAAATTATCAAAATTACAATCCATAAAACCCAACAATCCACAACATGTCCCAAAGGTCTCTTGAATGTCTAATGCTCCTAGTGGAGCGGTCTCGTCTAAGTCTACAGCCATACACCTAGACTTCATTACCTGACAAGATATGCTCTAAAAAGGTCAACATACGTTGGTGAGTTCACAGGTTTATAAGTACAAATATTTTGCCGTGTATAACATGTATAGAAAATTGTATGTGAAAGAGATACATAGCAGTCAAGATATCAACATAAGTTCGAAAGTAACCCAAGTCCAAGACATTCCAAAATTGCACACAACCGGATTATATTCACCCAAGGGCAAGCCCCGGCCAAGTCGGTCTCGACTAGTATACCGACAACATGGGTGGGGGTGTCAACCCGTTAGTACTAACAATATCTCTCCATAACGTCCAAGTACACAAGTTGAAGCACAAGCACAAGCACAATTACACACTCATGATTGAATATCAAGACTCATACCATGACCCAAACCACATACAATATTTCAAAAGAAAATCAAACACGGCATAGTCCAAAACCATGAGCATGCTTTTCCCCCAAGTAAAATATATTAAAAAGGGGCCGTGAAACTCACCTCAAAGTAGCAATTTCCCAAAGTCCAATCTCATAATTCGAAGAGCAAGCACTAAAAGTACAATACACAAAAGGATTACCATAGCATAAAATGACCAACATGGGTGTAATCCTTTTAACCCAGCCCTTAACGCTAATCAAGGTTTTACATTAGCACTCTTATTAATTTAATCTTTTCTTAAAAAAATCATTTAATCACTTTTAGAGGCAACACTTGTCTTTATTTAGATTATTTAGTTTCAACTTTTACTTTTAAGTTTACCAAGATAATTCAGCACATATGTCTGATTGCGCATCAGTTTTGTATAAGCTGTTTGGAGATCGAAACGATAACGAGCCATTGCGTAAAAGGTATCATTTGAAAGAGGAGACTTTTAATTAAACTCCAGAAAAATAATAGTATCCATTTGACAAAATATGAGAAAGTTATGACTCGAAGAATACGGGCTAATCTGCTGCCCAGTTCGTCAGTTCTGACCTTCAGTTTTGTTTGCTACGTTTGGAGGACCAAACGATGTCAAAACGACACGAGACCACTTGGGTTAGTTAGAGGACTCATAGGGCTTTAAGTCAGACCCAGATTTTGCTCCAGTTGGGCGTATTTCTACCAAGTTATCACATGTACAAGACGACCCATTTTTCTGACAGCAAGCTGTCCAGTTCGTTAGCTTCGTTCCTTTGCGTCCCAAGTTTCAACATGAGCTCGTTAACAACCAAAATATGTAAAAATACTTTCATTCCAGTTCTAGTTGTCAAAAACTTCAATTAAACACTTAGTTTACTTAAATTTTCAGTCCCAAACAGTTTGTTGGGTTCCAAGTCTCCCGGTTTACAACGGTAGTTGGTAATTTCGTTGTTTCAATCATTAAACACATCTATTCCTTCAAGAAACAAATTGAATGACTCCAAAACGTTTTGTAAGTCCAAGATGTCGATTTAGAGCAGGTCAATCAAGATTACAACCCAATTTGATAGATTCAAAGAATATACAAATCCAAGAATTAGGGTTTTTACCAAATGGCGAATCCGACAATCGAAACGCTTAGATCTTCACGATCTAGCACCCAAAACCAAGAATAAGAGAATATTAGATGAAGATTTTGCATTTTGATGATGAACATCATCGATTTTTGAGTAAATCTAGAATTTAAATCATCAAGAACGATTTTCGCTTACCGTAGGTTCGAAGATGAACGAATCTAGCATAGTTTGAGATCTTGGATTGACTTGATTGCCAAAAACTTGATGGATGGTGCAAGAACTTCAGAATTTTCGATGGTTAGATGTAGAAGAAGAGAGGATTTTTGTGTGGTGGTGGCTAGGGTTACAATGGAAAAATCCAAATTGTGAAAATGAGGCAAAACAAAGGGAAATACCCCCTTATTAGCTTGCAGCCGCAACAAGGGAGGGAAGAAGGGCCCTCCGGCCCTTGGCCCGTCTCGCGTAATCCGTCACGTCTCGAACCGCGTGTCGACTAATTTTTACGTTTTCAAATTCCGCGCGCAATAACGGTTCCAACGAGCTATCACATGCCCTATAAATCATTTAGTTTTAAATTTTTAGATTGAATTAAATATATTTACTAGACTTTAGGCAAAGCCCATGGATGTAAGATTAGTTGGGTTTCGATATAAATCTCGTGTTTCACCTTTTAGAAAAATCCTTGATTTGGCTCAATACACAGGACCTTGTACGATTACAAGCCCAATGGTCACCTTAATGATAGAAACCCTAGGCCCAACACGAAAACATAGGCCCAATAAGCTAAAATTTGGGCCCACCAAGTAAGAGCCATAAATTACGACCAAGCCCAATTATGACTAACATCAAACTCAAAAGCCACAATCCAAATCAATGCCAAAGTTAGCGTACCTGTTTTGGTGACGGATGTCACAACTATAGATTCGCTCAGGCATATAATTTTTGTCAGGGTTTCAGCAAATTTACATCTTCCCTGTTGTAAGAACAACAATTTCGCCCTCAGCGAAACTATGAAAATCGCTTAAACACATGAGTTTGTGCCTGTGTGACAGAGAATCTATATTTTTTCCTGGACGAAACTAAAAGTTCAAATCACAGCGAAACTATAAACCCGTGCCTTTTACGAATCTACAGCTTCGCTTGTCAGCGAATCTAGAGCTTCGCTTGTCAGCGAAACTGTTGAGTTTTTTTAATTTTCTTGAATTTTGTCTATTTCATTTATTATTATTTTTTTTATTTTTTAACTAACTTACTTTTTTTAATTTTCACTAAAGATGGCAAATCTGAAGTTCGATGAGAAGACAAACGTTGTTGCACTATTGGATGATAGTAACCCTAAGACCATTGGATTCAGAGATTGCATTAAGTGGTTGAACCAGTCCCTAATCAGTTATGCTATTTCTCATATGCCTACTATCTATGATCTCCACATAAGAGACTTTTGGCGAACAGCAGAGTATGACCTTGGGACTAATCCATATCGAATTATTGCTAGAGTCCTTGAGCATGACTTTGTTATTACTGTTGAGACTATGGTAAGGGTATTAAAGCTGGAGGAAGATCATGGTGATGAGGTGATAATGTCTGATGCAGAGGTACTAAATGCTTTTAGAAGCATTGGGTATGAAGGACCCTCTTGGGCTCAAAGAAAGAAATCAAGAAGTCCTTCCTATCTAAGGAATGGAAATACATCGCCCACGTATTTATTATGTGCCTGGATCATAGGAAAGGAGGGTCAGATGGTCTAAATCAGCACTAGGCAAAGGCTATGATTGTATTTTGCCGGGAACAGAAAGCCAATATTGCAAAGTTGATTTTTGATTGCATGACTAAGAATTTAATGGCATTGAAAAAGGATTGTACAGATGCTCATTAATGATTCAAAGCTAGATCTGCCTAGACATGGAGAAATTAAAAGACTGGTGCAAATGAACACTAGAATATTTGCAGATTGCTCAGCTGTGAGACATCACTTCAGCGGGAAGATAACGTATCTTTTGGAGAATATGTACTCTGCTAAAAGATGGAGTTACATAAGGAAGTTGATTGAAAATGAGAACAAAAATGCAAAAGATAATCAAGAAAAGCAAGCTGAGGCCATAAAGAAGCAAAAAAGGTACGCGAAGGAGAAGGAGTATGACTTAGAAGCTGAGATTGATGAAGTGGAGGAGGAGTTGAGAATTCAAAAGGAGAGAATAACTAAAAAGAAATCTGATCAAGGAGAACCAGCTTAGGTAACTGAAAGGAGATCTAAGAATAAGCAGCTAGTTTTTGAAGAAAGAAGGGACCCCAGATCTGAATTAGATCAAGATGTTATTCGAAATCTGAATGCATCTTTGGCCAATGAATTGGGGATGATAGAAACAAAGCTGGTGAATCAAGAACTAAGAGAGAAGGAGAAGGATTTCGAACTAGAGAGCATGAAGAGAATGATAGTAGATCAATAGAAATTGATTAAGAGATGACTCAAAGAGGTAAATGAGCTTAAAGCTAATGCTGGCCTGCCCAACCAGTTATCTCAAGCAGAGCTAGATAATCTTACAGATACGTTCAAGTATTCATTTTTGAAGGTGGGAAGTTCAACAGGGATTAGAGGAGATGCCAGTGGAGCAGGAGCAGGTGCTAGTGGTAGTGGTGATGGTGGCTCTGATGTTGGAACTGATAAAGTTGTCGAAACTGAAGCTGAGAAGATAAGTGATGTGGAAGGTGCTGTAGGAGGTGAGCCTAGGGTTGTAGAGGCTGGGTTTGTAGATTTAGGGCTGAACATAGACACTGAATATTATGAAATAGATGAGCGCCTAATGACTTATGTGGCTCAAAGGGGTTCTGATGAAGGAGATGTAGTTGAGCTTAGTAAGGAAGATTGGTTCGTCAAAGAGAAAGAACAAGAACAATTGACTCCATTGTTTTAAAACATAAGTGATCCAAGTAGAAAGAAATCAGATAAGAAGATAGTGAGTTGAAAGTACAACCATGAGTTAAAGATGTTTATGATCAAAAGAAGGGGATGGGACATTTCTTACATGCATAAAAGGAAGGCGTTCAAGACCTTGCCTAAATGGGATTTGAGGAGACTGTCTGAAATTTCCCTACTGGAGGCTCATGTGAGTGAGAGAGCAATGTTGTTGGAGAAGGAGATTAAGATAGGGATAAATGATAATTTTGAAGCGTTTGGATACATGAAAACAGAAAGGAAGAGATCCAAGAAGGATTTGGATTGGGCTACAGGTAAGGAGAAGATAGTGTTGAAGCTCAAGCCATCCAAAACAGTTAATAGAGTGAGAGTGCCCAATCCACTTCCCCAAAGACTACAAAAATTTGAGAAGTGGTTCTACGACAACAATACTGGGGAAGCTGTGATTACATTGAAAGGTGGTGAAGAGATTAAACTATTTGACCCGATGGAAGTGTTCTTTTTCTGTGATGAAGACTTGGTGGTGCTATGCGATAACCACATCAAAGCTGGAGCTGGAGCTGAAACAAGAACTGAAGCCAGTCTATTCATGAAGGTGGCTAACAAGGCTCGTGGTGTGAGGGCTGAGACCAGGGAGCTTACTGAGAAAGTATTACAAGCCGATGAATTGAGGATGGATGTACAGGAGCTGACAAGAAAATTTGAAAAGGCAAGTGCAAGTGGAGAAGAAGCTGTTGTGGAAGTGGGAGATGAAGAAGAATATCAAAGGTGAGGTCCAACCTAGGGGGAGTATTGATGATCTAGTATAGGTTGGACTCACCATAGTTGTTAGGATTATTTTGTTATGTATGTAATAGGTTGGATGTTAGTTTGTTTCCTTGTAATTTGCATTTTTATAGTTTCTTTGCCCAACAAAACTACGGGCGAAACTACAGTTTCGCTCGTAGTCAGCTGTCCTAGGTCACCCGGCGAAACTGTAGTTCGCTGCCAGGTGAATCTAGTTGATGGTCAAGACAGCCAGCGAAACTATTAGTGAATCTAGCATTGCTTATATATTGTCATGTTTTTATCTTTGTAAGCAACTTTTTGCAAAACCCTAATACTGAAATATCTTTGTTGCAATTATGCATGTCGGTTGGAAGTTCATTTATCACTATTTTTGAGCCATTGATTGATTATTATTGCTTAGATTCTTAAATTGTTCATTATGTTATTGATATTGTGGTGTTGATTCAGTGGGAATTCCTTGTTTACACATCAATTGCACTATTATATAGATCAGAAAGACCAACAATCTCATTACTAAATTGAATAAATGCCAGGCTGAGCTTGTGATCAGCAAAGCCAAGGCAAAAAATTGTGTTCTTGAAGAGGAAACCTTCAAGAACATAATATCCTCATCCTTGAATGCAAAAGTTTGTTATCAGAATAGGCTGGGACTAGGATCAAATGAGATAGCTTCTCCAAACACACTCCTATCTTTTAGATATCCAATGTGTGGAATTTGCCAAGATGAGTTGCCCTCCATTGATCCTATCCAAGAGAAGGATGAAGATGAAGAGGATATGGTCCATTGATCCTATCCAAGAGAAGGATGAAGATGAAGAGGAGATGGTGAAGGATAAACCTGAGATGAGTGACAAGGGTTATCCTAAGAACGGACACCATTCTCCTGGAGAGAAGAATGAATCAAGGATGGCCAAGTCTGCAAGGAAGAACTTGATCATGGCTACTAAAAGAAATCCAAGAAAGCCCAAGAGATAAAGGCCACTTCAACTCCAAGCAAAAGCAAGTTTTTATCTCTACTAGATTTGAAGTGGTAAAGGCTGAAGACTCAACTATGGATTCTAGTACTAGGAATCCTAGTTCATGTCCAAATCATCCTGATTAAGAGAGGAAGGCTGATAAGGTGTGCATCACTACTACACAGCTTGAACCTTCTAGTTCCAAGAGCAAGTCTCATCCCAAGAAGCTTGATGCATCATTTGAAAAGGTGAAGAAGGAAGTGGAAAGTGATCAAGCTTAGCCATCCACTCAAAAGAAGACTCTCAGAAGTATGCCAACTGAATGGATCATATGTGGTAGTACTTCCCACTTTACAAAGGATTGCATCTACAATCCCAAAAGTACTATCCACATGAACAAGAAGAAAACTTCTGAGAAAAAGAAGAAGAAAATAGCTTCGGAAGGAAAATCTCTTCTTTTCGGAAGCTCCAAAGTGAAGAAGAAGATAAGTGAAAACTTACCTTCAGAAGAAAATTTGGTCTCGGAAGAAAGGAATGCTTCCGAAGCACTGAAGTCTGCTGCAGTGGATGCAAAAGCTTCTGAAGGTTCAGTCTCCAAAACTTCCAAAGTCATCAAAACTTCCAAAGTGTTGAAGGCCAAGTCTATTCTTCCAAAGATGGTGTGGAAGATGAAGGAAGGCCATGTGATTGAAAGTTCTTCATCAACAACAGCAAATGATCCTTAAAACTTGCATATAGGATTAATTACTATTTCATTATCTTCTTCTTACTTTGACAAGCCCAAGACTAATAAGGCTTGGGTTTCCAAATGTAACTAACCATCTCTATATGTGCAGGAACAGGTCAAGACCAAATGGAATGTATGGATCATTGATAGTGGCTGTTCCAGGCACATGACAGGCAATGGCTCTTTGCTTCAAAACTTTGAAAGAATTGATAGAGGGTCGGTTTCTTTTGGAGGAAAATCTGGTGGTTACATTACTAAAAAGGGCAGGGTCACAAATGGTAAGCTCAGCTTTGAGAAGGTAAACTTTGTTAAGGAGCTTGGGTATAATCTTCTGAGTGTATCCTAATTTTGTGATCAGAGACATAACATGCTCTTCACCATAACATGCTCTTCACTAAGCATGAGTGCATTGTTCTCAAGCCCAGGTGGTCATTCCTCAAGAGCATATCCTGCTCAGAGCCCTCAGGAGATGGAACATGTACAAGATGGACTTGCAGGAAACATCCCCTTCAGGATGCTACAAGATGGGCAGAGGCAGTGAACACTGCCTGTTTGTACGAAATAGAGTTTTAGTAGTCAAGACTAGTGGTAAGACTCCTTATGAACTGTGGCATAAAAGGAAACCTTTCATTGGTTTCCTCAGGTCATTTTGATGTCCTTGCACCATATTGAATACCAAGGATCAAATAGCCAAATTTGATGAGAAATCAAAAGATGGACATTTCATTGGATACTCCTCCTAAGCCAAGGCTTATAGTTTATATAATCTTAGAACTAGAGTAGTTAAGGAGTCAGCCAATATGACCTTTAATGAGCAGACACCCAGTGTGAAAGGTTCAGGTCCTGATTGGTTGTTTGATCTTGATTTAGTTACCAACTATTTTAACAAATCTTGTGAGCATGTTTTAGTATCTATAGGTACATTATCAACAAGAGATTCTAATCCAAGATTTGAGCTGAGAATACCAAATGTTCAAAGTACTTCATCTCCAGTGGTAACTAGCCCTACAGTTAGAAATCTTGTCAGCACAACCAGGACAAATTCTTCAGCTGACAAATCTGAGGTGCCTATAATTCCAGCACAGAGGTACAAACTCATTAGATGAAGGCATTAGGAGCCAATATAGGAGCAGATGGAGGTGGTAACATTGATCAGGAGTTTCTTGATGCTGATAACCACTCCATAGAAGACAACATCAATGATATGACATACTTATTGGATCAAGTTTCCCTTGAGAAGTGTGTTGATGTGGTGGATAATAGTCAAGCACCAGATCTGAATTTCACCAACTTAGATCTATCCAAACAACTTGCTATGATTCCTCAACTGAGAATCCACAAGTCCCATCCCACCACAAACATCATTGGAGATGTTGAGACTGGGGTAAGAACAAGAGGACAAACCCATGACAAAAATGTTTGTCTTCACTCTTGTTTCTTGTCCCAGATAGAGCCTAAAAAGATTGAAGAGGCTTTGAAGGATGAAAGTTGGGTTGAAGCAATATAGGAGGAGTTGCTTCAATTCAAGAGATAAAAGGTTTGGAATCTATGTCCTCTTCTTGAGGGGAAGACTATCATAGGTACTAAATGGGTATTTTGGAACAAGAAAGATGATAGAGGACTTGTCATCAAGAACAAGGCTAGACTAGTTGTTCAAGGGTACACACAGAAGAAGAGATTGATTACATAAATGTTTTGCTCCTATAGCAAGACTTGAAGCTATTAGGATATTCCTGGCTTTTGCTGCATCCAAGGATTCAAGGTCTACCAACTTGATGTCAAGTGTGCCTTTCTATATAGGGTGATTGATAAGGAGGTGTATATCAAACAACCAGCTGGCTTTGCAAACCCAGATCATCTTGATTATGTCTGCAAGCTTGACAAAGCTCTTTATGGGTTACATTAGGATCCAAGGAAGTGGTATGAGACACTATCACAGTATTTCTATCAGCATAAGTCAAGAGGGGTACTATTGATGGAACACTCTTCATCAAAGGAATAGGAAATGACTTGATGTTGGTTCAAGTTTATGTAGATGACGTTATCTTTGGGTCAACTAATTTAAAGCTTTGCAAAGACTTTAAGAATTTGATAAAGAATAGATTTGAAATGAGTGCCATGAGGGAACTTAATTTCTTTATAGGAATTCAAGTGAAGTAGGTTGACAATGGAATCTTCATAAACCAGTCAAAGTATGTGCAAGACATACCTGTCAGGTTTCATATGACTGAGTGCAAGGTTGCAAAGACACCCTAGCCAAAAACAAAAACACTCCCTAGGACCAGATCTTGAGGGGGAGTGTGTTGATGAACATCTATACAGGGCTATGATTGGGTATCTTATGTACCTCACAGCTAGCAAGCCTGATATCATGTTTGCTACATGTATTTGTGCAAGATATCAAGCCAAACCTAAGATGTCACACCTGGTTGTTGTCAAGAGAATTCTTAGATATCTCAAGGGTGCTCCTAAATTGGGCCTTTAGTATCAAAAGAATTCTAACTTTAATCTGTATGCCTATACAGATAGTGACTATGGTGGCTGCAATATGACTGCTAAGTATACATCTGGGGGATGTCAATTTCTTGGTGGAAAGATAGTCTCATGGCAATGCAAGAAACAATCATGTGTGTCTGCATCAACTGCTGAAGCTGAATACATTGCTGCTTCAAGCTGTTGTGCTCAAGTGCTTTGGATTCAGAATTAGATGCTAGACTATGGATTCAACTTTAAGGAGACTCCCATCCCCATAGACAACTATAGTGTTATCTCTATTATAGAGAATCCTGTGCAGCACTCATAGACAAAGTACCCCATCAACATCAGGTATCATTGATTAGAGATAATTTTGAAAAGGGATTAATAAAACTAGTCAAAGTTAACACAAATGAACAATATGTTGATCTGTTCACAAAAGCTTTTGATGAGTAGAGTTTAAATATCTTTATCGGCTATTGGGGTGATTAACTTTGAGTAGATTTTCTTTAACTAAAACTCAAGATTATTTTTAATAATATATGTGTCTTAAGTTGTCTATATCATCACAAATGAACAATATGTTGATCTATATCACCTTAGAATTCTAAGAATTTATAAAATTTCTTTTAGAAGACATCAAGTTGTCTTCAGAAGAAAATTATGCCTTCAAACAAATAACTACTTCTAAGAAATTAACCTTTGGAAGAAATCCTGATATATCTTCTGAAGCTTATTTTTCTCACCAAGTACTATGTGTATTGAAGGACCATTTCTTCCGAAAGCAATTAAGTCTCGGAATTTTCATTCTCACTTATGAATAAGTTTTCTGGTATTTGATATCTTTCGAAGCAAAATTTATCTAGGAAGTAAAATTACTCAAAGTAATTTTCTTCTGAAGCAAATTCTTAAAAAATAAAGGATATCTTGCGTAGCCAAATTTGGCTTCCGAAGTTTTTCTAAAACCATCCGAAGACAAATTACCTTCGAAAGATTTAGACTTCCAAAAAAACTAACTTTTGGGCACTTTTACAAAGGTGGGACCAACATTCAGATTTCAAAGTTTATCCTTTTGCATTAACTTTGTCTCAAAATCCATACCATATATATTCGTACAACGGTTCCCCGTCTTTCACTATCTCCTTCATCCACAAAGATTCAAACCCTAAATCACCGCAAACCGACCTTGTACTTACCTTCCTTCATCTTAAAGCTACTCAAAATGGCAACCCTGACCCACGAAACCAACCTGATTGCTCCATGCAACTATACAGACAACATAATCAGGTTGCTCTGTTAGTGTCTGAGAAAGATCCTGGCTTCTTAGACATTTGTCGCTTCTTGGCTTTATCCAGCTACTTCACCTCCCTCACCATAAATCCTCCACTATATGAAGATCAACTTTTAGAGTTTTGGAGGACCTGCCAAGGGGTCATTATGGATGGGGAGAAGGCCCTGTCTACCACAGTATAGGGCAGGACAATTTTTATCACTCCAGCTACCATTCGTACTCATCTAAGGCTGGATGATGATGATGAAGGAGAATTGTCCTTCCTAAAATCTACTGTGAACCAGTCCTTCAGGCAGATAGGCTATGAGGGTGATTACTCTGTAAGAACCTTCAAGAAAAGGAAGGTCTCCTGCCAATGGAAGTACCTTCTCATGTTGTCATTCACTGTCTATTAAACAAACATGGAGGTTGGGATCAAATTCCTGAAGACCTTTCCTATATAGTCCATGGATTGGTACAAGGGGTCAAGTTCAGGTACTCATAGTTTGTTTATACTAATTTACTTGCAAACTTGGACTCCTTAGAATATTACATGTTCCCTAGATATGTCCAGTACATTCTTAACTATGAACTGGGCTCACAGTTAAGGGGAACGGGTAATGTTCTAAAATTAGGACAGATGACGTCTGGCATCTTCAAGACAATGAGAAAGCCAACTGTTGGCTTCTCAGGGGTAGAATCAGCCCTTGTCCAAAAAATGTTCGAGCTCATTGCTCAAGGTGACAACTTGGTAGCACTAGCTAATATTGAACCCATACCTTCTACATCTGCAACCCCACATAGCCACAAAACACCATCACCTACCAAAGAAAATCCAAATGAACCCCTGCTCAGTCTACTCAGGTTAAGCAGGTCTCTAAATCACCAACCATACGGGAGGAAGTGGACACTGGAGCTCCCACTTCTCCTGAGGAGTAAACCACTCCCATTCTTTCTATGATCAGTGCTGAGGTTCCTCATGCTCAGCCTGATGAGCTCACAACCCTAGCCTTAAGCCTTCACTCAGAGTCTCAAAACTCTAGTGATCAACCTTCAGGAGAAAGTTACCATCCCTAGAGCTTGATCTCAACCAACTAATTCCTAACCTTGAATTCTATGATGATGAGGATATAGAATCCAGTGAGTAGCATGAATCTCATTTCTCACCCCTGCTCATGGAGAGATGAGTGCTCCTACATCACCTATATCTAGCCCACATCATCCACCCACAACTAAGGTGGACCTTCCCGAACATGTTCAGGAAGTGGCTCTCACTTTTGCAAGTGATTACATCATTCAGACCTCAACCATGGCAACCCAGGCCACTGACACTTCTTTTGAACCTGTCAGTGTACAGGGGAAAACCAGCAGCCAAGAAACTAAAGCTGATGATGAGGAAGAAGACATTTGTCGTATTCTCTCATCCCCCCGTGATTCTTCTGATGAAGATGAGGGGAGTATGCAACTAAAGGTGTGATGGGTTTTCACAAGTTAAACAGATCTATTTTATCCTTATAAAATAGAAGAACGTAGCGGGAATATATATATATATATATATATATTATATTATATATATATATATATATATATATATATATAATTTAAACTTGTTACAGTGGGTGGGGCCCAGCCCCTTAACCCATTGCATTTCTCAGAAACAACACCGCATTAGTTAATGCGGTGAAGTTGTTCTCCCGCATTTGTAAATGCGGTGAAGTTTAATCGTCAGCATTTGTAAAGGGTCCTCCGCATTAGCTAATGCGGATGTATGTTCCCATCAGCATTTCCAGAAATGCTCATCCGCATTTGTTCCAAAACAAATGCGGACAGGGTTTGTTCACCCGCATTTGTAAATGTGGATGAGTAAACATAATCCGCATTTGTTCAACCACATCAAATGTGGTTGTGTTAAATGAATGCGAATGAGTAAACATCATCCGCATTTGTTCAACCACATCAAATGCGGCTGTGTAAAACGAATGCGGATGAATAATATTCCTCTCTCTTTGAAATAAATTATCCATATAATTTATATACAACACAAGTGTAATAGTTTGGAAACCCAATTTCCAAATATTCTAAGTGTTAATATTTATTTATATGATCATATCATAAAACAAATATCTTTGGTGTTTGTCTAGCTAGTTATAGGGTATGACCCGACTTGAATCATGACATACTAGCCACATCAATTCAATATGTATTTTGGGCAGATCATTTCTATCAAGGTGCACAAACTGACTCAACTCTACACCTATTTAGTCTTAAAGGTCAGTCACTTGGAATCTCAGGTGACTACCTTACAAAATAGGGTCAATGACCAGCAACTTGAGATCACCAATCTCAAGGGCATTTTAGCTGAGAGACCCATTCAAAGGACTCAACCAGGCCTATAAGAACCTGGGGATGTGGTGGACCTAACTCCTAGCTCCCCTATGCAAGAGGGTGATTCTACCAAAAAGGGAGAGAAAGTCTTATTTATAATTATAGAACCTGGGTTAGTTCCTCTCAGAGTATGGACATAGAGGATTCACCACCCTCACTTGCAGTTGTCCATGCTCAACAACCTCCTCAAGTCCATATTGATGTTGACTCACTCATACAAAGTCTGTTTGAGGAGGGTATACCAAGGGCTATGCCTGCTCCATCTTACCCTGCTGAGAACCCAATAGTGGATGGAGATATGATGATCAAAGGAGAGCCCTGGTAATCTCTAGGTCTCAGGGTCAACAAGAGATCTTCAACTTCATTAACCTAAGATACTATGAGAGCACCTATCTAGTTGACCTTCCACTTGCCAACCCAAGTCAAAACAGGCAAGCTGCAAGGTTGGCTGATAGGATTCAACAAAGGGTGTTTGAAGCGTTCAAGCAGAGAACAAGACTATATAGACAAAGGCTAGCAGGCAAGACTATTGGTCAACTGGATGTTGAGATGGACCCTAAGATTAGCTTCAAAAGGGAAACCTTTGCTAAAGGCCTAGTAATTGAGCCTGTGAACCTTGAGATAAGAACAGCTTCAATGAAGGCCAGAGCTTAAGTGAAGGTGGTGAAGGTGTCTCACAACCTCTCTCTGGCCAGAGCTTAAGTGAAGAACCAAGCAATGAAGGCCAAAGCTCTCTCCAACCTAAGTCACACAAGCCTGTGAGTGACAAAGGTAAAAAGAAGATGACTCCTAAGGAGATTGTTGTGGTGGAGAAGAGAGAGAGGAAGAGGAAGGCAAGGGGAGAGAGTTCAAGCAGGACCCCTAGCTTCATGAAGTTGCAATCAGGGCTGCCCCCAAGCCAAACACTCAAGATGATGAGTTAAGGGCAGCCAGGTTGAATTATTTGGGGTCCAGAAACTACAATATTGATGAACTCATCTCTCTCCTTTGGAGGAATTAAATGAACTAGCTGACATGAGTTGTCAAAGGAGAGGAAGGAGGCAGAGGATGCAGAACTGCTCCTCAAGATCAAGGAAGAAAGGAGGAAGAAAAGACTCTACAAGCATGCTCCTACCCTCTCCCCAGTTTAAGAAAGCCTTGAGACAGAGGCTGTGGCAACTAAGCAAGAACCTCAGGTAGACAAAGAAGTCGAAAGACAAAATATGATTAACTACCTGAGTGTCACAGGCCTCTATCAGGCATCTACACTTCTTCCCTTACCATACGAGTACATTAAATTTGAATACCTCAAGCAGCTTGAGAAACAAGTATAAAAAGAACAAAAAGCTGCTAAGAGGAAGATGAGGGGAAGAAGCTACAAAGTCAAGCGCCATCATCCAAAAGAGTCTAAAGTAGTCTACTGATAGGCAGAGGATGATGAACTTCTTGAAGCTGTATGGATTCTCCAGAAGGAGGCTTAATCCAATGTCTCTATCCACCATGGATAAGCACATTAGGGTGCTCAAGCAGAAGATTAAAAAGGGTGAGCTCATTGACTTGCATTCTCCACCAAGTTAGGTTGCACCTGAAGTTAAGGTCAAGGTTAAACCAAAAGAAAACACAACCTGGACCTAGTACTAGACCATAGCCAACTTCATCTACTGATCCATAGTTGGGTTCTGATCTTTCTCCTTCTGAACCATGAGAGAAGAGGACCCAACTGAGGGAGACAATCAAGAACAATCTAGTGCTGCAGGCCAGTATCCTTAGTTAAAAATAGAAAGAGGAAAAGGATGGCCATTAAAAGGGACAAAGAAGAAGAAGAAGTCCAAGGCATCCACCTCAAGATGGGTCAAAACAATCTGAGGGTGATCAAGAAGAGGTTGCTCATCCAACTCCTATTCAAGTAGAGCCTCTTGCTGCTGGGAGACCCATCTTGTCCTGGATCTTTACTGCTAATCCGGACAGATGGTATGTCTTTAGAGATCAAGGAGGTCAAGATGTTTACTTCTGGCAAGACATACTTAATCTTCCTCTGCATGATCTCTATAATATGAGGAGATACAATAAGAGTCTGAGGGATCCTGACCAAATGATGAAAAAAGGAATAGTCTTGATCCTGATGAGAACTGTCAATAGATGAGTAATCTCTTCTAATTTGGTAGCATCAGCCTAGGGGAGTATGTAAGGTTACACTTAAAGGCTAATGCAACCAAAAATCCAAAGAGCTCCCAGCATGCCTGCATGAAGTATAGAGTAAAGTTACTTCAGAAGTTTTACACCACTCAAAGGAAATAAGCTAAGTGTAAAATCTTCCGAAGCCAAATGAAAAAAAATTTTGAAGCCAAAGATGAAGACTTTCGAAGCTTTAGAGACAAAGTCTTTCAAGCCAAAGACTGATTTCTTCCAAAGACGAGAAGACATGCTTTCTCTGATCACCTTTTGACAAACACTGAACAACTTTCCGCTGTTACTTTGAAGACTCACCAACTTATATGAGTTGGTGAAAAGGTCCATGCTTTTTTCAACTGTAGATTATGGTTATTGGTCTGTAACTTTCTACTTTTATACCTTTATCATTTTATAATAGATTAGGATGTGAGCTATGGTATGTCATAGTCACTAGTCAAAAGGCAATCTGCCTTTTGACTTATATTGATCTTGTTGTCTAGATTAGTGTATCCCCCCATGTATGCTTTTGTAACACTTGTAAGAACTTAAGAGCAATATAAATCATTCTTGAAAACCATATTTGAGTGTTCTCATTCTTGTTCTGTTACTTGTGTTCATTGTATCATCTAAACGGTTCCTATATGATCTGCTAAGTGTTTCATATCTCTCCACCTTGTGAAACTGTTGTATTGACCACCCTTCACCAGTCCTGCAATATGCAAATATCAAAAAAAAAAAGTTAGATAATTTCTTCCATTCAACATGATGAAACATATTACATCATCAACTTCAACCACCATTACATGAACTTCAAACATCCAACAAAACAAAAAAACCCACCTCCAAATAAACCACCTTCTAAGCCTCTTTGAATGTTCTTCACTGTTTTTGGGTTGACTTTCTACCTCCCCTTTTGACCTAATAGTATTTCGTATAAGCTCCATGTATATTTTGTTGGGTCTGAAAGATAGTCAAATATTATCAACATAGTCAAAGTCAACAAAGTCAAAGTCAAAGTCAACGCAAAAGTCAAACCAAACATGTTCGAGACGAAGAATCAAGACAAAACTTTAAAGAAGTTATAGACTAAGGAATTTTAATGTAATAAATATATTTTGTGTCAACAAATTATATTTAGTCTTTTATTAGTCTTTTAATGCTTTGGTTGTAAATTTCTATTTAAGTATAAGTCTAGGGGGCTAAATGTCATTAAGTCTAATTGTCATTAGACTATAAATAGATAGAGTCATTAGAGTGTTGTTAAGTTAAGCTTATGTTAGGACTAGATCAAATGTATAAGTTTAGTTGACTTGTCATCTTTAATTAATCATTGTAATTCTTTTTGATAATATAATATAATGCATGAATTATATGGTAACCCATATTATTGTGTATGTTAGTTTATGTTATTACAGGAAACATCACACTGGTCTAAGTGTTAGAACAACCTACGGATGAATAAGTGCTCTTCCGTAGATGTTCGCTGGAGCATAACTAAAGTTTGTGCTTCGTAGATCTCCTATGGAAGAACAACAACTGCTGAACAAGACCAAAGATCAAGTGGAGCTGCTGAAGGAGAGCTTGCTGCTGAAGAACAAGTACAAGAACTCCTGCGAAGCACAACCACTGAAGAAAAAATGCTGAAGACAAAGTGTTGCTGCGGAAGACTAATTGCTGCGGAAGAAGAACTTCCTACGAAAGACTAATTCCTACGGAAGATTAACAAACTTGTATTGTTTCAAATCATCAAGTACGTAATAAAAAGTCAACAAGTCAACATGTTAGAGCAATATCATCAAATCAATGTGGTGAAGGATATTAAGTCAACAGAATATTCCACGCCACATCAAAACATTCTTTATGTAATTTACAATTTTCTATGTAAATTGTGAACTCCTATGCCGATAAACAAGGCAAGGATTTACACATATAGAAACAGAATATCAAAATAGAATAGCGATATATTAGCCAGAAAATTGGAACAGAATAGGAAGATATCTGTACACAATTAGGTGTATATATGATCGATGAACATTGATCAAGAGAACATTAACAAGATAGCAATATCAAGCATCAGGAACATATAGCATTATAATCAATTGTAATCGATGATTGTGAATGAAGAGCAATTGAAAACAATCTTTGTATTGCATTATTACATTTAGTTTTTCTAGTTGTTCTTTTTTGTTCACGATTTCAACTTTTGATAACAACAATCCGTTAAACAGCAGGTATTGATAATTCCGCGATCAATACTTGTTAAAAAAATGATAATTCCTGTAACAATCCTTGAATTATCAGGTGGTATCAGAGCCACGTGCTCATTGATCTAAATCAATTGATCTATTAGTTTGATTTTTTAATTGGTGTTTATTTAATCAAGTTAATCAACATGAGCAATTCAGGTTGGTGCTTATCAACCTCGAAGTTGGAAAATAAATCTGATTTTAAAACTTGAAAAATCAGATTTAGGAATCATGTTAATTATATAGATTCTGATTTATGGGTGTCGATTACTGAAGGTCCTATATTCCACCTGCTTTAGGACCGGACAATAAAGACAACAATCAACCCATAAGTTTAAAAAATCTGTCACCTGATGATGCCAAGAGAGTCAAGATTGACATCAAAGCATATAGTATGCTACTATGGCTTTGCCTGAAGATCTCTTGATCAGGTGTGTGAATCATATAAAACAGCAAACATGTTATGGAAAATCCTGCACACATTGTGTGAAGGAAGTGACGAGATAAGGAGCATAAAAAGGATATAGTTCACTCCAGTATGAGACTTTTCATCATATTGTGGGTGAGTCTGTCCTCAACAACTCCACAGGTTTATGCAACTTGTTACAGAGATGAATATCTTTGAACTGAAGTACAGCAACGAGGAGTTAAACAAGAAGATGCTTCATTTATTACCAGAAAGCTGGTCCCATACAGTGTCCACGTTCAAGAATACTATTGATCTGAAGGCAATTGGGTTGGACACTCTGGTTGCAAAGGTAGAAGCTTTGGAGTTAGACGAGAAAACCCGAAACAAGAGTGTTAAGGCACCTATAGAACCGTACCAATTCAAAGAAACTAAGGGTGTTGGAAGTGCCTTCATCTCTAATGATGATTTTGATAACTCTTGTGTTGAAAGTGATACTGAAGAGGAAACTGGCTTCTATGCTGCCAAGCCCTCCAAGTTGAACTCTCAAAACAATAAAAACAGAAAAGCAAAAGGAAAATCAGATGACATCAAATCCAACAAAGCCAGAAATAAAACAAAACCAATTGCTGTGGTTCTGGAATTAGAAGAACAGAAGGCAGCCTTTGCAGCTTTCAGTTCAAGCTTTCAAGCCTACTTGGGAAGTACCTTGACTCCTGCCTACTTCTGCAGCAAGACCTTGAAGAACTTCATCCAGATGTAGTAGAAGAGATGGATCTGCAATGGCAAATGGCCATGATTGCTTATAGAGCCAAAATGTCATGAAGAGAAACAAAGGATTGTCAGTAGGAGGCAGAACAACAAAAATTGGTGTTGACAAATCCAAGGTGAGGTGTTACAAATGTAAATCTGTTGGTCACTTCTCTAGGGAATGCAACAACAATCAGCAATCAACAACAGATACAAGACAAGCAAATCAGAGGAGCTTCAAGCAACCACGGCTAACAAACTCATCCCACCAGCCACAGGTTCTTCAACAGGTACCAATAATTCTAAAGAAACTGATTTGATTATTTTGCAGGATGGTACTTGTGATTGGAGCATGTACGAGAAGGAAATACTAGAAGAAAATCAGGCTTTGATTGCTAATATGGAAAACAAAGTTCTACCAATGGCCAGAGAGGAACATCCAGGGAGGACTGACAACAAGTGGTATGTGTTGCAGTGGCTGTTCCAGGCATATGACGGGAAAATGTTCTCTCCTCAATGACTTCAAACATAAAAATGCTTCCTATGTAGCATTTGGTGGGGATAAGAAGGGAGGTAAAATCATTGGTGAAGGAATGGTAACCAATGGTGTTCTAAAATTGAGAAAGTTAACTTCTGTGAAAATTTACAATTCAATTTATTAAGTGTTTCTCAATTTGTGATCAAAACTATACTACTTTCTTTGATACTAACTATTGTTACAATCTTAAGCCCGGTTTTAAAATCCAGAAGACTGGATCCTTCTTAAAGCACCAAGAAAAGGCAACATATATGTTTTGGATATGAATAACACATCTATATAACATGCCTGATTTTTAAGTCATTAGAAGATGAATCTCAACTATGGCATAGAAGAATGGTTCACTCTAACTACATGAATAAGTTGGTCAAAAATGACTTAGTCATAATGGTGTTCTAAAATTGAGAAAGTTAACTTCTGTGAAAATTTACAATTCAATTTATTAAGTGTTTCTCAAATTTGTGATCAAAACTATACTACTTTCTTTGATACTAAACTATTGTTACAATCTTAAGCCCGGTTTTAAAATTCCAGAAGACTGGATCCTTCTTAAAGCACCAAGAAGAAAAGGCAACATATATGTTTTGGATATGAACAACACATCTATAAGAAGCAATGAAACATGCCTGATTTTTAAGTCATTAGAAGATGAATCTCAACTATGGCATAGAAGAATGGTTCACTCTAACTACATGATAAGTTGGTCAAAAATGACTTAGTCATTAGCCTTCCGAAAGAAAGAATTTATTGTTCTAATCACTGTCATCATGTTTGAAAGGAAAACAACATAGAGTGTCTCATAAATCCAAAACAATTAACACAAACACAACACCACTCAAACTGTTGCACATGGATCTTTTTGGTCCAACCAATGTCATGAGCATTTGAAAAAGGTAATACTGTTTGGTGATTGTTGATAATTTCACTAGATTCATATGAGTCTTTTTCTTAAAACATAAAAGTGAAACATCAGAAACATTGATAGAGTTTATCACTAAGATTGAAAATCAACTTGATCTAAAAATCAAAATCTTAAGAAGTGATAATGGAACTAAATTTGTTAATCATATTTTAGATTCCTTTTGCAGGGACAAAGGCAAATCAAGATAATTCAGTGCACCAAGAACACCACAACAGAATGGAGTTACTAAAAGAAGAAATAGAACTCTTATTGAAGCAGCAAGAACAATGCTTGCTGATTCACAGTTGCCAATCACATTCTGGGCAGAAGCTGTGAACACAGAATGCAATGTTCAAACAGGACATTAATTGTCAAAGAACATAATAAAACACCATATGAGCTTTTGTTTAAAAAAACCTTCATAGGATATTTTAGAGCTTTTGGGTGTCATGTGTCCATATTAAACACAAAATATCAATTAGGAAAATTTGCGCAGAAAAAGCCTATGATGGTTTCTTTGTTGGTTACTCATCAACATCTAATCATACAGAGTCTATGTTCCACATGAAAACATCGTGTGAAGAAACTCCTAATGTATCTTTTAATGAATCCTTGTTTCCAAAATCTGTAAAAGGATCATCTTGGTTGTTTGATATAGATGCATTAACAAACCCATTTAACACAGGTTATTTGAATGTGGCAGGTCCTGCGGATACATGTTATCCTTATGTTCCTCCAAACATGAGTGAAGTGCCATTGACAGCTGATCCACCAAGAGTAGTCCAGTCACTTACTCAAAATGTTACTGATCCTAGCCCTTCAATTCAGACAAGCAAAGATCATCCTGATGGAAAAAATAGGGTCTACATCCGTAGAAGTTCCTTCTACATCCATAGATATTACTACTTCCGGAGATGACCCATTGCATTCAGTTGAAGTTCATAATTCAACATAAAAACATTCAACAACAGCACCCACACATGCAGTTCAACAAACTACATTATCTGTAGTTGTACCTGTAGCTGCTGCGGATGCTATGCATCTGCAGAATCTGCAGAAACACAAGTTGATACAGATGGACATAATTCAGCGTCAAAAGATCAACCACATGAGAATTTCGACTACTTTGTGGATTCCCCATCCCAGCTGACTCCATCTCCATCAACCAACATCACTAACTTGGATTCATCCATTCAAGTTGAATCAATACCAACATCCAGAATTCACAAGTATCATCCCATTGAAAACATGATAGGTGATCTTAATGATAGAACTACAAGAAGACAAGGGGGGAGCAGCCAACATTTGTCTGTTCACTTTCTTTCTTTCATAAGTGGTTCCTCCTAACATCACTACAGTATTGAAAGATAATAGCTGGATTGAAGCAATGCAAGAACTTCAGCAATTCAGAAAACAAAAAGTCTGGAATCTAGTGATCTTCCTGAAGGCACTATCCAATTGGCATAAGGTTGCTGTTCAAGAACAAACTAGATGACAAAGGCATTATTGTGAGAAACAAAGCAAGGCTGATAGCACAAGGTTATACTCAGGAAGAAGGGATAGACTATGATGAAGTCTTTGCTCCTATTGCAACGATTGAAGCCATTAGAGTCTTTCTTGCCCATGCATCAATAAGAAGTTCACAGTTTACCAGATGGATGTAAAATATGCCTTCTTATATGGTAAAATTGATGAAGAAGTCTATGTTGCTCAGCCATCAGGCTTTAAAGATCCTGATTATCCATACAGGGTATACAGGCTTGACAAAGCTTTATATGGACTCATCAGGCCCCAAGAAAGTGGTATGAAACATTGTCATCTTTCTTACTCAACCATGGTTACAAAAGGGGAACAATTGATCAAACTTTTTCCTGAAACATTATCATCAAGATCTCTTAGTTGTCCAAGTATATGTAGATGATATCATATTGGATCAACAAAACAGAGATTGTGTGAAGAGTTTGAATGTCTGATGAAATCTAAATTTTAAATGAGTTCCATAGGAGAAACTAACATTCTTCCTTGGTTTGCAAGTTCATTAGAAACAGATGGCATCACTTCATCAATCAGGAGAAGTATGTGAATCAAATGTTGAAGAAGTACAACCTTCTGATTCATCTTATGCAAAACACCAGCATCAACAATAGATAAGATTGTACCAGATCCTACAAGGAAGTCTGTTGATCAAAGATTATATAGATCTATGATAGGATCATTAATGTATTTAACTGCCAGCAGACCTGACATAATGTTTTGTTGTGTGTGTTGTGCTAGGTACCAAGCAGACCCAAAGGAGTCACATATGAATGCAGTGAAGAGGATTTTTATATACCTTAAAAGGAAACCAGCTCTTGGAACCTGGTATCCAAAGAAGGAGATTTTAAACTCTACTTTTTATTCTGAGAATGACTATGGAGGCTGTAAAACATACAAAGAAAATCAACCACTGGTGGATGCCAATTCATAAGACCAAGACTAGTTTCTTGGCAGTGCAAAAAGCAAACAAATGTTTTAGTATCCACAGCTGAGGCTAAGTACATAGCTGCTTCAGCTGGTGCTCTCAAGTCTTATGGTTGCAAAAGTAATTACTTGATTATGTTTACAATTTTCTTCAACACTAATACATATTGATAACTCAGCTGCTATGTCATCATTGCTAATCCAGTACAACATAGTAAAACAAAAAATATTGAAATCAGATATCATTTTCTGAGAGATTGCTCAGAAAAAGGTTTAATCAAGTTGATTAAGGTGGATACAACAATCAGCTTGCTGATTTATTCACTAAAGCTTTTGATTCAGTTAGATTTAATTACTTAATTAGTCATTAGGCATGATCAATTTAGATTAAGTATTAATCAACATAATGAAAAGCATGTTCTGTCCATTATAGTTTTAATATGAACATCTACGAAGAACAGACTTGTTCATCTGCAGATTGTTACTAATATGAAAAAGCCAAAAATATTCTTAAAACATATAAAAATACAATACTATTGTCTTATTTACATATTTTATTGAATAAGCAGTTCATATAATGGGAAATGATAGTACACTATACTTTGCTTACTTTCCTCATTTATCAAACAATTCATATAGATTGATCAGATGTGATTTGATATGTGAGAAGGTTCAGCTTGAGTTGAAAATAACAAGTCATGCATAACATAATGTCAAGGTGACAAACTATGGCTAATTCCATTTTGAGGAGCAAGGAAGTAAGTCTTATCCTGCTGTGATCAACTTACTCACCTAAGCACACTATGTTGTAACACTTTATAACCTCTATCTTTGTGAATCATAAACTCTCTGTTTTGCGTAAGCAGAGACCTGAGTCCTGGGCACCTCTGTTTTATGTAAGTAAAGACCTGGTGTCCTGATGCTTAGTAACAAAAGATTCCAAAAGGAACAGCTCTAAAAGAATCCATGGTGATCAACTGTATATTACTTCAAAGCTCATAAATCATATCAGCATTATAAGATTTCAAAGAAATCTTAAGATAGAGCTTATAACTTATGGAACATAGTTTTAAGTGTGAAAAAGTGATAAATTGTCTCATCTACAGAGGACAAACTTTAATGTAATTGAATGTGGAGTCCATACTTGTCCATCTTTAAACAATTTTAAAACATGATAAATAGCATGACAAGTTGAATATACACTCTTGCTTGAATTTATGAGGATCAATATACTTGCAATCAACACTAGATCTGTCTTCTATCATCAACCAAACTGTCATTGGGAAGTTTCTTAGTGTTATAGTATGATCCCATTATATGATGTCATTGCTTGTAAATAATTTCTGGTTTTGTTCTTTTCTTTGCTAATTAGTTGGACAGATAATGTTTTTCATGCTATTCTTTATAATTTTTGATAAATGCATAATTTTATGATTAATCACAAATTTAGGGGGAGCAGTAAATCAGCATGAAAATCTGAGTATCAAATGTGTTACATCTTTAAATGAAGAAAGTTGGAACTTGAGCACTAACTTAGCTACAGGATATCTGAAGGTTTAACGAAATCAATTTTGCACATTGCCATGAAGCAGAGTCAACAAGGTCCAAAAGCAAACAACAAATGATCTAACATTGTGTTTAAGATCACACATCAAAAAGAACAAAAATTTCCTTTCCGTAGATTGGTAACCTACGGAATGACAACAAATTCATAACAAATTTTGTCTTCCGTAGATGTTCCTACAGAAGAATTAATTGTTAAGGTTAAAACAGCAAAGTTTTGCCTACCATAGATGTTCTGCGGAAGCATAAACTTGTGGATAACCTCGGAAGGGTATAAAGGAAAATGAGTCCCACAATAATAAATATTTTTTTAAATTGTCTAAAAAGGTATATAAACAAGATATCTCGACCGTTGGCCTTTCTACTCACTCTCAAAAACCTTCTCAGCCCTAGAAAATCTCTCAAACCCCTTTCATCAACAATCGCTAAATCGTTCATTCCACACAAATAATCCACACATTAGTCAAACATCAAAGCCAGTATGACTAATCGATTCATCAAAGATCATAACATATGCGCATTCTGAATCCAGAATTGGAAGATGGATGCAGAGACATCATCCGCTATCTGAGAAGAAGTAGA
Organism: Flaveria sonorensis; assembly: GCA_025506505.1. Taxonomy (NCBI): domain Eukaryota; kingdom Viridiplantae; phylum Streptophyta; class Magnoliopsida; order Asterales; family Asteraceae; genus Flaveria; species Flaveria sonorensis. The sequence goes on along the minus strand of CM046435.1, from coordinate 12,129,022 downwards.
TTGTTTTATACGTTAACAGCGGATCCTATTATTTATCAATCACACATGATAGATTTCTGGGACTCTGCGAGGGTAGAGGAAGAAAATGAAGAACAAGTAATTTATGCTTCAATTAGAAATCAACAATGATGAAGAATTGATGAACGAACAATAAGGAGGGCGCTGGAGTTCAGAGAAGGTGAAGAAGGTCCCCTGATGTATTGATCACGAATACATTCAGAAAGTTTTTCAGTTAATGGGGTATGACGAAGACTGTCAACACACGGTGAGATCAAAAAAGGGGAGGTTGTGCAAGCCGTATAGATTCTTATGCCACACCTATCTCAAGTGCATCTCCAACAGGAAGTCCAGTTTGGACAGATTCTCAGGCACTCTCATCGGGAATCATCGGCATTTTTTAGGGAAGAAAGTACAACTACTCCAAGTACATTCTTGGTTGCCTGTGTGACCACATAGAATGCAGAAAGACAACAAGATGTACATGCTCCAAGGTTCATCCAGGATCATAAACGAATGTATGCCCAATGTTGAAAGAGAAGGTGATGTGTTTGTGCAAACTCACCTAGGAAGATCTCACTCAACAAATTAACTACGCAGTATCAAGGAGAAGAGGTAGAGATGTTCCCACATGTGATGGATGAAACTGCTGATATACCTCAGGAACTCACATTCCCTAAACAAACCACAACAACAAACACCTTCAATCGAATCACCTGAACCACCACATCATGAACCCAATCCTCCTTCACCATATCATTACCAAACATACCTTATCACCACCTGTACATATCATCTCACCACCAAGTGAACACACCCAACCCTTATCACCTGCACTTTCTCAAACATCCAATAAAACTCTGCTTCAACTGAAGTAGTGTCACTTGATCAAATCCCTCAACCATCACCACAACAATCACCACCACAACCATTATCTTAACATGAACCACACTTCCCATCACCAGCTACTATGATAGAATTATCAAAATCATCTTCCCAGTGAGCATACCCAACCTATCTCACCCATCCAATCTCAATCATCACTGCACTCTGGTGCAATAGAACCCATCTCACCACTTCTCACTCAAACACCTATACCTCCACTTCAAACTGAACCAACCACCTCACCCACACCTACTGAACCTATTGATAGCCTAACATCTACTAAGAAACTCAATGTTAATAAGGATGAATAAGAAGTTGTTAATGATGGTGATACTAAGGAGATATGTCTGGAGGTTGAAATGGAGAAAGATGAAGAACTTGAACAAGAGGGAGGGTAGTTATGTTACATCATTGCTTATAATGAGGATGACTTGAATGAAGAAGAGATTGATGTGAGTAAGAGCTACCTGGTAGCAAAACTACAACAATTTGATCATAAAAAGCAACAAGAAGTTAGAAAAGTTGAGGAAATGAAGAAGGAGCTGATAGAGAAAGACAGACTGATAGCTGAGAAAGATGCTACAATCACTCAACTGGAAGGACAAATCAAAAGGCTGAGAGAAGATATTGAGACTAATAATGATGAGGTGATTGATGCAATGAATGAGCTAATCTCTGAACAATTAGAACAACTAAAAGCAAAAGATGATAAGAATGAGAAGTTAAAGAAAAATGTCCTGAACAAGAAGTAAGCAAAAGAAAGAAGTGATGTGAGTAAAATGATGAAATCAAAGGAACCCATAATCTTTTACAGCAAGAAAAGAAATATATCTGGTAAAACTCAAGATAAAGGTGCTGAATCTAAAGATCAACAAAAGAAAATAAAAAGGTTCTCCCCAACTCACACTCCATCAGCTTATCCTGCAGCTTATCAGCAAATTGACATCATCAAAGAAGAATAATGAGTTGAAGCAGCTAACTGAAGAAGAATCTAGCATGCGATCCACCGAAGACATACTTGAAGAAAGAGCTCAATCTGCCATGTTCATGGACTTAATCAACAATGGCTTTCCCTATGAGTTGGTGAGAGAAAATGATATGCCTGAAATGAAATCCAAGTTTTGAAAGAGTTTGACGCTGCAAGACTGATGCTCCCAATTTGCAATTATGAAACTTTTTCAAAGTTAAGGCCATGGAGCAAATAAGAAAAGACTCGGGCCATTGTGACTCAAAGAAGCTGACAAGATTACACTTCCAGATGCAGACCTCACTACGTTACAAAACATTCCCATCATAAACTACCCAATCAGTCCAAGGGGAAGAGACTTCTCTGGACTTGTGGCTAAGCTGAATGACAAGTTCAAGGGAGATGTGCTTAAAGAAGCAAAGAGAGAAGATGCAAAACACAACAAAAGGAAGTTGAAACAGAAAATGTCTTATGTCAGTTCTTCTCAAGCTTTAGGTGATGAATTTTTACAAAGAATTGGATATGAAGACGATCTAAAGCATCAATCAAAATCATAGAAGGAAATCAATTTCAATGCCTATCATAGAATGGGGCTATGTAGAAAGAACCAAGGAGTTGGAGTTGCAAAGAAATGATCCACAGAAGAAGGGTGAAAGCTAAGACTATTTGACCCCATGAAGATCAAACTGCTTCATCCAAGCTACACTTCATATACTACATGACAAGTATTTTCCTAAGCTGAATGACCAGGATGCTCAAAATGACCTGTGCTTGTATGTACACATCATTCAAGTTATTGATAAGCTCCAAGCCAAGGCCTACAAGAGAAGGAAGTTTGAGGCTGGTCAACTGATGGGAGTAGAAATAGAACCAATAACAGAACTGAGAATTTCAGAACAGGATGAGCTGGAAGTGGTGTCCAATAATAGTGTTGTTGCAACATTAACCACTGAAGAGGACATCTTGGGCTTGAAATACAAAAAATTAAAGAGAATAGGAAGAATGAAGATAAAGTATCTGTATGAAGATCAAAAGAATACTGTGTGATACTTTAACACCAAAGTTTTGACAAGAGTTCAAGAATTAAGAGACTTGAAACAGATGATTACAAGAGGCTAAACCTATAGGGGGGATTGTTAGGACTAGATCAAATGTATAGGTTTAGTTGATGTCAACTCTTGTAATTAATCATTGTAATTCTCTTTTTGATCATATAATGTAATGCATGAATTATATGGTAACCCATATTATTGTGTGTGTTAGTTTATGTTATTACAGAAACATCAGACTTGGTCAATTTGAAAAAATTGACCAAGTGTTAGAACGACCTACGGATGAATAAGTGTTCTTCCGTAGATGTTCTCGGAGCATAACTGAAGTTTGTGCTTCGTAGATCTCCTACGGAAGAACAACAACTGCTGAACAAGACCAAAGATCAAGTGGAGCTGTTGAATGAGAGCTTGCTACTAAAGAACAAGTATAAGAACTCCTGCGGAAGCACAACCACAGAAGAACAAATGCTGAAGACAAGTGTTGCTGCGGAAGACTAATTGCTGCGGAAAGAAGAACTTCCTACGGAAGATTACAAAACTTGTATTGTTTCAAATCATCAAGTATGTAACAAAAAGTAACAAGTCAACATGTCATAGCAGTATCATCAAATCAATGACGGCGAAGGATAATTGAGTCAACAGAATATTCCCGTCAAATCAACAACATCTTGTATGTAGTTTACAATTTCCTATGTAAATTGTGAACTCCTATGCCGATAAACAAAGCAAGGATTCACCCATATAGAAACAGAATGTCAAAACAGAATGTCGATATATTAGCTAGAAAATGGAACAGAATAGGAAGATATCGTACATAATTAGGTGTATATATTGATGATGAACATTGATGAAGAAAACATTAACAAGATAGCAATATCAAGCATCAAGAAAATATAGCATTATAATCAATTGTAATCGATAAAGTCAACAAGTCAACATGTCATAGCAGTATCATCAAATCAATGACGGCGAAGGATAATTAAGTCAACAGAATATTCCACGTCACATCAACAACATTCTTTATGTAATTTACAATTTCCTATGTAAATTGTGAACTCCTATGCCGATAAACAAGCAAGGATTCACACATATAGAAACAGAATGTCAAAACAGAATAGCGATATATTAGCTAGAAAATAGGAACAGAATAGGAAGATATCTGTACATAATTAGGTGTATATATGATCGATGAACATTGATGAAGAAAACATTAACAAGATAGCAATATCAAGCATCAAGAACATATAGCATTATAATCAATTGTAATCGATTGATTGTGAATGAAGAGCGATTGAAAACAATCTTTGTATTGCATTATTATGTTTAGTTTTTCTAGTTGTTCTTTTTAGTTCATCGATTTCAACTTTTGATAAAAAATCCGTTAAACAGCAGGTATTGATAATTCCATGATCAATACTTGATAAAATCAAATTGATAATTCTTGCAACGATCCTTAAATAATCAGCTTGCAAGAGCATAATTTAAGGGTTTCCATATAAACAAAATTAGAGGCAAATCAAAGTAAATCAAAGGGGGTTTTCATGAGTGTTCTTTATTGTGTTCATCCAAGTTCTTCATATTTTATCATTTTTGATCCAAATCTTCATTGTTATTGGATTGATTCAAGTGATCTTGGTACTAACAAATGGAATCAGAGGCTACTTGAATCAATTTTGGATTGTTTATTTGAGATTTATTGTGCTGAATTAAAGATTTTATTAAAGTTTTTAGAGAGAGAAAATGAGGTTTTAGAGAGAGAAACTAGATCTGAGTTTTGTGTTCATCAATTATAATGATTTTGATCGGATCTACATCATTTCAGAGCTGAATTACAACATTTAATATCACATTTTACATCTATAAATCTATTTGTACAATAAATTGAAAAGAAATTTGAAGATTGAAGGTGTTTCTCTCACACACACACTATGTGTGTTCTTGGTGTTCTTGACAGTCTTTGAAGAAGCTTCAAATCTTCATCCGGTGAGTTTACATCAAATTTAGGCGAGTTTGACAGCTTTTGAACGAAAGTTCTCGGTCCGACGAACTTACTGTTCTTCTGTAGAACTTGCTGGAGAACTCAACCAATCCCGTAATCCCCTCGGCAGCCCAAGAAGCAACGATTACGGAGCTCGACACACTGTAACCTTACCGGAGCTCCGCCCATTGCTGGTGGTCAACACAACTGAGTCAATCAACCGCCATATTCACCACAACTACCCTAACCTCCACCGCCATAACCACCGTAACCACCGCCATCACGTCTACCGCTTCCATCACCACCAAACCGAACACCACCATCGTAATTTGCTGTCTTCCACTCGAACTTAAAATCCACAACCACGGCTCCCCCCAGCCACCGAGACCTCCGCCACCATCTCAACCAAAACCGATTACCACTACCACTGTGAACCATCAAAGCGCCACCGGGTTGTCGGAGCTTCGATTATAGTCGCAGGGGTAACCGGAAGAGAGTTGTCGATGACAGCCTTGATGTTCTGTGCGTGTGTTTTGAAAGAAGAAAAAGACAAATTTTTTTAGGTTTTTGTTTTCTTTTTAAAGTGTTTTCATATTCTAGGTTTAAGGTGATTTAATGGGCTGGGTGACTGGGCCAATCCCTACCTATTAAATGTTCGGGTCGAAAGAACTTAAAAACATGGTGTAACGATCGGGTCTTTAATTTTTTTTAATATCTTTTGGGCCATTTTAATAAAAATTCTTGGAAATTAAATTTTTTATGTTAATCAAAATTAAAGTTCATCGAAGTAAAAAATATTTTTCCCGATGGAGAATTATTCAACAACTTTTTTGGGAAAACATATTTTTAGGGCGTTAAAGTGAATTTTAATTTTTTAGTTGAAAATGTATTTTTCTTAAGATTTTGAATCAGATAACGTCGTATCGGCACAAATTCATTTTGATTGTTTTACAGGAATGAAGAATGAAGGACTGTTCGATTTCACTGATCGATTTGTAATTGTGGCAAATGATCTGAAGAAGCATGACCCACATCTCACCAACTTTGAAAAAGTTCAGAGATTATTTGATTCGCTTCCATCTAAATAGATCTCGCAGTGCTAATCGATTAGACAAGAAAGAGGATTTCCTGATTACAAATTGTCTGAGGTGATCAACAAATTGAAGTTGCTGGAAATGGATCTCAAATGAGAGGAATACAATCGAGTGATGTATCCGCGTTCCAACATGACATTTGTCACCAAAACTGAAGTTCCTGCAGAACAATCAGAAACCATTTTGGTAACTAAGTCTAATCTAAAAGCTTAAAACAAGGAGATTGAAGAAGAAAATGAACAAGCTTTGATGGCAGAGAAAGAGAATGAATCTGACTATGAAGCAACTGATGATGAGGCGAAAAGAAGGTGTTGGAGTTCCCTATGAGGTGATGCAAGATATGTGTTCATCTACATGTCGAGCTAGAACCTTAAATGTCATCCAAGCAAATATGATTTTGATTCAGGATCAAAAGGAGTTAAGGATGATAAACAAAGAGCTAAAAGAAAATGAAGTTGCATATTAGATAAAGCTAAATGAAGCTTTACCTAAAATTGAACTTCTTCAACGACATGTTTATGAAAGAAACATTGAAATTAATATGTTAACAGAACGTTTAACTCTAGCTCAATTCGATGTAACTCAACTCCAAACTAAACTTGATAAATGGACTGTTTCTCAAATGAAAAGTGATGAAATTCTTTTAAAATAGAGATCTGTGTTTAGAAAAGATGGAGTTGGTTACCTTAAATGTTGAAAAAGCTAAAAATGTTTTTCCACCTCCCATAACAGGATGTTATTCACCTTTACCTCGTCCTCATCTGAAAAATGATTTATTTGAAAATTAGAATGCTAACAGTTTTCTTGCAGGAGTAAGTGGTGTTAATCACAATGAGATTCGAGATGAGCATGATCCTCCTGTTGGTTTGGGTTTCAACACACATTGTATTGATATACCCAAAAGTATACATGTTTCTTCTAACTTCTTTGATAAGGTTAAGACTGGGTTATTCCTACCTTTGAGCCCATCAAAGTCATGAGAAAATGTACGAGTGATGAATCATCTCCAGTTGCAAAACAAGTCAGTCATTCTAAAGCAAAGCAAAGACAATCTCAATCTCAGCCTGTCATATCTAAATCCTATCATAAACAAGTGAAGCTCTCATTCCCAATTCAGCAAAAGAAATCGCAAGTCCCTCATCAAGCTGAATCAAGTTCAAAACAAGCACCAACCCTAGTTACATCACACGGGTCTATTAAGAACCAAAATCCCTTCAAGGCTTGTTTCACGTGTGAAATGGAAGGTCACGTGCTGAAAAAGTACCAGAAGCAACATAATTCAGACGGGAAAGGCAATCATAATTGCTTCTCTATATCAAAAGGTAAAAAACACACATCTTTGAATGGTCGAATGATGAATATTCCATCCAAACCTTCACATGTGAAGCCGGTTTCACATGATTCAAAGATGAAAGTGACCAAGGCATCCAAACCAAAATCTTTTTCTTCATATCTTAAACATAAAATAATTTCTAAATTTAATTCTTTCCAATCAAAAGTGTTTGAGACAAAACAAATTTGGCAAATCAAAAAGAAAGAAGAAAAGATAAAAGGTTGTGTGTTTAAACAAATGATCACATTGATGTAAACGGACCACCTAGGTCTACGGTGACCTGGGTTCCCCTTTCTAATTGATCTGTTAATGAGTGCAGGAACAGTTCAGGAGGTCTGTTCAGTAATCCAGTTTACTGACAGAGTCTATTCCTCATTCAAATTTGAGGCGGAACAGACAGGTTATGGTTTGGTATCATATCAAATCCACATTATAATTTTTATTTGCATAGTCACATGTCTCATTCACAATCACTGTATGTTTCTTGATAGTTCATTCTCATTTTCTGATAGGGTAACTTGGAAGACTTTTTTTTAAGTAAATTTCTACTTTGAAAATATTTAAAAAAATAAATAAATATAAAAAATATAAAAAATATAAATAATAAAATATTATATCTAGAAAAATAAAATTTAGGGAAAGAGTTAGAAAGATTAAATTTTATATTGTGTCTCCTCCATAGGTGATTGATTTAAATAAAAAAATAGGGTAGAGAACTTGATTTGAGATGATTGAGAAATGATAGTATCTGTTCGAATGCCTGTATCATTTAAAAAAAATTTACATACAAAATCTAAAATTGATAGTTTCATTATATGATGTGCCTGGTAGGCTCTGCTTCAAACAAGTAGACAATAATCTTGTGATAAACTAAAGCTTCAGCATGAAAACTGAATTTCAGTCTCATTATTGGTCTGCATGACTGAGTCCCATCAAAGAGGGGTTGAGAGTTGGCTTTTTGTCACCCATTCATTTTATATTTTCGTGCTTATCTCCTCTGTCATGCGGAAGCATTGACCTGGAGTGATGATCTTCTCTATATGTAAATATAGACCTGAAGCTCTCATCAGCATGCCAGATGATCATCTCCTCTTATATGTAAATATAGACCTGGAGCGCTCATCATCTATTTATTACACTCATACATCACATAAAGATTATCATCAATGAAATATCATTAGTCTCATATCTTCCATACCTTCATCTATCAAAGCCATATAAACTAAATAAACCATGAGGACGGGTAGGTCTTACCAAATGAGAGTGAATCCTAATTTCATCTAAATCATACCAAAACATCATAAGAATCACATGTTACTTGCTGAAAGAATGTTGCGTGGATTTAAGAGGACAAACATACTGGCAATCGTTCTTTTACTGTTTTATATATATATAAATATATATATATATATATAATATAATATATATATATATATATAATAATATATAATGACATGATCAGGCTCCGTATCAGAGTGATCTTACAGCTTGTCGATGTTTAATCACATCTTTGTGTTTTAGTGTATCTTGAAGATATGATCTCATGATCAAGTCAGTTCTTGGTTCTTGAACTATTAAAAAATATATATACATATATATTGTAGAAAATTAGATTTTTTTGATTAGATTTTACTAGTTTATTAAAATTTCTCTCATGAAAATCCAAAAAGATTTTCCTATTTGAAGTATTTTTCAAGTCCTTCATATTATTCTATTGAAATGATGCTATATCTTCATGCATTTCATGAGAAATTACACAACACAAATGAACACGGGTTCGCTTGTTTATATATACAGATAAACACAGGTTTATTTGTTTGTTAAATTGATATAATGGGAAATGTGTAGTTTGTGTTTGTGAATGTGTTTCAGATTATGATACAAGTGATGGTCAATCATCAGTTGAGCAATGCTCCAGACGAGTGAACCTGTTCTTCAAATTTGCAGAATATATCGAGTTAAGAATCCTCCTCCTACATCTTCTGAACCACTCAAAGAAAAGAGATTAAAGAAAGTGGTTTCCGTTATCTTAATAAGGGGAGCATACAAAAGGGGAGCTTGTGAAATGAAAGATCTTCATCATTATTGACTTCTCGGTGCCGATCATGATGCAAGACACTTATAATAATAGACTAAGGGGGAGTATTGTTGGGTCTAAAAGATAGTCTAATATTATCAACACAGTCAAAGTCAACAAAAGTCAAAGTCAACGCAAAAGTCAAACCAAACATGTTCGAGACGAAGAATCGAGACAAGACTTTGAAGAAGTTATAGACTAAGGGATTTTAATGTAATAAATATATTTTGTGTCAACAAAATGTATTTAGTCTTTTAATGATTTATTTGTAAATTTCTAGTCAAGTATAAGTCTAGGGGGCTAAATGTCATTAAGTCTAATTGTCATTAGACTATAAATAGATAGAGTCATTAGAGTGTTATTAAGCTTACAAGAGCATGATTTGAGGGTTTCCATGTAAACAAAATCAGAGGCAAATCAAAGTGGATCAAAAGGGGTTTTCATGAGTGTTCTTCATTGTGTTCATCCAAGTTCTTCATATTTTATCATTTTTTATCCAAATCTTCATTGTTATTTGATTGACTCAAGTGCTCTTGGGACTAACAATTTTACACGTCTTAGGGTCATACCATAGAAAGAACCCACATTTTGAACCGTAATTCAAAATTAAAAGAAAAATGAGGATTCTTGAGACATAGATCGTCCTAAGCATTAATGGATGAACATACCTTCTTCGTTGGACATGTAAAGAACCGACGACCTAGATTTGGTGTTGTCCGTGATGTTCGAACCAATGCTGCTTTTCCACAATAGCAATTAACCTTGTTCGAAGCCTGATTGAACATTATGTGACTAGATTCATAATCAATCAAAGATTCTTGAGACTGATTTACACTTGATTGCGGTCTCTTGAGATCCATTTAGCAAGGGTTGTTTCATCCAATTTTGAATCAAGCGACCATATGGAATCAAATAGGGATTAAAAAGTAGCAGGGGATCAATTGACTAAAATGGGTTGTGGAAAGTCCATTTGCCCTCATGTGCTTCTTACGTGAACTGACTTAACCCAATAAACTAACAGGCTTTTGTTAACAGGATGTAATGGGCAACGTTTTCTATACATAAATGACAGAAAGTGAGCGTTTTAAAGATAAATGACAATATCTACAACTTTTGATAAACATAAAGGACACTTACTGTAATTTTATCTAATTTTAGACCTAACTCGATAAAAGTTGCGCAAGCATAAACGTAAATATGGGAGTTGCAAAATTATGTTGTTATGAAGATGAGCATTGAACTTTTGGTGGTTGGACAAATATAAATTAAAAATAAAAAATATATTATATTTAACCCGACTTGATATGGAGAATAAATTTATATCGAAACATAGATAAAATAAGTGTACATCAATGGCATATTCAGGATGTTATAAAACGTTATGTTTTAAGAGTTATAGTAGCAAAACAAAATATATAAAAAATAAAAAGCAAAGTTATATTGTATCTAACCTAGCTTGGTTTAAAAACCGAAGCATGAATAAATATAACATGTCGTAATAGTATATTCAGAATTCTATAAAACGTTATATTTTAAAAACTATAATATTATGAATACTTTTAACAGAAAAGAGAAGCTGCTAACAAAAAAAACCAAGAGAACTAGGGTAATTGACACCCAACTAGAACAAGATATCCTATAGGTTGGATGTATATTGCCTAGCCAATTTTATTAGAGTTGAATTTATTAATATTTTCAAAACAAACATACTAAAATGTTAAATCTAAATAGAATAAAAGAAAATCAAATCCTACAAGTAGATAAAGTTTAATGGTGTAAAATATTTTTTTCCTTTACATTTTGTAGCTAACCAGTTGGTTCTCCAACATGTTGCCGTGGCTAGATCTAATCGCTCAAAAAGTGTTCATGATAACTAAAAGATAAAACAATAATATAGCTATAACAATATACATAAATGCTAAAATATCCAAATAGATATCGACACGTATTTTGTATCGATTTAGTTAATTGACCTGTGAAAAATAGTATGAACATTCATAAACTTATTAGTAGTAGTAATAATAATAATAGCAATAATAATTAAAAAATATATTTTAAAGAATGTAAAAATAATAATAATAATAATAATAATATAATAATAATAATAATAATAATATAATAATAATAATAATAATAATAATAGTAATAATAGTAATTAGGTCTAGATGTCTTGTATAGGTTTAGATGATGGATTAAACTCTTGAAATCACTCTTTGTAATTATAAGTTTTGATGATATAATATAATGCATTGAGTACATGATGAGTTTATGAACTGCATGATCATTGTATCTCATATATGTGTTGATTTATGTGTGATTGTAGGAAACATTAAATGTAGTCAAATTGGAAAAATTGACTAAGTGTTAGAACAACTGCGGATGAACAAATCACTTTCCCGTAGATGTTCTCAGTAATACAACTGAAGTGTACATCCGTAGATCTCCTGCGGAAATAATAGCAATAATAATTAAAAAATATATTTTTAAAGAATGTAAAATAATAATAATAATAATAATAATAATAATAATAATAATTAGGTCTAGATGTCTTGTATAGGTTTAGATGATGGATTAAACTCTTGAAATCACTCTTTGTAATTATAAGTTTGATGATATAATTAATGCATTGAGTACATGCATGGAGTTTATGAACTGCATGATACATTGTATCTCATAATATATGTGTTGATTTATGTGTGATTGTAGGAAACAGTAAATGTAGTCAAATTGGAAAATTGATGACTAAGTGTTAGAACAACTGCGGATGAACAAATCACTTTTCCGTAGATAGTCTCAGTAATACAACTGAAGTGTACATCCGTAGATCTCTGCGGAAGAACAACAACAGATGAACAGTCCAAAGATCAAGTGGAACTGCAGAAGGAGAGCTTGCTGCTGAAGAACAAGAACTCCTACGAAGCACAATCAAGAAGAACAATCCCCGAAGACTAAAGTGCTGCTATGGAAGACTAAGTTCCTGCGGAAGAATAAATTCCTACGGAAGACTGTTTAACACTTGAATGATTCCGTATCATCAAGTAGTCAACAGAAAGTCACACAAGTCAATGTGGCAGATCAACAACATAATGATAGCTGAAGACATTTAATTCAAGCGAAGATATTACATCACATCAACAATATTATTTGTGTTTAATTCATTGTAAATCCGAACTCCTATGCCGATAAATGTGCAAGAATTCGGATAGCTATAGAAGTTAGCTTAATTATAGCAACAAGATAGCGAAAAGATTAGCAATGTTTTAGGAACAGAATAAGATCTCTATATAATAAGAGATCAAGAACATGTAAAAACATGGATGATCAACATACGATCAAGCAACATCAGTCATCATATAACAATCATAACAATAGAATCAATAGCAGAAGAAGCATTACAATCGATTGATTGTAATTCTTGAGCGATCGTGGTTTGTTTATTATTATATTTTGATTGTTCTTTATATTGTTTGATCAATTTCAAGTTCATTAATCAATTAAATAGCAAGTATTGGTAATTCCGCGATCAATACTTGTTAAAATCAAATCTGATAATTCTATATCAATCCTTGGATTCTCACAAGTGGTATCAGAGCCTGGTGCTCATTGATCCAGATCAATTGATCTATCGGTTTGATTTGTTTAATCGATTTTTGCTAAAACAGAGTTGTTGCTTTTTCAAAATTAATTAACATGAGTAATTCAATTGTTGGTGCTTATCAACCTCCTAAACTGGAAAACAGATCTGATTTCAAAACTTGGAAAATTAGGTTCAGGAATCATGTTAATTATACAGATTCTGATTTATGGGTTTCGATTACTGAAAGACCTTATATTCCACCTGCTTTAGGAGCGGATTATAAGGATAATAATCAACCCATAAGTCTGAAAAATCTGTCACCTGATGATGCTAAGAAAGTCAAGATTAACATCAAAGCCTATAGTATGCTTACTATGGCTTTACCTGAAGATCTTTTGATCAGGCGTGAATCATACAAAACAGCTCACTCGTTATGGAAAATACTACACACACTGTGTGAAGGAAGTGACGAGATTAGGAGCATAAAGAAGGATACTCTTCGCTCACAATATGAAACCTTTCATCATATTGCGGGTGAGTCAGTTCCTCAACAATTGCATAGATTCATGCAACTTGTTACAGAGATGAACATCTTTGAACTTAAGTACAGCAATGAAGAGCTGAACAAAAAGATGCTTCATGCCTTACCAGAAATTTGGACACAGACTGTGCCTATGTTCAAGAACACTATTGATTTGAAGGCAATAGGACTAGACACACTGGTGGCGAAGGTTGAAGCTTTGGAGCTAGATGAAAAGACCAGAAACAAGAGTGTGAAAGCACCTATAGCACCTTATCAATTCAAAGAGTTAAAGAATGCTGGAAGTGCATTCATCTCCAATGAAGATGAAGGTAACTCTTGTGATGAGAGTGAACATGAAGAAGAAACAAGCTTTTATGCTGCCAAGTCTTCCAAATCAAGTACTCAAAACAATCAGCACAGAAAGCCCAAAGGAAAAGATGATGACTCCAAGAATAAAAAGAAAAACAATCAAACAGAACCAATTACTGTGGTTCTGGAATCAGAAGAACAAAAAGCTGATTTTGCAGCCTTTAGTTCAAGCTTTCAGGCTTATCTGGGAAGCACTTTGACTCCTGCCCACTTCTGTCAACATGATCTAGAAGAACTTCATCCTGATGAGGTAGAAGAGATGGATCTACAATGGCAAATGGCCATGATCGCCTATAGAGCCAAGATGTACCTGAAGAGGAACAAAGGACTGTCTGTAGGAGGAAGATCAACTAAAATTGGTGTTGACTAGTCCAAAGTAAGATGCTTTAAGTGCAATTTATATGGACACTTCTCAAGGGAGTGTAACAGCAATCAACAACAATCAAATAACTCAAGACAACCTAGTCAAAGAAGTTTTACACAAGCTCAACTAACCAATTCATCCCCACCAACAACAAGCAATACTACAGTTACTAACAATGCTAAAGAATCTGGTTTAATTGTTTTGCAGGATGGTACTTGTGATTGGAGCATGTATGAAAAGGAAGTACCGGAGAAAAATCAAGCTTTGATGGCTAACATAGAAAATAAAGTTCCACCAATGGCCATAGAGGTAAGAGAAAGGTTATGTTCTTCCACTTGTATTGATGAAGTTGAAAGATATAGAACACATGCGAGCTGATAAAGTAAAAGAAACTCTATTTTTGAATGAATCACATGTAAGAGAACATAAACTTTATCAAGTCAAAATCAATTCTTTACAAAAGGATTTAGATAAACTTTTATCTGAAAATTACAATCTGAAAGCACAAGTTGAGCATTTGACTACTTCTTTAACTAAGTCTATGTCAGATCATGCATCCGCTGAAGTGAAACTTCAAAAATTCCAACTATCATCACAGCAGTATGAGAAGCTATTAAACTCTCATAGTGAGTCAAAGAACAGATCAGGTTTGGGATTTCATGCTGTTGCACCACCAGTAAATGATAATTACACTCCTTTACCTGAGTCCATGACTAACAGCTTATCTAATCACTTTATGTCTAGTACCAAATCTGAGTTAATAGATAAAAATCATAATGATGTAACTAATGACACTGAATCATTTGAAACTGAATCATCAAAATCAGAACTTTCAAAACAAAGTCAATCAGAATTTGATTATGATAACTGTGATGATCTAGATGAGGATAATGATGAGCCTCATAATACTGGTTTGGGTAATGGTAAAACTGTTTTAAATGAACATCTAATTCCCAAAGTGTTGGATGAAATCAAGCTCCCTTACCCACCAAAACAAAGAAATCTGCTGAAGACCACAAGGATTGGTCAACTGAATAAAGGCATTCATGCTCTCAAAAAACAAAACAAAAGAAAATCAGCAAAAAGAGCTTCGGAAGATAACAAATTCACTTTAGTAGATCTCCTACGAAAGGAGTCTGAGAAAGCTGTAAAATCCAAGAAAATTCATAAACAATCATCCGTAGAAGAAATACGGAATAAGAAAGAATCTGCTGAAGCTTCATCCAGCATCAACAAGGTGAAGGAGTTGAAGAAGCAAAAAAAAGCACTAAGTAAGAAAAAGGCAAAGGTAAAGGCTGCTTCTGATAGTGAAGCTGAAGAAAAGTACTGTAAATGGTGTGATATGCACAATCACAGCACAGAAGAGTGCTACTTCAGCAGCTATTGCTCAATATGTAATATGAACAATCACATGACATCTGATTGTCATTTCAACAAATATTGTGTAATATGCAACAAACACAATCACTCAACTCAGGAATGCTTCTTCAACAAAAAGAACAAAACAAAGTTCCTCAAGAAGAAGCTAGCAGAGACCACTGAATCAGACTCACAATCTTCTGAGGATGATGATTCAACAGTCTCAAAACAAAAAAAGCAACAACAAAAGCAGAAAACTTCCAAGATAAGGATAACAGCTACTGAGATGCAAACAAAGAAAAAGAAGGACAAACAACAATTTCAAAGCAAAACACCTCACAAAAAGGTAGCACTTAAAGAAGATGATAACTTCTTTGATCATTTTGACAAAGGCAATCATGTACCTTAGTTTAAATCAAAGGATGCAGAAACATTTTCTGGGCAATCCTCAACATCAGGATCAAAAAAAAGGCATTGAAGGAAGGAATGACTGACCAAGTCAGTATGAATCAAGATAAAATTACCTCAACATCATCACCAAAATCATCCTCACTAACAAAACATAATGAATCAACTGATATTAAAATTAATTTAGAAACATCAAGGCTCATTCATGAGAAAGTTACTATATTAGATAACAATGGCAAGCCCAAGACCATCAAGGCTTGGGCTCCTCGGTCTAACTAAGTTCATTATGTTTTGCAGGAACATCCAAGGAGGACTGACAACAAGTGGTATGTTGACAGTGGCTGTTCCAGACACATGACAGGAAAATGTTCTCTCCTCCATGACTTCAAACATAAAAATGCTTCATATGTAGCATTTGGTAGGGATAAGAAGGGAGGTAAAATCACTGGTGAAGGAATGGTAACTAATGGAGTTCTCAAATTTGAGAAAGTCAATTTTTGTGAAAATTTACAAATTAATTTACTAAGTGTATCTCAAATTTATGATCAAAACTATACTACTTTCTTTGATAACTCTAATTGTTACATTCTCAAGCCAGGTTACAAAATTCCAGAAGATTGGATCCTTCTCAAAGCACCAAGAAAAGGCAACACTTATGTGTTGGACATGAACAACACTGCCATAACAAGTAAAGAAACATGCCTGATTTCCAAATCATCAGAAGATGAATCTCAACTGTGGCATAGAAGGATTTCTCACTCCAACATGAAAAACATGAATAAACTGGTGAAAAATGACTTAGTCATTGGTGTTCCAAAGAAAGAATTTTTCTGTTCTAATCACTATTTATCATGTTCTAAAGGAAAATAACACAAATATCACATAAATCCAAAACAGACAACTCTAACACAACACCACTAAAGTTATTACACATGGATCTGATTGGTTCCAACCAATGTATTAAGCATTGGAAAAAGGCAATACTGCTTGGTAATTGTTGATGATTTCACTAGATTTACTTGGGTATTTTTCTTAAAACACAAAAGTGAAACATCAGAAATATTAATGGAGTTTATCACCAAGATAGAAAATCAACTTGATCTAAAAGTCAAAATTTTACGAAGTGATAATGGAACTGAATTTGTTAATGATGTCTTAGACTCATTTTGCAGGGACAAAGGCATAGCTAGGCAATTTAGTGCTCCAAGAACTCCAAAACAGAATGGAGTGGCTGAAAGAAGAAACAGAACTCTAATTGAAGCAGCAAGAACAATGTTGGCTGATTCAAAGCTACCAATAACATTTTGGGCTGAAGCAGTGAATACAACATGCACTATTCAAAACAGGACATTAATAGTCAAAGAACACAACAAAACACCGTATGAACTTTTGTTTAAAAGAAAACCTTTCATAGGATATCTTAGAGCTTTTGGGTGTCATGTGTCCGTCTTAAACACTAAAGAAAAATTAGGAAAGTTTGCTGAAAAGGCATATGATGGTTTCTTTGTTGGGTATTCCTCAACATCTAAGTCATACAGAGTATATGTCCCAGATGATAACATTGTGGAAGAAACTCCTAATGTGTCATTTGATGAATCCTTATTTACACAGTCTGTGAAAGGATCATCTTGGTTGTTTGATATAGATGCATTAACTAACTCATTTGACACTAGCTATCTCAATGTGACAGGTGCTATGGATACATGTTATCCTTATGTTCCTCCGAACATGGGTGTACCATTGACTGCTGATCCACCAAGACAAGTTCACATAAATATTCAAAGACACAATGATCCTGGTGCTTCAGCTCAAACAAGTAAAGACATGTCTGATGTCCTTGAAACTTCTACATCAGCAGAAGTACAATCTACTTCAGAAATACCTCCCTCCACAGAGGTTCCTTCCACTTCCGTAGATGTTCCCACTCCTGCAGATGATGCACTGAAACTCCCTAAAGTTCCTCATACTTCAGAAAACATCCCAACATCAATTCCACATGCAGATACACCAATTACAGACTCTGCAGCTGATCCTTTAACTGCTACGAAAGATATATCCATATCTGCGGAAACACAAGTCCATGCAGAACATCATTCAGCCGCACAAGATCACCATACGGAGGAGTTAGATTACTTTGTTGACTCACCAAATAACATCACAAACCTGGATTCCTATATCCAAGTTTAAAATGTTCCAACAGTTAGGATTCATAAGGATCATCCAATTAACAACATGATTGATGAACTCAACAGCAGAACTACAAGAAGGCAAGGGGGAGCTGCCAACACTTGTCTGTTCTCCTGCTTTCTATCACAAGTAGTTCCTCCTAACATCACTGAAGCCCTAAAAGACAATAGTTGGATTGAAGCAATGCAAGAAGAACTTCAGCAATTCAGGAAGCAGAAAGTCTGGAACCTAGTTGATCTACCTAAAGGCCAATATCCAATTGGCACTGGATGGTTGTTCAAAAACAAACTAGATGACAGAGGAATTATTTTCAGAAACAAAGCAAGGCTAATAGCACAAGGATATACACAAGAAGAAGGAATAGACTATGATGAAGTCTTTGCACCAGTTGCAAGGATCGAGGCTATAAGAGTATTTCTAGCCTATGCATCATATAAGAGATTCACAGTTTACCAAATGGATGTAAAGTGTGCATTCTTATATGGCAAAATTGATGAAGAGGTATATGTTTCTTAACCACCAGGCTTTGAAGACCCTCACTACCCTCACAGAGTGTACAAACTTGACAAAGCATTGTATGGTCTTCATCAAGCACTAAAGAAATGGTATGAAACATTATCTTCATTCCTATTGAAGCATGGCTACAAAAGAGGTACAATTGACCAGACACTCTTCCTCAAACATGAACATCAAGATCTCCTGGTTGTGCAAATATATGTTAATGACATCATATTTGGATCAACCAACAAGAGATTGTGTGAAGATTTTGAAGCTTTGATGCAATCTGAATTTCAAATGAGTTCCATAGGAGATAACTTTTTTCCTGGGTCTACAAGTACATCAAAAACGAGATGGCATCTTCATCAATCAAGAGAAATACGTGCTTCAAATACTGAAGAAGTTCAACCTTGCTGAGTGTTCATCATGCAAAACACCAGCATCAACAATTGAGAAAATTGTTCTGGATCCAACAGGGAAGTCTATTGACCAAAGATTATATAGATCTATGATAGGATCATTAATGTACTTAACTGCCAGTAGACCTGATATAATGTTTGCTGTGTGTGTGTGTGCTAGGTATAAAGCCAATCCAAAGGAGTCTAACTTGAATGCAGTGAAAAGAATTTTCAGATATCTCAAAGGGAAACCAGGACTTGGACTGTGGTATCCCAAAGAAGGAGACTTCAAACTATACTCTTACTCAGACAGTGACTTTGGAGGCTGTAACAACGATAGAAAATCAACAACCGGAGGGTGTCAATTCATTGGACCAAGACTCGTTTCTTGGCAGTGCAAAAAGTAGACTAATGTTTCAGTGTCCACAGCTGAGGCTGAGTACATAGCTGCTTCAGCTGGGTGCTCTCAGGTTCTATGGTTACAAAACCAATTACTTGACTATGGTTACAATTTTTTTCAAACTCCAATTTACATAGATAACTCAGCTGCTATGTTCATCACAGCCAATCCAGTACAACATAGTAAAACTAAACATATTGAAATCAGATACCATTTTCTGAGGGACTGTTCAGAAAAGAGTCTAATCAAGTTGATCAAAGTGGACACAACAAATCAACTTGCTGATTTGTTCACTAAAGCCTTTGATTCAGTTAGATTTAATTTCTTAATTGAGTCCTTAGGCATGCTCAACTTAGATTAGATAATAAAAACAACAGAAATATTTGTCAATTACTTGCAATCATATGAGAAAAGGCACACAAGGAAGTGATATCCTAAGGATATGATAGTACACTATAACTTGACATTTACTCTTGATCTTCAATTAACAACTACCTACGGATCAGATGTGTTTGATATGTGAATAGGTTCAACTTGAGTGGAAATTAAACAATGTCATGCACAACATAAAGTCAAGGTGACTAAGAGTGGACAAGTCATTGTGAGAAGCATTCAAGTAAGTCTAATCCGGATGTGATCATGGTAACACCCACGCACACTTACTATGTTGTAACACCTTATAACCTCTATCTTTGCGCATCATGACCCTCTGTTTTACGTGAGCAAAGACCTGGGTCAAAGGACACCTCTGTTTTACGTGAGTAAAGACCTGGTGACCTGATGCTGATCATCAAAAGTTCCAAATGGAACTGCTCTAAAAGAATCCAATGTGATCAACTGTATAATTATTCCAGAGCATGCAAATCATCTCAACATTAATAAGATTTCAAAGAAATCTTAAGATAGAGCTTATAATCTACGAAACATAGTTTAAGTGTGATAAAGTGATAACTTGATTCACTTCTTGAGGACTAACTTACACGCAACTTCAATGATGAGTTCATCTTTGCTATCTATAATTCTTACCAAAACATGATAACCAGCATGATAAGTTGAAAATACACTCTTGACTGAATTTCTGCGGATCCATATATTTGTAATCAGCACTAGATCAAGTATACTTTAATCTCACACATAATATTCAGGAAAATGTCTAGATCATAGTATGATCCCTAGTATATCCTATGTTTGCCTGTAACAAGCTATAAACAACATTCTATTTTCTCTATGATTATTAGTCAGACAAATTAACTATTGTTCATGCTATGCTCTTATAAATTTTTGATAAATACGTAAGTTTATGATTAATCACAAATTTAGGGGGAGTAGTCAAAGCATACTGAGTTTAAAATTTTAACATAATGATATGAAGAAAATTGGAACTTGAGCACTAACTTGGCTTGGCTGCAGGATATCTGAAGTGTCTAAATACTTTTGCAGAATTGCCATGAAGCAAAGTCATAAGGTCCAACAGCAAACAACAAATGGACTATGTGTTAGTTCATACAGTTAAATTAAAATTTTCCTTTGGAAGAGATTTTATTGACTTCGAAAGAAAGTTTTCAGCAAAATTAAGAAAATTAACTTTGGAAGAAAGTGTTTAACAAAACCAACTTCAGAAGAAAAGTTTATCAACATTTAACATCACTTTTGAAAGAAGTGTTCAAACAAAATGGAGGATAAATCAGGATATCTGTTCTCCGTAGATGCCTTGCGGAAGACAGATTGAACCAGAGGATTCTTGACTTCCGTAGATATTCTACGAAAGATTCAAAATAAATGTCTGCCTTGCATAAATATTAATTACTTGTAGACATTGATAACCTCGGAGGGGTAAAAAGGGTAAATGGGTCCCACGTCATTAGGATGTGGTTAGACAGCCTGTAAACGTATAAAAAGGGCACATCGACTGTTTTCCTTTCTATTCACTTTCAAAACACTGTACGACCTAGAAATCCTTTGATCCAAAAACCGCTTTCACCTTTGTTGACGTCGATCGTTCCACTCAAACCATATCACACCACTCAAACATCACAGCCACTATGGCTAATCGTTTAGTAAAGGATCACAACGTGTGCGCATTCCTAAATCCAGACGTGGAAGACGAGTGTAGAACCATCATCCGCTACCTGAGAAGAACACGACTCTTCTATGCACTATCTGCAGACCCGCTTATCTTTCAAACACACATGATCGACTTCTGGAACATGGCAAGAGTGGAGGAAGAAGATGAAGCACAAGTCGTGTATGCAACTATCAGAACGCAACAATTGCAAATAGACGCACGTGTAGTCCGAAGGGCACTGGAACTCGGAGATGATGAAGAAGGTCACACTGATGTATTCGAGCATGAATACATTCAGAAAGTGTTTGGTCTGATGGGATACGACGGTGACTACCATAATGGTGAGATCAAGAAAGGCAAGCTGTGCAAACCGTATCGATTCCTATGCCACACTTATCTAAAGTGTATGTCCAACCGTAAGTCAGGGTTGGATAGATTTTCTAGGCATATATATTCCGTAATCATTGGTATTTTTGAAGGGAGAAAGTACAACTACTCCAAGTATATCCTCAATTGCCTGTGTGATCACATACGTGTGCAGAAAGACAACAAAATATTCATGTTTCCAAGATTCATTCAGCTCATCATCAATGATCAACTACGGAGCATTGAAAGAGAGGGTGATATCTTTGTTCAAACACACCTAGGAAGATCTCTGCTTAATAAACTAACAGGGCAATATCAGGGAGGAGGTGTAGAGCTATTTGCCCATGTACTAGATGAGACTGAGGAAGTACCTCAAGAATTGCTATGGGTTGAAGAACCCAAAGAGCAAAACTCACCACCTGAATCCCATGCACACTCCCAACATCAATCACCAGCTGTTGAACCATCTACAGCACATCATCAAGAACCCCAACCACCATCATCACCAATAACTTACTTGATCTCCTCTTCAAGTGAACACACACAACCAATCTCCCCTGACCTCTCACAAATAACAGTCAATACTGCGTCAACTGAAGTAGTTGGTGAAGAGGTCATTCAGTTCACACCCACACACTCTGTAACATCCAATGACTCCAATGCCACTGAGCCAATCTCTCCTGAACCCATCCTATCACCCACTGAGCCAATTATGTCACCCACACTCACTGAACCAGTCTCACAGTCAGTAAGCCCTGCTCATACTAAGATACTCAATCTAGAAAAGAATGAGGAAATTATAGAAGGCACTACTAAGGAGATGTATATAGAGACTGAGGGAGAAAAGGGGGAGGAAGTGGTACAGGAGAAAGATGAGTTTGTTGAGATTATGGCCTACAATGAAGATGACTTGAAGGATGAGGAAATTAATGTCAGTAAGAGATACTTGGTAGCAAAATACAACAATTTGATCATTAAAAGCAACAGGAAGTTAGAAAAGTTAAGGAAAATAAAGAAAGAGCTGATAAAGAAAGACAGACTGATAGCTGAGAAAGATGTTATAATCACTAGTTTGGAAGGAAGGTTGAAAAGGCTGAGAGAAGATGTGGAGATAGATAATGAAGTGACAGATGCTTTGAATGACTTAGTTGATGAACAATCAGATTAGTTGAAAGCCAAAGATCATGAGATTGAAAGGTTAAAGGAGAAGTTATCTGAAGCTGAATTGATCAAAAGTGAGTCAACCATGATCACTTACAGTAGAAAAAGGAAATACCTGGGGAAAACAACTGATGTTGCTGGTGAATCACCAAAAAGAATAAAACTAGATTCAATAAAGCATTTAGCCCCAGTGGAACAAAGTAAAGAAGACAATGATGTGGAATAGGAAGAACTTATAAAAGAAGAGCCGGCTGAAGTGGCTAGAGAAGTTGAAGATGTTGGATTACTGACAATCAAAGACATTCTAGAAGAAAGACCTCACTCTACAATGTTCATGGACCTAATTAATAATGGGTTTCCATGTCTGAACTGATTCAAACACTGAAAGAGTTTGATGCTGCGAGAATGATCCTGCCTGTGTGCAACTATGAAACCTTCTCCAAGTTTAAGGCAATGGAGAAGATCAGGAAGGAATTAGGACATTATGACACAGCCAAACTGACAAGAAACAACATGATCTACTGGTTACAAAGTCACAATTATGAGCAGCATGAACTCAAGGGAAGAACAGTTGGTGAGCTCAGAAGAATGATGGAATATATGATGAATACTGAGCTGAACACAGGAGTGAAGTTCAGGACTAGAGCTCCCAATGCTGCATACAAACAATAAACTGAACAAGCTTCTGCTGAGCCAACTGTAGTTGAAGTCAAAGACATGCACAGAAGAACTGAACAAATGATAAGAGAGCCAAGGGATGTGATTCCAAACAAAATCTGGCCTCTGGGCACCGTTGTTAGAGAGATCACTGAACAAAAGACTACTTTAATTCAACTTTTTGATCTGATGACAACTCCAAGTACAGCAGAAGAAAACAAGATAATAGCATGGAAATTTGATTCAGAATGGGACTGTGTTATGCTGAAGAGAGCATCAGGAATGGTACAATACTTTCCATGGGTAGAGACCTTCCTTACACTTCCAGATGCTGATCTCATCACTTTGCAAAACATTCCTATCACAAATTACCCAATCAGTCCAAGAGGTAGAGACTTCTCTGGACTTATGGTTAAGCTTAGTCACAGGTTCAAGGGAGATGTGATGAAAGAAGCAAAAAGAGAGGATGCTGAACATAAGGGAAGAAAGCTAAGACAGAAGATGCATCAATCCAGTTCTCAATATGTTGATGCTGAATTTGTGTAAAGACTTGGTTATGAAGATCAATCTGAAGCATCCATCAAAGTCATTAAGGGAAATCAGTATACATACCCTATCACTGAATGGGGTTATGTTGAAAAGACAAAAGAGCTGGTGCTGTAGAGGAATGATCCCTAGAAGAAAGCCTCGAGTATCAGATTATTTGACCCTATGGAGATCAAACTCTTGCACCCCAGCTACACATCATACTTACATGACAAATTCTTCACAAAGTTGAATGACCAAACTGCTCAAAATGACCTGTGCCTATATGTTCATCTGATTCAAGTCATAGACAAACTACATGCTAAGGCGCATAAAAGAAGGAAGTTTAAGGCTGGACAGTTGATTGGAACAGAGATAAAGCCCATAATAGAACTAAGAATTTCAGAACAGGATGAATTGGAGGTGGTGTCTAACAATAGTGTTGTTGCAACACTCAGACGTTGTATATTGTGCTTCATCTTTTTGCCTACCTTTAGGAGTTGTATAAAGCGCTTAAAGCACTTGTACAATAATGCATATGAAGTTGGTAATTATTATATATAATAATTATTTACATATGAAATAAAAATTTGATGATCAATATCACACTAGGATTCGTTATGTCTACCTAAAAACATATGTAAAGTCAAACAAATAGCTTATGCTCCAAGAACGTCCATATACGAAATATTTGCCGCATCACGCTGGGAATTCCAATAGTGTTTACTACTATATAATACAAAACATTGGGACAACGTAGTAATTTCATCTTACTTTTAAAATACCATATGAAAAGTCATAGTGTATTCTTGCTTCTGTCTTTAGATTTCTTCCATATTTGCCATTTTTTTATAAGAATTTTTACTTTTTAACATATTTGTTTAATTGATATAATATTTTACTTATAACATATTTATTTAAATTGATATTCATGCCCTATCAAATACCATATATTCAGTAATAGTATCATAACGATATAATAACGAATCATTAAAGCATGTGTAAATATCAACTATCATTGTGACGTTCATATGTCATTAAAATCACCAAAACCAAAATAACAAATAAAACTATAATTGTAATGTTCTCATATACGTTCAAAACTGAACCATGGCAAAGCGCGGGTCTAATCCACTTACAATAATAATTATCACATAAATGTGTGTTTAATACATTAAATAAGAATTATGTAAATAAAAAACTCGTTTATCCTCAAACCTACTTGAGCTCGTTTATTAAATGATCATCAATATAAGCTCAAACATGAACTTGTTAAACTCATCTCGGCTTGAGTTACAACGAGTCCATCTCAAGAAGCTTAAGAAAGACCTAACTCCT
The DNA here is from genome assembly GCA_025506505.1 of Flaveria sonorensis. Lineage (NCBI taxonomy): Eukaryota > Viridiplantae > Streptophyta > Magnoliopsida > Asterales > Asteraceae > Flaveria > Flaveria sonorensis. Next base: position 12,103,444 of record CM046435.1, on the reverse strand, counting down.
TTACACCCCTATTTCAATATTGCCTAGTATCATAAGCAGATAAAAGTACACATTAAAGTGAATTTTAATTTTAGTCCCTAAGGTTTTAAATCTTATCCATTCTAGTACCAACTTTTATTTTGACTCTTGGCCTGAGTTTTGAAAATATTGTATGTTTCAATACATTTTTCAAATGGCATGACTTTCTGTCATTATAACCTGCTTATCTTTAGGTGGGTTGTACTTGATTGGGTTATAATGGCAAAAAGTCATGTTGTTTAAAAAATATATCAAAATAAACAAGATTTTCTTAACGAACAAAATAAAAGTTAGTGCTAAACTTGAGAAGATTGAAGACCTCACGACTAAAATCGAAATTAACTCTACCCATTCTTTTATTAATAGTAAAAGGTGTGGCCCAGCGAACATTGGATCACTGACCATGCCGTACAACTCCCCATGCTAATGGTACAAGTAGCGGAAGCCGCTTTTGAGTTATTAATTCTTTTTTATATCAACATTTAACTTCTTTTTTAATAACTAGTTTATACATCTACGAGCATTACGCGCGTAACATAACTGTTGGGCTCAGAAAGGATGTTCGGGTGCGGCTGCTAACCGTCAATGGTAGCCTCGCCAAAACAACCGATACCTCTCCATCAATATCATCACAGCTCTAAAACGAAAATAATATTAGTCTCAAATGAGCTACAACCCGTATTCATCGACATCACTGATCAATAAATAGAAGAAAACCGGAAATAGACGATACCACCGGAGAACACGAAACCAACAATAAGACTCAGATGAAATTTTCTCATCATCATCGTTGACACTAAACGAGCAGACAGGCATTGCCAACGGGGTCTCCAAAAAACAAAACCAGAGCACAAAACAACCAAGCCAAAGCCCTAAACAACCGACATAAAACAACCGATCAAACCCTAACATCGACGACACGGGAGGTGAAAAGACGGCAGCCACCGCTGCCGATGTTGTTGGCACCACAAACAATAGCATCCAGTAATTTACACAGTACAACCAGAACCTTCGACCATAGGATACAACAGCCAAGCTGAGCGGCGACCTCCTCCGTCGTATCCGACAGCACCGAACATTGATGAACCGATAGACGACCGCACAGGAGGCATGCAGGCGACAGCCAAGCCGGAGCGGCCACCGCCATCGCCGTCACCGACAACACCAAATGAAGAGCTCCTCTCTCTTATAGATCCGTCAGTCCCAACCTCGACAGATCTGAGCTGCGACCATCGCAGCCCGGTGAGTCTCACCGCTCCACACCTTCCAACGCGGCGGTAACCGTCACCCCAACACTGCAAAGCCACTCGTAGAAGAAGAGGGAGCCAAAACAACCACCAAAACTGACCGGCGGTTCCTCCCATGATTGTGGCGTTGCATGATGCAATAGGGAAGGGGCGGCGAAAGCAGAGAGACTTTCTCTTACCACAAAGAACCCGGTGCACTCCCTATATTTCCAACTTAAACACAGTTGTGGGGAGGGGGTGGCAAATGCAAAAGACACAAAACATGTGTGGCCAAACTATAATTCATTAAAATCCAACTATTCCTCATGTTTCTTTTCATAGTACATAATATTAGTTGCTTACACTAAACAAAACTATTATCTAGCCTGGTGGCTACTAGCACTAGCAAACCACGCATTTTTCATGGAATTAGATCTAGGGTATATCTTTTAAACTGAATATTAATTTTTTCAGTATGATTTCATTTGAGTCAAGTCAAGTTGATTGAAAAAAATTTTAACTAAAGTAATTCTGAGGTACCCAAACACTTCATTAAAATATGGGTCTTAGGTTCAAGTTCCACTTGAGACATAAAAATAAGGGGTTCTATGTTAGGCCGTGGGTTTTCTTACCTAAGAGAGTTTCCTCCTAAGAGTGGTCTTAGGTTCGACATAGATAAGGATGGACTGATTTACGAGCTTCCTTTCGTGGACGTGCCAACCTAGCGCCCTATGGTTCCGGACACGAGAATGTTGGGTTTTATGGAGCCTTGATTTGGCCTGGGGTTAGAGACAATTCGCTAGCAGATTAATTAAATTAAAGACCTAGACTGTTTCATTTAATATGGCTAATTATTGGTTTTTTGTTGATTAAGTTGCAAACCCTAATTAATATCTATATATATTGTATCGTGTTCTTGTAATTCCTCACGAGATTGAGAGGCATGACTAGGTGAGATTTTGATTGGATCAACTATGTTGATTGAGTCTATTGAATCATTGTAATAGAATTACAACAATCCATTATAAAAAATAAGATGAACAGATGATGATACAGATAAATGTTCTTTGTATGTTGATTAAATTTCTTAAAATAGAAAGTTTAGTTGCTATGGTATTAGGTTTACAAAATGAAAATGTTAACTTTCTATTATTAGGTATGACATATGGCCTGTACTATTAAAAATACTACCCTGACTAATTATATTATATCAGAATTACACAAGTCAAGTCAAAAAGTACAAAACAGGATTAGCATTCACTTTGGGTTTCACCCACATTTGCTAATCTGGATGACTTAAGTCTTGTTCGTGTTTGTTTACTTTGATAATTTGCATTAGGTTTTGACCAATGCTTTTGTCCGCATTAACACTTTGACTTCTTTTCTTTAGCTGCATTCACTTCTTACGCATTTGCATACTTGGTCTTATTGATTCATCCGCATTTGCATACTTGTTATTTTTCATCACAGCCATTCATTATCTGCATCATCAACACTTGTGATAGTTTACCAAAATCGGAAAACCCACCAACCATCACAGTTACCCATTCTTCCGCATTTGCATACTTGGTCTTATTGATTCATCTGCATTTGCATACTTGTTATTTTTCATCACACCCATTCATTATCTACATCATCAACACTTGTGATGGTTTACCAAAAATAGACAAACCCGCCAACCATCATTTAAATTGGCATGCATGATAATTTTAGGGTCTAACAAAGCAGATAAATTAAAAATTACCCTAGTTGCAGCCAGTGGACGTTGGTCACACTGACTGAACCATGTAAATCTCATGTTTAATTTTGTTTTTATTGTTCTCTTGCATTTCAGTTGTGTTTATGTAACTTGAAGTTTAGCCCCCTCTACTGAATCAAAGTAATTTACTTTATCTGTGGCTCTGAGTACAAGATTTTCAGGATCAAGAAACTAGCAAACAAATATGCTCGACTGCACTCTTTTCTCATATGCCCCAAAATTGCATTTCGGTACAACTCCACTTGCTACAAAACCTTTATTTCTCGTCCAAACACTCCAGATCTGCACTTCCCTTTACTCCATAGGGCTGAAGCCTTATTAAGTTAAGAATTAAAAAGTGACAGAATTCTTTTGTTTATTGATGGAATTTATTTCAGATATGATAGAATTTATATCGCAGTGAAATCTTTCTTTTTTTATTGCTTGCTTTCTTCTGACTGCTTACGTATACTTCACTCATTAGGTTCAAATGTCAGTTTGAGCACTTTTCCCTTGCTAATAAAAGGCCTTCCAGCTAGTCTTTTTGGGAGTATCCATAAGAAAGAAGGGTTCGTCCATAGGATCGAATCAAATTTTATTTCTTCTCTTAGTCATGCATTTATAGTTCTTTTGGCTTACCAGCGTACCCTAGAGCTTACTCATCCTATGTATGCACTTGTGTCCATGGAGGTTGAATCGAATCCCTAACAAATGGTATCAAATCCAGGGCTTGTTACATAGGGGAAAAACACAAGGCGAGAGAGTTGCGATCTAGGGTTGTAGACGGCATACCCGCCTTTGAAGTCACGTAACCCCACCCCCTCATATTTACGTAAAAATAGAAAAAGGTGGTATTTTTTGTGTAGCCTTTTCTATTTTGTGCGCAGATTCAAAAGAAAAATAAAAACTGATATGTCAAAACTTCCTTTGCTGTTTTAAGTGCTTCAAAGAAAGAAAGATACCCTCCATTAAATATCATTATTTTTGTGTGGGAATTTTTTTCCTACCTTGTCTTGCATCGAACATCAAAAGAAACTGCTTGTTTGTCTTCTGTTCGCACTACAATAAAGAAGGTTAGTGATGGCATATTGTTGCCCTCGGTTACCACCAATATCATTGTCGTTTTACTGCGCAACGATATATTGTTGCCATTACCGTGAATCACCGGTTGTTGTTGTTGTGTTCGAATGTCTTCTTGATCAGAAAGAAACCAAGGAACAAGTTTGCGTGTCTAGTTTGTTTTAGTTTTGATTATTGGGTATTGAGTTTTTGTTTCGGATTTGATCAGCATGTTTTGCTATTGGTCATTAGCACGTCTTGGTGCTTGCAGGATCGGTTAAGGGATGGTTAATACAATCAGTCTCATAATGAAGAGACTGTTAGAACACTTAACAGATCAAATAGGGAACCAGGTTTATGTAAATGATACTAAGAACACAAGTAAACAATGAAACAGAACTAAGAACACAAGTAAACAATGAAACCGAACTAAGAACAAGAACAGAGTAATATGGTTTTCAAGGATGCTGTATATTGCTCTCATGTTCTTTTACAAGTGTTACAAAGCATAAAAAGAAATACAAGGACCTGAGATACTTTATACTACTCCTACAGCTGGCCATACTTTGAAGGCCAGCTGAAAACATTAATCTAGATAACAAGATCAATGTAAATTTAAAAGGCAGATTGTCTTTTGACTAGTGACTATGACATGCCATAGCTAACATCCTAATATATTATAAAAAGGATAAAAGGTACAAATTAGGAAGTTACAAACTCAAGACCATAATCTACAGTTTACTAAAGCATGGACCTTTTAACCAACTTGTATAAGTTGGTGAGTCATCAGAGTTGCAGCGGAAAGTAAGTCAGCTTTATGGAAAAGTAGATCAGAGAAAGCATATCCTCTCTGTCTTTGGAAGAAATCAGTCTTCACTTCATTGGCTTCGAAAGACTTTGTCTTTGAAGCTCGGAAGACTTCATCTTTAGCTTCGGAAGATTTTACACTTAGAATAATTTCTGTGATGATTGTAAAACTTTCGAAGTAACTTTTACCTTGTACATCAGTGCATGCATGCAGGAAGTTCCTTGGTTGTTTTGGCTTCTTTGGCTGCATCAGCCTTCTAATATAACCTTGCCTTCTAATATAACCTTACTAAGTCCTCCTAGGCTGATGCTACCAAAACAGAGAAGTTATTTAGATGTTGACAGTCCTTATTAGGATTAAGACCATACCTTTCTTCATCATCTGGTCAGGATCCCTCTAACTCTCATAATATCATCTCATGTCATGGAGATCATGTAGAAGAATATCAAGCATGTCTTGCCAGAAATAGACATCTTGACCTTTTTGATCTTGATGACATACCACCTGTCTGGATTAGCAGCAAAAGTCCAGGACAAGATGGGTCTTCCAGTTGCAAGAAGCTCTAGTTGCAAGAAGCTCTACTTGAGTTGGAGTTGGTTGAGCAGCCTCTTCTTGCACTACCTCAGGATGCTCTGACTCATCCTGAGGTATAGAGGTGGATGCCTTGCTCTTCTTCTTGGAAACACTCTTCATGGCCATCCTTTTCCTCCTCTTTGAAGTCTTTAACTGAGAGGACTGGTTTTCAGCACCAGGTTGTTCTACTGTGTCTCTCTCAGTTGGGTTCTCTTCTCTCATAGGTTCAGAAGAAGAGTGAAGAGGACCCTACTGTAGATCAGAAGATGAAGTTGGCTGAGATTTAGCTCTAGGTCTAGGTTGTGTTGTCTCAGGGGGTTCAACCTTGACCTCAACTTCAGGTTGAGCTGGACTTGGTGGAGAATGCAAGTCAACAAGCTCTCCCTTCTTAATCTTCTGCTTGATCACCCTGATGTGCTCATCCATAGTGGATAGAGACATAGGACCAAGCCTCCTTTTGGAGAATCCATACAGCTTCAAGAAGCTCATCATTTTTTCTGTCAGCAGACTTCTTTTGGCTCTTTTGGATGATGGCTCTTGAATTTACAGCTTCTTCCTTTAGTTTTCTCTTAGCAGCCTTTTGTTCCTTGATGACTTATTACTCTAGTTGGTTGAGATACTCAAATTCAACATACTTATATGATAAGGAAGAATTGCAGATGCCTGATAGAGTCCTATGGCACTTAGGTAGTTGATCATGTTCAGTCTATCAGCTTCCTTGTCTACCTAAGATTATGCAGTTGCCACAGCCTCTGTCTCAAGACTTTCTTGAACTGGGGAGAGGGTAGGAGCATGCTTGTATAGCCTTTTCTGTCACCTTTCTTCCATGTTTTTGAGGAGCAATGCTGCATCCTCTGCCTCCTTCCTCTTGTTGGACAACTCCTTGTCAGCCAGTTCATTCAGTTCATCTAAGGAGAGAGAGAGTAGTTCATCCACATTGTAGTTTTTGGTCCCCAAGTAGCTTATCTTAGCTGCCCTCAACTTATTAATATGAGTATTTGGCCTGGGGGCAGCCCTGATGGCAACTTCCATAAAGCCTGGAGACCCTCTTGAACTTTCTCCCCTTAGCTTCCTCTTCCTCTCTCTTTCCTCCTCCTCAATCTCCTCAGAAGTTAGTTTTCTTTTCCCTTTGTCACTCACAAGCCTTGGTGACTCAGGGTGGTGAGAGCTTTGTCCTTCATTGCTTGATTTAGCAGTCAAGCTCCGGCCAGAGAGAGGTTGTGAAGCACTTTCACCGGCTGATGCCTTACTAAGGGTAATGGGTGCTGAAGAAGTTCCTATCTCAAGGTTCACAGGTTCAACTTTTAGGCCTTCAGTTAAGGCTTCCCCTTCAAAGCTAATCTTAGGGTCTACTTCAACATCTAGTTGACCAAAAGTCTTACCTGCTAGCCTCTATCTATAAAGTCTTGACCTCAACTTGTATTCTTCAAACACCCTTTCTTGAATCCTATCTACTAATCTTACAACTTGTCTGTTTTGACTTGGGTTGACAAGTGGAAGATCAATCAGATGGGTGCTCTCATAGAAGCTCAGGTTGAAAAAGTTGAAAATTTCCTATTGACCCTGAGATCTAGATATGACTAGAGCTGTTCTATCAGTGTCATACCTCCATCATATGATTGGATTCTCAAAGTGAGGAGATGGGGTAGGCATAGCTTTGGGAATACCTCCTCAAACAAACTTTGTATGAGTGAGTCCACATCCATGTATACTTGAGGAGGTTGCTGAGTATGGACCATTGCAAGTGAGGGTGGTGAATCCTCAAAGTCCATACTCTGTGAAGAACTCCCAGGTTCTGTGATTGTTTGGACTTTCTCCCCCTTTTTGGTAGCATCACCTTCTTGCATAGGTTGTGGACCTGGTTGAGTTCTCCTGAGTGATCTCTCAGCTAACTTGCCCTTAAGATCGGTGATCACAAGTTGCTGGTCATTGACCCTCCTTTGTAAGACAGTCACCTGAGATTCCAGGTGACTTATCTTTAAGACTAAATAGGTGCATGTTTTTGTTAGTTTTTGCACCTTTAGTTTTAGACTCCCCTCATCTTCATCAAAGAATCATGGGGGGATGAGAGAATAGGACCAAGGTCTTCTTCCTCATCATCAGCACTTTGTTCTTGGCTGCTGGATTTCCCCTGCACCATGACAGCTTCAAGTGAAGTGTCAATGGGCTGGGTTGCCATGGTTGAGGTCTTAATGATGTAGTCACTTGCTGAAGTGAGAGCCTCTTCCATATGGACCTCCTGAACAGGTTTAGGGAGAACCACCTAAGTAGTAGGTGGATGATATGGGCTAGACATAGGAGAAAGAGGAGTACTCATCTCTCCTTGAGCAGGGTGGAGAAGAAAGACTAATGATACTCACTGAAGCCCATGTCTTCATCATCATAGAATTCAAGGTTTGGGATTGGTTGGTTTAGATCAAGAGGTTGGGGATGGTAATTATCCTCCGAAGGTTGTTCACTAGAGTTTTGAGACTCTGAGTGAAGGCTTAAGGTTGTGGGAGTTGTGAGCTCATCAGGTTGAGCATGAGGAACCTCAGCACTGATCATTGGTGAGATGGGAGTGGTTTGCTCCTTAGGAGAAGTGGGAGCTCCAGTGTCCACTTCCTCCTGTATGGGTGATGATATAGGGGCCTACACAAACTAAGTAGCATGTGCAGGGGTTCGTTTGGATTTTCTTTAGTAGATGATGGTTATTTTATGATGTATAGGTGGTTGGGAAGTGGAAGGTGTGGGTTCAACACTAGCTGGTGCTGCTAGGTTGCCACCTTGAGCAATGAGCTCTAACATTTTTGAGACAAAGGCTGTTTCTACCCCTAAGAAGCCAACAGTTGGCTTCCTCATAGTCTTGAAGATGCCAGGCTTCATCTGTCCTATTTGGAAACCCAAGCCTCATTGGTCTTGGGCTTATCAAAGTGATTTGAAGATAATGTAATAGTAAGTGATATTATGTTCAAGCTTTGAGGATCATTAGCTGTTGTTGATAAAGAACTTTCAATCACTTAGTCTTCCTTCATCTTCCACACCATCTTTGAAAGATTAGACTTGACCTTTAATACTTCGGAAGTTTTGGAGACTGGACCTTCGAAAGATCTTGCTTTCACTGCAGCAGGCTTCAGTACTTCGAAAGCATTCCTTTCTTCCGAGACCAATTTTTCTTCCGAAGGCAAGTTTTCACTTGTCTTCTTTTTCACCTTGGAGCTTCCGAAGGGAAAAGATTTTCCTTCCGAAGCTAGTTTTTCTTTCTTCTTCTCAGAAGTTTTCTCTTTGATCATGTGAATAATACTTTTAAGATTGTAGATGCAATCCTTAGCAAGATGAGAAGTACTACCACACATGATGCAATCCATTTGCTTCCTTCTAAGAGTCTTCTTTTGAGAGAAAGACTAAACTTGATCATTTTCCACCTTCATCTTCATCTTCACAGATAATGCAGTAAGCTTCTTAGGGTGAGGCTTGCTCTTAAAACTGAATGGTTCAGGCAGTGTAGCAGTGGTACACTGCTGAGCCTTCTTTTCTTTGCTGGAATGAGTTGGACATGAATTAGAACTCCTGGTACTAGAGTTCATAGTTGAGTCTTCAGCCTTCACCACTTCAAATCCTGCAGAGATGAACACTTGTTTCTGCTTAGAGTTGAAAGTGGCCTTGATCTCTTGAGCCTTCTATGATTTTCTCTTGGATTTTTTGATCAAGTTCTTCCTCTTAGACTTGGTCATCCCAGATTCTTTTCTCTCCTCAGGAGAATAGTGACCCTTCTTAGGATGATCTTCTTCACTCTTCTCAGAATCATCCTTCACTACCCCCTCATCATCCTCTTCATCTATAGGGTCTATGAAGGGAAGCTCATCTTCATAAGTTCCACACCTTGGAGATCTTACAGACAATAGAGTGTGTAGAGGAGCTATCTCAGTAGATCCTAGTCCATGCTTATTCTGATAACAAACTTTTGCATGCAAAGATGAGGATATCATGTTCTTGAAGGTCTCTTCTTCAAGAACACATTTTTCCACCCTGGCTTTGCTGATCACAAGCTCAGCCTGGCATTCAGTTAACTTAGTGATGAGATCTTTTATCTGAGTCCTGTAGTTGGTATGTTCATGCTTAAGAGTTGAAATGGTTTTCTCTAAATCTTCCGAGACTTAATTGCTTTCGAAAGAAAATTGTCCTTCAAATACATGTAAGTACTTAAAAGCATATTTAAGCTTCGGAAGATATCTCAGAATTTCTTCTGAAGGTAAATTTCTTATAAGTAGTTATTTGACTTGAAGACATAATGTTCTTCCAAAGACAACTTGAAGTCTTCTATTTTAAGTTTGTAATCATTTTCAGCTCTTTTGAAATCAGCTTTTTAAAATGTTTAAGGACTCAAGATCATTTATCATCTCTAAGTTATAGGACCTATATCTGTTAAGTTTAGCAATACATTTGGGTGTATAAAGATGTTCCAATACCTTGGCTTCTTCATGATCAGCCATCAGTGCTTGGTTTAGAGATGCATCCTCAACCTGAAAGCTCCAGTCAAAGCCTCCTTCTTTAACAGCAACTGTAGCTTGCTGCTTGGGCTTCTTATTCTAGGGAGCTCTATCAGTGTAGTTTGGTCTGATTTGTGATTGGCCACTATTTGTCTTTGGTGCCTTGCACTCTCTAGCAAAAGTGTCCCATTTGGTTACAATTGTAACACTTCACTTTGCTTTTGTCCAGCCCAAACTTTCCACTGGTTGCATTGCTAGGAAACTTCCTCCCTGTCCTCTTGTAGAACTTCTTGGCTCTGTGAATGAGAAGAGCCATTTGCTGGACTATTTCCATATACTCCAGATCATTTGGATGGATACAGTCTAGGTCTTCAAGGGTAAAGAGAAGGTTGCTTATGCTTTCATCAGTAGACACAAAGGCTTGTGAAGAGCTTGTCTCTTGGAATGGGCTTCCTTGGGTGTAGCTCTCTCTTGGTGTCTCCGGGAAGGTAATGAAAAGACCCTTTTATGAGTTTTCAGGATAAAAGATGAGATGATGTTATGGTTCTCTACAATCCCTTTCAACCACATGAAGGGCTGAACTCTGCTGATTGTGGAGTTACCAGATGGATTTTGCATGTTCATCTCCATCTGGTAGCCACTGAGGATACCATACAACTTAGTGAGAGTAAGGGTCTTGAGGTTCTTAGTCCTCTTAATAATCACACAATAGTGTGTCCATTGTCTGGGAAGTGAGGACATGAGCTTCCTTACAATGTCTTTGTTCTCAAGAGTTACTCTAACATCCATTAGAGTATCCACAATCTCAACATACCTGAAGTATTATTGAGTCATGGTTTCACCTGTCTTGAAGGTGAAGTTCTCAAACTGCTGCTTCAAGAGGTCCTTCTTGTTCTCTTTTGCTTCATTTGACCCCTCATACATAAGCTTCAGTGCATCCCATAGTTGCTTGGTAGTCTTGCACTTCTTGAAGCCTTTGTAGATAGAGTTTGGAAGAGCAGTTTGGAGGGCGGTCATGGCCTTCTGATCTATGTCTATCTTCTTCCAGTCTTCTTCATAATAGTCAGCCACTTCCTTTGGTATCATACCACCACCACCACCAGCTGAAAAGATGGATGGTACATGAGGTACATAGACAACAGATCCCTACATCCTGGAGTCTTGAGACTTGATGAAGCCTTCCATTCTTTGGTACCAAGTATCAAAGTCATCAGGAGTGATCAGTGGAGACTTTGTCATAGTACCGGTTTCCATATCAGCCTTTGTGATAGCTGCCATTTGAGATGTAAGTGTTTTGTGAAACTAAAGGAATTAAGATGGTGAGATCTTACAATCATGAGCCTGGAAAAGATCTGATACCAATTGCAGGACCGGTTAAGGGATGGTCAATACAATCAGTCTCACAATAAGGAGAGTGTTAGAACACTTAATAGATCAAATGGGGAACCAGGTTTATATAAATGATACTGAGAACACAAGTAAATAATAAGACAGAACTAAGAACAAGAAGAGGGTTTTCAAGGATGCTGTATATTGCTTTCAAGTTCTTTTACAAGTGTTACAAAGCATAAAAAGAAATACAAGGACCTGAGATACTTTATACTACATCTTACAGCTGGCCATACTTTGAAGGCCAGCTGGAAACATTAATCTAGACAACAAGATCAATGTAAAGTCAAAAGACAGATTGCCTTTTGACTAGTGACTATGACATGCCATAGCTAACATCCTAATATATTATAAAAAGGATAAAAGATACAAAGTAGGAAGTTACAGACTCAAGACCATAATCTACAGTATACTAAAGCATGGACCTTTTCACCAACTTGTATAAGTTGGTGTGTCATCAGAGTTGCAGCGGAAAGTAAGTCAGCTTTATAGAAAAGTAGATCAGAGAAAGCATGTCCTCTCTGTCTTCGGAAGAAATCAGTCTTTCACTTCATTGGCTTCGAAAGACTTCATCTTTGGCTTTAGAAGATTTGGTTTTTTGCTTCAAAAGATTTTACACTTAGAATAGTTTCTGTGATGAGTGTAAAACTTCCGAAGTAACTTCTACCTTGTACATCAAGCATGCATGCGGGAAGCTCCTTGGTTGTTTTGGCTTCTTTGGTTACATCAGCCTTCTAATATAACCTTACAGTGCTGTTATTGTGTAGTTTAGCAAAATATTGTTTTTATAGTTATCATGGGGTTATTTTATTTACCCAAGTATTCTTGATATAATTACCAAGATCCAAAGTCAAGAATTCTCAGGTGCATTGTTGAACCTGTTTATTTATTTCTTTTTGAGACTAAGGAAAAAAGCTAGTGTTTAATATAACAACATTCGAGTTTAGGTAGCCGGCCACGGTTATGTTTGGCACTACTTTCAATCTTGACCCAGTTGGCAACAGATCGTAGTTTGAGATAATAGCTGAGAGCAAAAACTTTAAACTGAGAAATTTAATGGAAAAGACTTTAGTCGGTGGAAAATGCAAATGGAGGACTTGCTTGTTCAGAAGTACTTGGATGTTGTTTGGGTTATAAACTAGAAAGATGGAACTAATTGAGTTGGAAATTTTGGATGAAAAGGCCAAGACGGTTATTAGATTGTCGTTAACAAAGGATGTTGCATTCAACATTCTGAAGGAAACTACAACAAAGGGTATTATAGATGCATTATCTAATATGTATGAGAAGCCTTCGGTAGTAAACAAAGTTTTCTTGATTTGAGGGTTGGTTAATACAAAGATGAAAAAAGGAAGGTTATGTTACAATGCACATCAACAATTTGAACCGATTTTACCAAGACTTGTGTTGGTTGGCATCAGTTCGAGGATGAGGTTCAGACTCTACTGTTGTTATCATCATTGCCTAATAGATGGTCAAGGACTGTTACATCGATGACTAGTTCTAACAACAAATTCACTTCTGTTGGGATTCAGGATCTTATTTTGGGCGAAGACGACAGACGAAGAAATTCAGATAAATCTTCAAGTGAATTACTAAATGTTGGTAGAGGAAGAAAAGAATAAAAGAGGTAGCGGGAGTAAGAACAGAAAAAAGAGTCAGTCTAGGCTCGAAATGACGCGACCTGTTGGAACTTTAAATGGGTAGGATATTTTAGGAATCATGTTCGAGTGATCAAAAAGAAGCTAACACTACAACAGACCACTCAGATTATGATACTATAATCTGTAGCATGGAGAGTAGTGTGGATTCATGGGTCATAGATTTTGGAGCTTCGTTTCATGATACCCATAGTGGCAAAGCATTATAGAATCTAAAAGAAGGTAATTTTGGTAAGGTAAGACTAGCGAACAATGATATTCTCGATGTTATGGGCATGTGTGACATGGATTTAGTTTCTTGAGTCGGTTCATGGATTTTGAAAGATGTCAGGGTGATTCCAGGCTTAATGATTTAGTTGATTTCCATTGGGCAATTGGATGAATAGAGACGTGAGGTTAAATTCGGGAATGGGTAGTGGAAAGCTGTTAAGGGAAATCTTGTCATAGCTCGAGAAAGAAAGAAATGTTCGCTTTATATTATTAGTTTACCACCTGAAGGAAGTGATATTCCAGTTTGGAAAAAAAATCATTTATAGAGTCTTAGTGGGCTGAAGAAGGTTTGTTTTGCAGGAGATAAACCTAGAGCCATAGGTCAGGTTCAGGTTGAACGTGCTAGGATAAGTTTAAAGAAACCAATCAGTGGTTTTCATAGCAGTAGAGCACTGACATTCAGCCAATCAATGCTTAAATAAGAGTTACGAGACAGTGGGTTATGAGAACTAGTGTTTCGACAATTAAAGTCTCTCTAGAGGATTACCTGCTATTTATGGAGAGTGTTACTTATTCTCATGATGTTCTAGGATTCGGTAAATTATGTAGTGGAGCCGGTAGGACAGAGGATGGATCAGTGGTAGTTTTAGCCATGACTGATGTCTTGGAACTTAAGGGAGCTTCAACGAGCCTTTAGGTTAACTAATGAGATGACCGCTACAACTAGGAAGTTAAGGAAGATTGCAAAAAAAAAAAAAAAAAAAAAAAAAGTGTTCATAGCAGATGGCAGTTTGAAGATTATTAAGCCTTCAAGTGGGAGATTGTTGGGTTTTGTGGAGCCTTGATTTGGGTCGCCGACAAATTAATTAAATTGAAGACCTAACCCGTTTTATTTAATTATGGACCATTATTGGTTTCTTGCTGTACTTGTAATTTCTCACGAGAGTATGAGGTAGAGTACCCTAGTTTCAGCCCATGGACGTAGATTACACTGACCGAACCATGTAAATCTCGTGTTCATCTCTGTTCTTATTTTTTTTTCTCTTACAGTTTAATTGTGTTTATGTGTTAAATTAATAACCAAATCCCTAACAAATAATGGAAATGATCAGATAGACCATTCAATTAGCCGTTTAGAAGAGAAAAAAGAGTCTAAGGGGCTGATTGATAGTCTCTTAGTAATCATTAAAATACCTCTTAACCATTCAGTATTAAAATTACATTTTAGTTATTAAAAGACTATGAACCATTAAAACACAACATGTTAATGATCATTAAAACGCTACCAAAAACCTTAGGTACTTTGGATTATATTTGATGTTGGATTTTTTAAAGGGTAACTTTGTAAAATAGTAATCAACTTTCAAAAGTATTCCAATTAAATGACTCAAGTTTAAAAAATATTCTAATTAGGTCACTCAGCTTTTATATTTAATTTAAATTAATAGTCTTAACATGTTTTTACCATGTTTTTCTTTTTGGATCAATTAGAAAATATATTTTTCTTCTTTTTTATACTGATGTGGAACGGTAACGAGAGTTTTAGTTTTTTATTTTTTAATATAATTAACATGTTTTTTTATTTTTTTGATATAATATTATATATTAAAAATTTCAACCATTACATCTTCTTTTTCATTACTTTTTTAACATAAAAAAATTTAATGATGACTTAATTTAATGTTTTAATAGTTCAATCTAAAAAAATATATATGAGTAATCAAGTTGAAACATTTGGTTATTATTATGTGAAAATTTTTTTTTTTTTTTAATTATCCCTAAACCCCAACATCTCGTAAAACCCGTTTGGTTTTTCCACCTATCGATTTCTCCATCTCCGCCGCAGCGAATTCCCATACGAGCTTCGCATCAAAACCTGATTGATACCGATTGATACCCTCTGCATCAAACCACAAACAAATTAACCTTTTACTCTCCTATAACCATGAGGGTTAAGGTTATCTCTCGTTCTGCAGATGAATTTACTCGCGAACGGAGCAACGATCTTCAAGTACTTTTCTTTCTACTTCACTTGACATTTTACGTTTCGTTTTTTCATCGATTGGATGTGTGTATTTCGTTTTTGTTAACTTCAATTTCTATTGATCAGAGGGTTTCGAGAAACTACGACCCGAACCTTCGTCCTCAGGAGAAGGCGGTGGAATATGTTAGAGCCCTAAATGCTGCTAAATTAGATAAGGTTATATTTTGATTGATTTGTTCTAGTTTGAATGTTGATTCAGTTATTATCTTTTGTATGATGTTTTTTATGCTTGTAATTAATTGGGGCATATATTAGGTGTTTGCAAGACCGTTTATTGGAGCCATGGATGGGCATATGGATGCTGTCTCCAGTATGGCGAAAAACCCGAGTCATTTGAAAGGGATATTCTCTGGTTCTATGGATGGAGGTTTGCTTCGGTTACTAGCTAGTGTGCTTTTCTTACTTTGTTTTTTTACTACCGTGGCTTTAATATATTGTATTAATGATTCGACCAATTGTCAAAATCTTATGAATATAAGTCGATTAAAGATATTGTATCAAGTGATCAAATGAACCAACCATTTGATTGAAGATCTACCCAAAATATTATGGAATAATTTTTATCTGTTATATGTCAAACTCCCTTAGATTAAATTAATTCATTTTGTTCTTTTTCATATATGAAGGTTTGTAGGAAATGTTTTGGAATAGCAAGATTGTTGGATGTGTCATTTAAATATAAGTTTAAAAAGGTGGAAATGTTTTTCACTCTAGCCACTAATACCAAGTTAACAACCATGTCTTTTGGCCTGTTTAACAACCTTATGATGTAACTTGCCATGGTAGATCTTTGTTTTATATGTGAAATTAGACTAAAGCAATATACCATTTCTGCACAATAGACATTACACAAGTTTTTCCATGTGAAATTAGTCTGTGTCAAACAGTTTGAATCTGGTTGCTGGTTGGATTCCGTTCCTTTTCATTGTTAGAGAGATCTTGCTGGTTCTGTGCCTTTCAAGTTCTCTTTTAATGTTTTTGTCCTTTTCTTAATTATTGGATACTTTTGTGATGTTTTGCAGATATTCGTTTATGGGATATTGCTGCAAGGTAATACTTTACTGTTTTTCTGTCATTCTAGCTGTTCAAGTTACATTATTTCTATATTTGTGTGTATGTGTATCATTTTTTACTCATACACGTTACAACTCATAAATTGCTTAATTTGGTGATTATGGTATGTAGATAAATTGTAATTTAGGTCACTTTCTTTTTATCTTTCTCATTATTGGGAAGTTGGGGAGTCTAATTAGTCTATTATTTGTAGGTGTAGGGCTTTTCATCTAAAACTGTATGAATGGGTTGTATAATTAAGTGTTCTGTATGATTTAGGGTATGTCTGGTTAGTGTTGATTGGGAACTGGCTTGTTAATTAGTGTTTTGAATGACCATAAGTACTTATTGTAACCTTTTGTTGTCAGAAGCGTAATGCAATCAAGATTTACAGTATATATTATTTATTATAAGAAAATAGTAATAATTGTCTTCAATACATTAAGAAATTTTATTGTAACTTGCTACTCAAGTTACTTCTTGGCAAAGCTATAATTTTTAAAAATTATTAGCAATATTAATTAGTGATTTGATTTATTATAAGAAAATAGTATTAACTTGTTACTCAATTTGGTATGTCTAGGTTATCTTTAGCATTTAAAGTGTGTTAGGGATTGTACTCCTGCACTACAAAATTTCTTGATTATTTTGCTTCTTTCTACATAAATCAGATTTATATTTTGTTTGAAAAATGATATTTTAAAAATTATAAAATCATGTTTTTAATAATCTTCCTCTGCCAAGTTTTTGTCTTTTTTTCACAAAGTTATTGGTTTTGAAACTTTAAGTAAGAAGAGTATTTGTTTGATGTGAGAATCCAAGTTCCCTCCTGTTACTGGCATTCTTTTGTACGTCAAGCATTTCATTTAACTTCTACTAGTTGTGACTTTTAACAAAGTTTGAGTGTCACTTTTTGCAAGTCTTAGTTTAATTTCACTTTTGTGTTTCATATTAGTCGATCCTCTTCCCTTCTATCGGGGCGAACACATCAATTGCCGGTGATGCCGTATTTTTTTTCCAACATTTTCTTTCGAGTTGGGCATCTGCAAAAGTTGTCCGTATAGTTTGTTTTTACACACGCATGTGATATTGTGTATATAGTATTTTTGTGTTGGGATTTGTTGTGAAAATCGACTAGTTTTACATTACATGATTTGCGCATATCAGTATGTAAAAATATGATGTGTATTGCTTTCTTTTTTACGAGTAGGTGCATGTTGTGTGTATAGTATTTCTGTGTTTAGATTTATTGTGAAAAGTGTACTAGTTTCAAATTTCTTGCACATGTGCATATTGTTCTTTCGTGTACTTTACATTTTAAGCTTTGTACTAACTTTTCCGTGCACATGCATGTCATGGGAAAAATGTTTTGGCCACATAATGGTATGTACCCAAGGTTACGTTAGAATAGAGAGGACAGAGAAAGAAAACAATTATATATTTTACCCTTTCCAGTAATTAAAAAAATTGTCAAACGGAGGACCACAATTGAAGAATGTGTACAAGCGCTTTGATCTACATACAAATGCTTTTGAGTTATACAGTTGAAGTACTATATATCACATACATATGTGTTGACCTTTTCCTTTTTCCTTATGTAGAAAAACAGTATGTCAATATCCTGGTCA
Source organism: Flaveria sonorensis (assembly GCA_025506505.1). Lineage (NCBI taxonomy): Eukaryota > Viridiplantae > Streptophyta > Magnoliopsida > Asterales > Asteraceae > Flaveria > Flaveria sonorensis. Next base: position 12,085,568 of record CM046435.1, on the reverse strand, counting down.
CCAAGGTGCTGTACGTGGTTTGACAGTATCTACAGATGGACGTATACTTGTGTCATGTGGAAGTGATTGCACGTAAAGGCCAAACCTTTTCTTACATTAGATTTAGTATTAAAGCATATAGTTCTGCATATGAACTGTATAATGAGGATTGTATATTTATAATATTGTTCTGTGGATCTTTACTTACTTGAATCAGTGTTCGACGTGGGAGGGTTTCTCTAGCAAGGGCATTGAATCAGAGATTCATCAGACAGGTCAGTAGTTTCTTGATTGTGGATCAAGTGATATTCTTGCTCATTATGTGTACAAGCGCTTTGATCTACATACAAATGCTTTTGAGTTATACAGTTGAAGTACTATATATCACATACATATGTGTTGACCTTTTCCTTTTTCCTTATGTAGAAAACAGTATGTCAATATCCTGGTCACCAAGGTGCTGTACGTGGTTTGACAGTATCTACAGATGGACGTATACTTGTGTCATGTGGAAGTGATTGCACGTAAAGGCCAAACCTTTTCTTATTAGATTTAGTATTAAAGCATATAGTTCTGCATATGAACTGTATAATGAGGATTGATATATTTATAATATTGTTCTGTGGATCTTTACTTACTTGAATCAGTGTTCGACTGTGGAGGGTTCCTCTAGCAAGTGGCATTGAATCAGATGATTCATCAGACAAGGTCAGTAGTTTCTTGATTGTGGATCAAGTGATATTCTTGCTCATTCTAACATGTGCACATTTTTTTTTGTGACCCAGTCATTGGCAACCTACGTTTGGAAGAACGCTTTCTGGTAAGCATACTTGGCTATATTCCAGGGGCTTCTTGTGTTTTTATATATTAGTTTTCCAATTCATATGTGCTGCATTTTCATGTTTATTAAAAGCAGCTTGTTTCAAGAAACATATTTACTTTGAACTTCATATATTCTTTTACATAGAAAGTAAATGGGAGGTTTTTTTTTTCTTTTTTCTGTTTTGCTTTTTTTGGGGTGCAGGTGTTAGTTTGTGATACACACACATATACATATACAAACATATAATTATAGTTACTCTTGTTAATTAGGGCTTGTTCATTGCTATGTTGTCAGCGCAAAAGGCGCTCGCCTAGGTGCCCAGGTGAGGCGAGGCGCAGCCACAAGTCCTTGCGGCCACCAAGTCGCTTCGGCGAAGTTCCAGCAAGAATCCGGCCAAAACCTGCCAATTCCGGCCATTTTCCGGTCTGAACAGGTTTCAAACAGCCATAAATGGCCTGGAACCAGCCTAAACTAGCCTTAAACCACTCTAAAACATGTTTAAAACTGTAAGAATTGAAGAGATGGCATGAGCTACAGAGTGAAAATACTTTGAGAAAAGAAATGTAGAAGATGAAATTTGAAGAAGACATACCGTTTGTTTGTATTTATTCTAGTTTATTAGGTATCACCAATTTCCATTAGTTAAATAAGTGAATTGACAACTCAGCTTTAGCTTTTTCACTTTTGTGTGAAAGTTGACATCTGATAAATTCCTGCAGGTCCTTGCTTTTACTTCTTTTATATATGTAGTTTAGTTGAAATTAACTTGTTCAAAAAAATGAAATTAACTTTTGATTATTCATTTTATTTGACCTTTTTATGTATATATTACTAGTCTTAGTTAGGTTAGATTTATTATTTAAAAGGTTTTTAATTTTTTGTATTGGTTAGATGATTCAAATTGCTAATTATATTAGTTTTTTTAATTATATTTAGGGAGTAATTATAGTTTTATATATGTACTATATATTCTTTTAATTTCTTTAATACTGCGCTTTAATTGTCTCGGGCGTTCGCTTTTTTTGCGCCTTGCACCTAGGCGAGAGGCAAGGCTTTTGCGCCTTGAGTGCGCCTAGCCTTTGACAACATAGGTTCATTGTGGTTCGATCAGGACTGGCTAAATAGTTGTGTTTGGTAATGAGGTCAGATTTTTTTTACTACAAATGGGACGTTGATCTGCATTTGCTTAATAATTAGTGTCAGATTATATGAGTTTAATAGTAAGATTATATAATTCGATAAATGTCTACTTAAAATTAATTGATTCTCGATATATCATGCATAATAAAGAACACTTCTGGTGACTTTTGTTATACAATGATAAATTCTCAACTCATTTTCTTTTGTAAGTTTGTTTGAAATGTTACAACTTTTAAAACATAATATGTCTATATGTCTATACAATGTGGTGTAACAACATTAGGTAACAAAAGTTTTGGTTTCACACTAAGTTTGATATTCAAAATTCCAACATTGGGTGAGCTTTTTATTCATCTTCAATCACGATCATATGTGCCCTTTGCCCTTATCACTTGTTCCGGCTATCTTTATACTAGAGGCATGTATCAAACACAACTTGTCGGCTATAAAGCTACACATACTTCAGTATAAATGAGCATAATAATGCAACTTTATTGAACATGCGAGAACGTGATCCTTAAACATGCACCATGTCACTTGTGTAGGCAAGGGGTATGCTCATCATCTAACACTACGGTAGCCATGGATGCATGTTACATTTAGCATCACGTGTTCATTCACTATAGAATCAACAAATAATAACTGACACTTGTTGGCTTGTTTCCTATATAATTATTGCTCATGCAAAAACTCATTAAGTCTTTAGCTTTATTACATTACCATTGCACATAATCCTTAAGTACAATAGATTGGCTACAAAAATTCTTCATTTATTTTACAAACCAATCAACTTATTGATTACTGGTACTACAAAATATACAATCACAAAAAAGTAATGGATTATTACAAACAGGCTGCAGAACATGATTTCATATAAAGGCTACCATGTCCTTACTGTACATTTTTCTAGAAGACGGTTGAGAAGCGTGGCCCACTATGCATGCTAGATCTCCTATACAATTGTCAACTTATTATTACTACCAATGCAAACCGTAAGCGTCAATAGACGCTTGTTTCATGATTTATTTGACAATTTTAACGCCCTACAATGCCCAAAAACCACATGGAATGGCCAAAATAGAATTGGTAAAGACAGCGCTTACAAAACAGCAGAATATGAACAAAACAAACATTTTGCCTTGAAACAAATTTCGCGGTTCAGACTCACAATTTGTGGCCTATTGAGCTTTTTGATGTTGCATTTTGTCTTGTTTGATTTGTTTCTTTTTAAGCTAGTTATTTGTCTTTTACTCATTTGAAATAAAGATAAAAAAAAAACAATTTATAATGTGAAATCGCTAGTCTAATTGTGACCTTTTTTTATAAGCTCTTTATGTTATTTATGCCATGGCTTATGATTTTCCAGGGCTGTGGACCATCAGTGGGAAGGTGAATTATTTGCTACAGCTGGTGCTCAAGTTGATATATGGGATCACAACAGGTATGATCTGGATATTTTTTAGACCTTCAGTTCCCGATTTATAATTTTCTGATTGCCCATATAGATCACAGCCGGTCAACAGTTTTGAGTGGGGAAATGACACAGTTATTTCTGTTCGTTTTAATCCTGGGGAGCCGAATATTCTGGCAACGTCGGGCAGGTATGCAAACATCATGATTAGTAATTTTATCTGCCCAACACTAATGATGAGGTGATTTGTTATATGGTTAATTTTTATTTTGTGATGATGTAATCACATAATATATATATCTGTTTAGCTATAGTTGTAAGTAATTTCCATAATTGCTATTTAATGTGGATCATATTCTGTTCTCTTGTAACTGATTCTGTTTGTTATTTAACCAACCATCTGTTAGGTTTTTGCTAGTGTTGTTTTAGTATCTTCTTTCAAACTTGTTTCTTTCTTCATATGCATCACTGGAAGCTAAAAAAGACCCTATGTATGTTTTTGTATTCAACAGTTAACCATGCCTGTGGCTGGTTTTTCTTTTTCTAACCCTTTATAATTCTTTCATATCCTATCATTGACTTTTGAGTCTTGTTCTTTTATCAATATCTTTTCTGTTTGAATAGGATCTTCATATACTTATACTAAATAAGTACTTGCTTTGTTAAATTATGTCTAGAATGTACTACTACTAAATTGTCGTTTCTTGCTTTTATAATGAAGTTCAGCTCCCACAACATAACCATTTGTTAGATGCAGTGTAATTTTAAATTGGTGTTTTGTGTTTTCAAAATCTGTATGGCTGTTATATAGTTACATAAATATTTATCTTGATGTTGTGTGGAGAGCTTTACGGTAGTTTTGGTATGACAATTGCTTCCTGGTATACAAGTTATTTCTCTATGTTTTTGTGCTTCTCTTTATACATATTCTTTTTGTGTAGTGATCGGAGCATAACAATTTATGACCTTCGCACATCATCACCTGCAAGAAAGCTTATCATGAGGGTATATATAGCACCTTTAATTTCTCAATATCTTCATCTCTTCTCTTTTCTTTATTTCTTATTGCCTTCTTGATTCACTCCAACATTATTAAGTAGTTTATTATTCTTAAATCTTGTGTGTGTGTGTCTGTGAAAGGGCCTAGTGCTTTTCACCAATAATAGAAGATAACATATGAAAATAATCTTTATAGGTCCTTGTCTCAAGTTTTCCAACTCATATACAGCTTCTATGAGTGCTAGTTTAATATTCTTACTGAATCTATTTTTAGTTGTAAATATATTCATTGATGCTTCAAGTATATACTCTGCTCTGGCATTAGATTACTCAGTTTATTTAATTTGCATTTATGTAGACAAAAACGAATTCTATAGCTTGGAATCCAATGGAGCCCATGAATTTCACAGCTGTAAGCTTTAAGTACAAGCTTTGAAGATTAAATTAGAAAAAAATTATAAAGAACATTACAACTGAAACTTGTAACCGTGGCAGGCAAATGAAAATGTAACTGCTACAGTTTTGATGCAAGAAAATTGGAAGAAGCCAAATGTGTGCACAAAGATCACGTGTCTGCAGTGTAAGAATGACATCAATCAACATAAATTGCTTCGATCATGACTAATACTAATAGTTGTCATCTTGGTAACTTTACAGCATGGATATTGATTACTCACCAACGGGCCGTGAATTCGTAACCGGATCTTATGACAGAACTGTAAGAAGATATTCTTATATCTGCTTTGGTCGTGTAGGCATTCTCCTCCTACTCATACATACTTTATGGATATTTACAGGTTAGGATTTTCCAGTATAATGGTGGACATAGCAGGGAAATTTATCACACTAAGAGAATGCAAAGGTTTGTATTCTCAATCTTTGTTTTTAATAATAAGAATAATAATTATTATTATTTCAGGTCTACATATTTTGTTTTGTTGGATCCACTGTCTACTCATAGTCTTGGGCACTGAAACTAATGTTTCATTCATCTCAGGGTCTTCTGTGTTAAGTTCAGTTGTGATGCAGTTATATCATCTCCGGTAGTGATGATACCAATCTTCGGCTTTGGAAGGCTAAAGCGTCTGAGCAACTCGGTGTGGTGAGTTTTCTTTTTCTGTTGGTGTTACAATCTATTTAAGCCATTGAGGTGATTTACAACTGAAAATCCTAATCTAGGTGGTAAAAGTGGTTGGCAGGGCAGCTTGAAACACTTTTGTTCAAGTTTAATTTCTTTTATAAATAGCAAGTGTCCAATGTGATTACAGATATATTATATCCATTATAATTACTTCTTAGAACAAAATGATCTAGGTCTTATGCATTGAGGAAAACACTTTGGGCCTGTTTGCGTTGTTTTGTTTTTGCTAATTTTATCGATACTACATGTTTTAGCCCATTTGAGATAAAACCTGACTTGAAAGTTGGAGTTATGTTAAAGTGGGTCGATAGGTTTGTTTTTGGGATTGGATTTAATTTTGACAATAGCTTAGGTGAAAGTTTTGTTGTGTTAACCCTGGTGGTGCATGCAGATTCTACCACGAGAAACGCAAGAAGCATGAATACATGGAGGCTGTGAAGAACCGTTACAAGCACCTTCCGGAGGGTGAAGCGTATATTGAGGTATGAAATGATTAGCCGCCTCCTATTGATATCATCATAAGAAACTTATTATGTTCTTGCCATGTTGATGTTGATGTTGATGTTGGGTTGATGCAGGCATAGACACTTGCCGAAGCCAATATACAAGGCAGGTTTGCTTAGACGTACAATGGCTGCTGCGGAGAAGAGGAAGGAAGACAGAAGGAGAGCTCACAGCGCCCCAGGAAGCATCCCAACCAAGTCTCTTCGTAAAAACAGAATTATTCAAGAAATCGAATGATTCTCTTTTTTGTTCACTACCTACTTTACTCACCTTTTTGAGGAAGTTTTGTTACTATCATATTTTCTCCATTAGAAATTATTGAACTACTAATTTTCAAGTCTATGAATTTTGGTTATGAAACAAGTACTCAGCTTCCACCCTGCATAATACCCACAACCGTCCTCGCTGTCTCCATTCATTCTCTATGTCATCTATTTTAAATAAAAGGAATATCATTGAATATTGGCACCGATGATGAACATTAATGGTACATTATTTAATAAACAAAGAAAGCATAAAGAACAATTCTATAAAACATAGGATAAGTTTGTTAAAGAGAACAGAAACAAGAAAAGAAGAGAATGTTTTATTTGTTGACGGACATTGAGCTTCAGGTCTTGGTCAAAAAAATGGTCGGTTATGATCATCGTGTTGGGTCCCTTACGTGACAACTGTTATTCAAGTTTATCTTCTCCTTAATCTCTCAGCAAGCATGCTGGTTTCTTTTATCACTAGTTAAGGCCAACATTAACCTTCTCTACTTGCATACCTCTACCAACTCCTCTAAAGAGAGAAGATGAACCTCTGACATTTTTCTACTAGAAAAGTGAGAACATGAACCATTTTAAGATTACGTTAACAGTTATATAACTTGCATCTTAAGCAGATGAGACCTACAATCGCCTGATTGCGTGTTAAATCCTACAACCCATTGGTCTAGACTAGCCGATGATGCGAGCATATTTGGTCAAGCCATGTAATCCAGACCAATGTTTTCATTCATGCAACTAAATTAGTTTGACATTTCTCCAGGATTTCACGTTATTTTGATCATTGTTTTAAGGCTTACGTCTTTGTATTTAAGAATGTTTAGTTGAAGAAATGAAAACATGAAAATTTGGATCCAAGTAGTTTTAGACTCTTTCCTAGCATCTTTGTTCTTTGGAGTCTAATCCGCTCTAAGGGTTTCTATCAATTGGTGCTTCCATTGGCCTAATTTTGAAGATTACTTTTAATGGTATGCCCAATCATAATTGTATTACCATGCCAGAACTAGGTTTTATCATGACCCTAATACGATTGGTCCTATGGTTGCAATGATGTTCGTATTACAAATTTTGAAAACAGAAAATTATGTACCATGGGCAACTCACAACCTGAAATAAGCTACACACCATATGTTGCCACAATCACCCGTCATACCCATCATTCTGGATGAACCACCACTAGAACCAACTCAATATGAATCAATTGTTCCACACATGAACACGTAAACTGAGATTACTGTAGATTTTGTCAATGCCATCGCCAAAAGTCCCATCAGAGGCTTCATTCCAACACCAAATCACTTCCTATTCTCACGCATGCGTCTTCTAGCCGTAACACTTACTATTTTGACCACTTGGTCCTATCTTGATAATTATGTGACTTTTACAAGTGCATCTTCAAATTTGGACCTTAACTCACCTTCAATAATAAGAGTTTTGAATCGGTAAATTCTGAATTGGACGAGGTTGGCAAATTTTGAATCGACCCCTAGACTTCAAATGTCAAGAGATTCTTATGATTTCCCGATCAACACTTTCACTACTCACCTTAAGCCTTCCTCTCATGGCAGACATACCGTTATGCAACTTTGGTTCTCAAGGAAGGATATTACTTCATCAGAGATCAAGAAGTTAAGAAACTTGGTGGACATTGATACTTTAGAGACTCAACCGAAAATAACCAACAGACGTGAGTGACGATCGCCATGGGAAATCATTTAGTCTTTGAGCACTATCCATCGTCGTCAAACCATGTTGGCTTTAGACGCGCTCGACGACGACTGTTGGTTCTCGGCGGCGGGCGTGATCGGTTGGTGGCGACTGTGGGGTATGGTCAGTTTTCGGCAATGGGCCCGGTCGTTGGGCGCGGTGGTGGTCGTGGTTGATTTTCGACGGCGGTGGCGATCGGTGGTCGGTGGTATGTAACGGCGGTGATCAGGGGTCATGGAGGTGATGGTGATTTGTAACGGGCGTTATAAGTGTTTTGTCACTTAAATAAATTTGAAATTTAAATTCATGGATTTCAATTCTCTTGAATTTCAAATCTTTTAAAAAATATTAAATTTCAAATACAATTCCTTCTAAATAGATTTAAATAATGTAAATAGATTTGACATATGTTTCTTCTAAATACAATTTCAAATCGGTTGGAGAATCACATTGATGTAAATAGATTTAAATGATGATTGGTTAGACTTGACATGTGTTTTTTTATGATTGAACCAACAGTTCTTTTTATCTTTTTTTTCTATTTTTGTGTTAAATATTTTTTTGAGTGATAAATAGTTTATTTAGAAAAACATACCCCTAAAAGGGTGTTGATCTTTACAAATTTTAACACCACGTCGTATTAACGTTTCAAGATATTCAACCACGGTTTATGACCATTGAATACGTAAAAAATTGCTAGCCTCGCTCGCGTACGCGCCACAGAGAGGAGGCTACAATCTAGTTTACATCAAGATCCATGGGGTTTCGTTGCTAGTCTACAATTGTTGGAGGGTTCCCCTGCATCTTTTCATTCAATTCAAATAATATTATTTCCCCCGCCCCTCTTCTGTCTCAACATACATTTCCGATCTCCGGCGAACTCCGATGGCCAACACCACCGTCTCCGGCGAAGACCCTCTCTTACCACATCTCTGGTAACTCCAATCTCTCTTTTAATATCCAATTGGAGGAAATCGATTTGCTGCAAAGCTGCTGTGTTTTGAATCGAATAGATTTGTTTGATGATTACTCAATTTCAGTGCCCTTTTTGAATTTGCTCTGATAGGTCGATAAATCAGCCCTAGAGAAGGTAGAATATCCGAAAGTCACGGGAAGATGTGTACGAGCTTGTGGATCACTGTATCGAACATTTAAGCATGATGCAGTTTATCGAAATGATATCAGATTTCTCAAGATCTGGCTTATACTCTGATAGGTCGATTAATCAGCCCTAGAGAAGGTAGAATTATCCGAAAGTCACGGGGAAGATGTGTACGAGCTTGTGTATCACTGTATCGAAACATTTAAGCATGATGCAGTTTATCGAAATGATATCAGATTTCTCAAGATCTGGCTTATATATGTAAGCTTGTTGTTTCTTTCTTTCTGACTATATCTGTGTGTACTGCATTGATTTCTAGAGCTTTCAGTTGCAAATTTCAAAACTTATAAGACAAATTAACCCTAGATTTCTTCATCTGCTGCATTCTTCATAAACTTAATTGTAGCATTTATCTTGCAGTTAAAATAAGCTTGTTTCAAATTTGTAGCTGAAAACAGAGTCTGCTTGAATTTTGAAGTTATACTGTATCTTATCTTTTAGGTTTTGATATACTTCAATATTAAGGGCTATTTTCTTATGGTTAAATGTAGCTTTCTAAGTGATAAAGCAAAAGAAAAAAAAAAACTGTTTTCTTTCTGCAGATTGATTTTAGTGCCGACCACAAGGCTGTCTTCAGAGAAATTGAACGACTCAAAATTTGCTTGGATAAATCTTTGCTATATGAGTCGTATGCATTGGTATTGGAAGCAATGGGGATGATGGGTGAGGCTCATTTAGTGTATCAATCAGGCATTGCAAGGTCCTTACAATCTTCTTCCGCCATCTATGTCTACATATATGACTAAGGGGTTAAAGAAAATTTATGTATTGAATTTGATTATTATTCTGTCATATATGGTTGTGATTGCTGATGGGTATGTAGTTGAGTTTTGCTTTAGGAATGCTGAACCAATAGGGAGGTTAAAGAAGGCACATCAATATTTTCTTGAGAGGATGCACACAGTAGTAGACGCGTGTTCACCTTCAAAGGTATTCCTGATATGATTCATGAAGCTGTTTTCTGTAATTCTGAGTTTACAACACTGCATACACTAGCCAGCTTCTTGTGAATATTGTTCTAATTTCTATGTGCATGATGATGCTGCACTAATAACTAGCTTTAAAGATACTAACACTGTGGGATTCTTTCATGCATCTATTTATTTAATATTGTGGGGTTCTTTCATGCATCTATTTATTTTCTTTTCTGAGTGGCTTAATCTTATCGAACCAAATCCGGTGGTTGTATTCCAAACGTCCAATTCTACACTCTAATTTTGTTTCTTTTATATTTTTATACGTCAGACCTAACTTCTAATGACCGATATATATATATGTGTTGTGTGTGTGCGTGTTCTAGATGGATGGAGAGAATGGATATGTGAATCCGTGGTCAATATCTATTATTAAAAATCAACTGCAAAAGATGAACTCTCAAATATCCAAATACCAAGTAAGAAACCTTGATCTCGTTCTCTCATGTTATAAACACTCTTTTATTTATTTATAATTTCTCACGCCATATTTTATTAACATTATGTTCAGGGATACCATGCAAGTAGTAAGTGTTATTCTGGGAAGGTGGCATTATCATCTTTGCAGAAGTCAGTTAGGAATAAGATTATTGAGATAGGTAACGTTACTTTCACCAATGAATGACCTTGGGATATATTATCTCAGGCTTCTTTTCAGTACTTATTTACCTGTCTTCTTTCTTGTGGAACCTTCAAGCTTAAGAAGCTTTCATTTAAACGTTTTACATTTACGTTTAGTGATAATGACATCCAATGTCTACTACCTTTTATTCTCATATATTGTTGAGTTGCATTATCAAACATCTTTCAGGTTTCAGCTTTTGACATTCTACTGCATCTTATGTTGCTTTGTTAGGAAAGGCTCAAACTAAGTGAATCATTCATAACACTCACATTTTTTGTTTTTTTTGTTTTTGTATATTGGAACGGAGTGAATGATTATATTAAAAAAAAAGAATAACCCAACTTTCCATCTCACCTTGATATTTAATTCTTATGACTTCCTCGATGGAAAAGTAACCATGAGGAATCTTGGAGTGAAACTAGCATGTTCAAAAATATGAGTACTTGACAACCTTTTATGCATAAAGCTATAGAACTGTTGGTAACATAAAAACCTTGGAATGTTATGATCTTTTCTACGTGGAGTTTTGATGTCAAATTAACAAAATAGCATGAACTGGAACCAAGTTATTATAATTTAGTTTGTAATAGGTCACCAGAGTTGTGGTAAATAGTTTATAAGAACAATAGTGTTGGGTGTTATAGCAAGAACTTTCAACTGTTTGATGTTATCAGTGAGTTTCTCTAGAACCTTAAAAGATAAGCTTGTTTAACTAAGTATGCCTCAGTTATGGAGATTGTCCCAACATATCAGGTCAATGAAAAAAGAACCAGGTAGTTAATATATCATTTTGAAGGCCATCATGACTCATGAGTGTCATCATATCATGCAGTTCCAAATTACCTCCGTGGCTTCATACTCTAACATCTTGTTGTTATGAGATGATTTTGATATAAATTTTATCCTGGCAATGATTATATGTATACATGGGGGAATAACTGTATCACAGGTGGAAAGAAGTATCAAATAAAGGGTTGTGCTGGTAAGGGTGGGTTTGCTCAAGTATATAAGGCGTGTGTCAATGGTAATGCCGATGAAGTTGTTGCTTTGAAGGTGATTAATACATTACTTAGATTTTGTTTTGTAACCAGAATTGTGAGGAGGAATGATTTCTAACATTTAGACTTTCACAGATACAAAAGCCTCCATTCCCATGGGAGTTCTACATGTATCGCCAACTTGATAAGAGAATACAAGAAAATGAAGTAAATGCTCATGTTCTTAATTTCTTATCAATTATTTTTAAACAATAGAGATGACAAATTGGGGTCATAACAGGTAACATGTTGCTACTGGACAAAACCTTTTGTATTAAAATTTTGTAATAAATAGTCAGGGTGTCAGAAGCTACACTGTTTTAAATGATCAAATTGTGGTTTTGTTTTAATAAAATGATTTAGCAAAATATGCACAATTAGAAATAAACCACCTGTTTGAACTTTGACCCGTATCCTTTTAACTAATGTTATTTCATTGTTATCTGTTTGCTATGCCCCAATCAATCCGTTCACCAACAAATGGGTTGCAATTGTGACCTCTACCGTTTATCATTTGGCTAAGCAACTGTTAACTATTTCTCCCCAGAGAATGTGCTTCGGATATGCTCATAGAATGCATCTCTATTCAGACTATAGCATTCTGTTTCAGATTTTTTAGCTCACGGACGCTCCTGGTGAGTTTGGGATCATGTATATTGCTATGCCCCAATCAATCCGTTCACCAACAAATGGGTTGCAATTGTGACCTCTACCGTTTATCATTTGGCTAAGCAACTGTTAACTATTTTCTCCCCAGAGAATGTGCTTCGGATATGCTCATAGAATGCATCTCTATTCAGACTATAGCATTCTTGTTTCAGATTTTTTAGCTCACGGGACGCTCCTGGTGAGTTTAGGGATCATGTATATTATGTTCATTTCTTTCTATTTTTCCCCTTTTCCTTACTATTTGCATTCATTGCCTAGGATGCCATAAATACCAACGTGTGTACTGGCGTCTCGATGGATGAAGTTTTGTGTATACATTACACAATTGAGATGCTCTCAATGCTTGAAATTTTGCATGGTAATGGCATTATTCATGGTGATTTTAAGCCTGATAATCTCTTAATGCGCTACGCTAGGTAAACCCCATTCTAGAATGGTTCTATTACCAAATTCCATAATTTTGTTTTTGCTTCAACATCTTTTAATTTTGGCAGGGGTGAACTAACAGAAGATGGATTTGAGGCCCGTAGTGGTCCTTGGCATGAACAGGTATGTTAAGATGAATTTGTTGATAAATTAAGTTAGAGACACTTATTTTCATAACTACAATTGGCAGGGACTCTGTCTTGTTGATTGGGGTAGAGGAATAGACCTGCAACTATTACCCAACAACGTAAAGTTCAATGGAGATTGTCGAACGTCTGGTTTCCGTTGTGTACAAATGCAAGAGAACAAACCATGGACATATCAGGTATGTTCTTACCAACCACAACATTGTCTAATTTTTGAATTCCACATTAACTTAACTTTAGTTGAATTTTTTATAGGTTGATACTTACGGGCTCTGTGTTGTTGTTCATTTGATGCTCCATAATACGTATATGGAGATTGATAAGCAACCATCCCCTAACGCTCAGGGTGGCTATTTTTATCAGCCAAAATCACCCTTCAAACGGTATTCGTTACATCCTAACTATTACAAGACTAAGATACATCACTTATTGCTCTAATTTGACCTGACTTTGGCTGTGTTTCATGTTTACAGATACCAAAAGTTGATCTTGGAAAAAGCTTTTCACAGATTTGCTGAACATGATAACGAGGAGGAACATTTGAAGATATTGGGAAACTTAAGGAAATCATTCCAGGACTACATGTGCTCAAACCCTCACTTGATAAAACAGCTAAAGCAGTCACTCACAAAGCAAAGAATTTCAATGTGTTCTTCCTAGCTAATTTTAAAATTTTGTGACATATCTGAATAACCAACCCTGAATCGGTTATATTGTTCACCCGATTACTAAGTGAGGCATCCTACAATCCCCTAAGATTCCTAAACTCTTGTAAAAAAAGTGTTGCTTAAACTACTTGTTTGATGGCAAATTGTTTAACCGTATAATATTTAGAAGCTGTTGTGTCTGAAAAACATTTGGATTGGATTTACATGGTAATCATGACTTGAGCTCTAAAAGTCCTGAGCATCAAGCTTTAGGAAGCATATCAATGCTAGTCTGGAGTTATGTTCAAGAGTTAAAGCATGATAAGAGATCATGGCGTGTTTGTATGAAAAAAAATAGCAATCATTTAACAGTGGTATCATAAACTAGACCAACCACCTCACACCATAAATGCTACAGATACCCCTCATCATTATTACTATACATTAAATGAGGGATGCTATATTACATTGGTTAAATTAAACACTAGGCCTCCTAAATTATTTCTAATGGCGTTTGGAACTACTTATAATATCGAGTGAGTCTTCTGAGACAGAACGTCTAGGATTTTAACATTCTATGTCTAAAGTTTACAAACCCAAACCATTATTCTCATGTTATTGGGATCAGAATGTTAATAGCAGTACGCCTCCTCCTAAATAGTTTCATGAGAAAAATGTCTAGATTTCCCTTAATCTATGTGTTAATGACGTGTCCTATTAGGCGTTCAAGTTTTAAAATCTATAAGTGCTAAATTATTACTAATACATAATACCAAGACACGTTTAGACAAATGCATCAAACCATACAAAATGATGGGTTTGTTGAACTTAATATTGCAATAAAAAAGGTAGCACTATTTAGGTAAGGGGTCAATAACCAGAATGAACAACTCAAATATGGATCCTTTAGGAATGTAGAACAAAAAGTGAAGAGAAAATATTACATAACTTTCACTACTTTTGAATTTGAATTTGGTTATTTTTCTTGACTTTTCATTATAAGAAAAGCATAAGTTGTCATTAACTCATGCAATTTTTTAGTTGTTATATTAATTTTCTTAATTGTCGTATTATATTCTAAGTCACCAGCTTGATGACAAATAGCTAGAATTTTCATATAAAAAAATCTCCATATATAGGTTTTGCTTATTCAATTATATATCATTTTTTTCTTGAAGAGTATTTCACCTTTGTTTTCTATATATCTTCCTCCCGTGTGATACACAAAGCATTGTAATTTCGTCATGCGTTAAAGCATGTTAGCATCCTAACGGCACACTACATTGGAGTAAATTAAGCTCCTTGTTCTTATGATGTGGATCTGGGGTTGATTGTTTATGGCGTGCATTGGCGGATCTTTCTACTTAGGCCCAAAAACTTGACACAATACTTAAAGAACTACGTGCCAGTACGTTACTCTTATGCACCACATTAAGACATAGATATTAAAGATAGAACATTTGTTGGAAGATGTCATTATGATGGATAATCATGAAATCAAGGTAACAAATAAGGTTAAAACCGGTGAATCACAAAATGACAATAATATGCCGCATCAAAATATGACGTATGAAACTGTAATGTTGAAGACGATGAACAACATTAGTAAGATGGAGAGTGATGAAGACAAGGCAACAAATGATGAATAGAAAGATGACATAGAAGTTAGTGGCTTCAATCAGGCGCTTATGGAGGGATCGATAATTTGAATGATCGACCCATGTATAGATCAGTGAGAATAGGGAAGAAAAAAAAAACATACTTTCACTTCATTTGAATTTGAACTTACAGATTTATCTTGACTTTTTATAATAAGGATGTTAGCTTTAGATCTTTTGTATAGGTTTAGATGATAAATCATTTCTTGTAATGAACTTCTGTAATTATTTATCATTTTATAATGTATAAAATATATGTTAACCCAAATATTATTTGTGTTGATTTTATGTAATTGCAGGAAAACATCATACTTGGTCAATTTGGAAAATTGACTCAAGTACAAGAACAACTGCGGATGAACAGATTGTTCTTCCGTAGATGTTCTCCGGAGCATATCTGAACAAGTGATGTACATCCGTAGATCTCCTGCGGAAGCTCAACATCTACTGAAGAACAAGTTTTGAAGTCAACTTGTTGCTGCTGCGGAAGAAGGAAGTTTGTTCCTGAGGAAGAAGTTCAAGAACAAAGGATCAACTCCTACGGAAGACTAAATTCCTACGAAAGACCAGATTCCTACGGAAGACCAACTTCCTACGGAAGACCAACTTGCATGAGCACTCCAAGTACAACATAAAGTCATCAAGTCAAGCTGACTGAAGTGATGTCATCAAGTCAACATCTACGAAAGACTAACTTTATGTGAGAGAACTTAGGATGTCACATTAGGAATGTTACAGCTATAACTTATCGCAATAGTAAAGTTATAATTTCCATTGTTAAATCCCTCTGCCGCTAAAAATAAGGCATGGATCCACACTTTTAGGAGAGTTTGTTAGCTTATTGAGGGAGACCGATAAAACTATAAAGAGACATATTTTTAGTATTGAAATCAATCAATCAATCACTCAAGAAAAATAGCAAAATAACAAGAACATCATTAAAGATCACAAGATCACCAGAGCATCATAGCAATTGTAATTGATTGTGTATTAATGAAAAAATAATTGAAACAAATCTTTTATTGCATTATATTATTCTGTTTTCAATTTGTTTTATATTTATTTGTCGATTTCAATTTCACAAACAATTAAATTAAAAAATCAAATATTGATAATTCCGCGATCTTTATTTGTTCAATCAAACTGATAATTCCTGATTCGATCCTTGGATTCACAGGTGGTATCAGAGCCATGTAGTTTGATTATTTTAATTGGTTGTTTGTTTTATAAAATCATCAAAAACTTGTTGTATCGATCATTATTCACTGTCCATTGCTCGATTAATTTTGATTTCCATTAGAATCACTTTTGATTCGTAGATTTGTGTTATTGTTCGATTTCTCAAGGCTGTTTTAAACAAAACCATCATCATCTAACATCATAATTTCAAATTAACTGAGAATATATTGAGTGATTTGACTGATTTTGACCACAACTTCTTATTTAATTAAGAGTGTGTTATTAATTAGTCCATTCACAACAGAAGTCATTAATTCCAAGAATTTTTGTCTTAGTTGATTTGATATCAATATTATCAGTGATTTGATATTGCCGTGTTAGTGTGTTTGTATTGTCTTTACACTTTCATAAGATATTAGATTAATTGATAATTTTAATTATTAACAATTATAATCAACATGAGCAATTCAGTGGTTGGAGCTTATCAAGCTCCGAAGTTGGATAATAAATCTGATTTCAAAACATGGAAAATCAGATTCAGGAATCATGTTAACTATACAGATTCTGATTTATGGGTGTCTATTACTGAAGGTCCTTACATTTCACCTGCTTTAGGACCTGATTATAAGGACAACAATCAGCCCATAAGTCTGAAAAATCTGTCACCTGATGATGCCAAGAAAGTCAAAGCCGACATTAAGGCCTATAGTATGCATACTATGGCTTTACCTGAAGACCTATTGATCAGGTGTGAAGCATACAAGACAGCTAACTCATTATGGAAAATTCTTCACACTTTGTGTGAGGGAAGTGATGAGATTAGAAGTATCAGGAAGGATACCCTGCGTTCACAATATGAGACATTCCATCATATTCAGGGTGAATCCGTCCCTCAATAACTCCATAGATTTATACAACTTGTTACTGAAATGAATATTCTTGAATTGAAGTACAGTAATGAGGAACTGAACAAAAAGATTCTACATACCTTGCCTGAAAGTTGGACACAAACTGTGTCTATGTTCAAAGATACCATTGATCTAAAGGCAATTGGACTAGATACTTTGGTAGCCAAGGTAGAAGCATTGGAGTTGGATGAGACAACAAGGAACAAGAGTGTTAAAGCATCAATAGCACCATACCAATTCAAAGAAGTTAAGGGTGTTGGTAGTGCTTTTATTTCCAATGAGGATGATGGAAGCTCTTGTGCTGAAAGTGATAATGAAGAAGAAGCTGGTTTCTATGCAGCAAAGACTTCTAAATCTAGCTTTCAAAGCAGTTCAAGCAAGAAAGCTAAAAGGGAAAGCCGATGATTCTAAAAGTTCAGCAGCAAAGGTATCATCAAACAATAAAAGCAACAACAAATCTGAACCAATTAATGTGGTTCTAGAAGAACAGAAAGCAGCATTTGTAGCATTCAGTTCAAGCTTTCAAGCTTACTTGGGTAGTACTCTGACTCCTGCTCACATCTGTCAACAAGACCTAGAAGAACTTCATCCTGATGAAGTGGAAGAGATGGATCTATAATGGCAAATGGCCATGATTGCTTACAGGGCCAAGATGTACATGAGAAGGAATAAAGGACTATCTGTTGCAGGAAGAACAACAAAGATTGGTGTTAACAAATCAAAAGTGAGGTGTTACAAATGCAATTTGTATGGACACTTCTCAAGGGAATGCAACAGCACTCAGCAATCAGCAATCAGCAATCAGCAATCAGCAATCAGCAATCAGCAATCAGCAATCAGCAATCAGCAATCAGCAATCAGCAATCAGCAATCAGCAATCAGCAATCAGCAATCAGCAATCAGCAATCAGCAATCAGCAATCAGCAATCAGCAATCAGCAATCAGCAATCAGCAATCAGCAATCAGCAATCAGCAATCAGCAATCAGCAATCAGCAATCAGCAATCAGCAATCAGCAATCAGCAATCAGCAATCAGCAATAGACTCAAGACAAGCAAATCAGAGAAGCTTCAAGCAACCTCAGCTAACAAACTCATCCCCACCAGCCACAAGTTCTTCAACAGGTACTTGTAACTCTAAAGAAACTGGTTTGATTATTTTACAGGATGGAACTTGTGATTGGAGCATGTATGAAAAGGAAGTGCAGGAGGAAAATCAAGCACTGATGGTAAACTTGGAAAACAAAATTCCACCCATGGCCAGAGAGGTAAGGGACAAGTTATGTTCACCAACATGTGTTGAAGAGGTAGAGAGACACAGGGTCCATGCTCAACAATTAGCTGATAAAGTCAAAGAAACAATGATTTTAAATGAATCTCATGTAAGAGAACATAAACTTTATCATGTCAAAATCACTTCCTTGCAAAAGGATTTAGATAAACTTGTGTCTGAAAATTATAATCTGAAAGCCAAGTTGAGCATCTGACCACCTCTTTAACCAAGTCCATGTCTGATCATGCATCTACTGAAGTGAAACTTCAGAAGTTCCAATTGTCATCACAATAATATGAGAAACTGTTAAATTCTCATATTGAATCAAAGAACAGGTATAGGTTGGGATTTAATGCTGTTGCACCACCAGTGAATGATAATTACACCACACTATCTGAGTCAATGACAAACAATTTATCAAATCATTTTGTGTCAAGCACCAAAACCGAATCAAAAGTTGAAAAATAATGAAGTGGTAAATGGTGAAGATACTGAAATCAGTGAACTGATTCATCTGAATCAGAATTTTCAAAACAAAATGAATTAGAATTTGACTTTGATGATTGTGATGATCTGGATGAGGTTGATGAGCCTAATGAACAAGAATGTGCTGGGTTGGGTAAGGAAAAGAATGTGATAATTGAACCTATAATTCCCAAAGTCCTTGAGGAGATCAAGCTACCTTATCCCTCAAAACAAAGAAATTTATTGAAGACCATCTACATAAGAATTGGTCAGCTTAATGAAGGAATTCAGGAGCTCAACAAAAAGCACAAAAGTCAGTCAGCAAAAAGAACTACGGAGGAAGAAGAGGGAAACACTTCAGTAGAACACCTGCGGAAGAAGAAGACTGGTCCTTACACATCCGTAGAAAAAACAAAGGAACAATGCTCCAAAGTCAACTTCCGTAGAAGATCTGCGGAAGAAGCATTCATCTGATTCAAAGTCAACTTCCGTAGAAGATCTGCGGAAGAAGCAATCATCTAAATCAAAACAGTCATCCGTAGAAGATCTACGGAAGAAGAAAACATTTTCTGAATCACAAACTGTCAAGAACGTAAAGAAACAACAAAGAGATGTGCATCCTCAGCAACAACAAGAAGATACTCAGATGTAAAAATTGAAAGAGAATTGAAAAAGAAGCAGAAGAAGACAGTGGAGTCTGATAGTGAAGCTGAAGAAAAATACTACAAGTGGTGTGACATGTATAATCACAACATAGAAGATTGTTATTTCAGCAGCTATTGCTCCATATGTAATATGAACAATCATATGACTTCTGATTGCTACTTCAATAAGCACTGTGCTATTTGCAACAAGAAGAACCATTCTACTCAAGAGTGCTACTTCAACAAGAAGAACAAATCTAAAGTGCCAAAGAAGCAACAATCTGAGAATGATGAATCAGACTCATAATCTTTTGAGAATGAAGAATCAAATGTCTCAAATCAAAAGAAGCAACAACCAAAACTAAAGGTGGCAAAGGTCAAGAAGCCAAAATCTACTGATGATCACCTAAAGAAGAAGAAGGAGAAGCAACACTATCAAAGCAAGACTCCTCACAAGAAGGTAGTGTTGCAGGAAGATGAAGCCTTCTTTGATCACTTTAAAAAGGGTAATCATGTACCACAGTCAAAAACAAAAGATGCTGGAACTTTTTCTAACAAAATGTAATCTTCAAGTTTGAAGAAAAAGATACTCAAGGAAGAAGTGACAGAGAAAGTGAGTGTGAATCAAGATCAAAGTGCTTCAAGTCCATCTTCAATAGAATCATCCTCATCCCAAACAAAACATAATGAATCAATTGAGACTAAAAACAATCTTAAGTCATCTAGGCTCATTCATGATAGAGTAACTATTCTAGATAACAATGGTAAGCCCAAGACCATTAAGGCTTGGGCTCCACTTTCTAATTGACTTCATTATTTTTGCAGGAACATCCATGGAGGACTGACAACAAGTGGTATGTTAACACTGGTTGTTCCAGGCATATGATGTGACATCCGGAAATTTTCCGTTACCAAACTCCGTTAGTTCCGTTAAGTCTTGCATACACGTGTCGTTGGCACACACTAGTTGTCGTTGAACGTTGGTGACTTAATAATAATTAATAATGTTAAACAGATAATAATCTAGCTGTTGACGTGATTATTAAGTTGTGCTTATGTGCTTACGTGATTTAAATATTATTTGTGAATTTTATCGCGTAACGTGGAAACGTGTGTATTTAATCCGTATGTTTTGTATCTAATAAAGACAAAATATATAATTGTCATTATTAGTTTATATGCTTATTATTGTAGTTAAAAACCTTTTTAAAAAGAGTTTAAAAGCTTAACTTTTATAAAAAGTAAATTACAAGGGTTTAAATGGTAATATTGATAAATTAAATAAAATCAAAAATCCCAACCCTAGCCCCCACATACCCATCGGCCGCGACACACACTCAAACACACGCAAACCTACAATTTCAAGCAAGAACAAGTGATTACCATTCGGTTTTGGTCGATTTCAAGTTATACAACACGTTAGAATCATCAATTGCAAGCCATTACACGTTTAAAGGTTAGATTTTTACATGTTTTTGATGGTTTTTCATGTTGGCCGAAAGCCTAGTCAATTGATGTGCATAATGTCGAATTCTTGGTTGTTTGTTGATGTTATTATGTTAGTTAGGTTAGATTGATGCTAGTTAACGTCGATTATGCAAGAAAGCTATGATTTTGATACGTTGTTCATAGGTTACTAATAATAGAAACTTTATTTGCATGGATATGGTGATTTGATGATGAATTGATGTTGTTGATGTGTTTGTGATGATAATTGGATGTTAGATTGTTGATTTGAATGCTAGAAACCTAAGAATGAATGTTGTAGTTCATAGGTTACCAAAAGTGGAAACTTTTGATGTTGAATGTTGATGAATCATGATGAATGTGATGTGTAGAACATACCTAGATGATAATTTGAGTTAGAATTGGTATATTGTTAATGGATTCATGAATGTATTGGGTGTTAGATAGATTTGGGATGCACTTTCCTAAAAGGGAAACTTTATTTGCACAAAATCTTGAATATGATGGTTTGAGTATGTTTGTGAGGTTAGGATCATGTTAGCATGTTCATGGATGATTTCTAAGGTGGTAGAATGTATTGTTTGGGTTGTATGAATGTTTAGTTGGTTAGTTTTCTGATTTGGCCTGTTTGTGGGAATTCATGGTAGTGGGTCATATGGGTATGTTAGGACTATTGTTGGTTTGTGGTTGATCATGGTTGAACATTTTGGATAATATAATTTCTGTTAAATGGTATGTTGACGATCATCATACACGCGTGCGAATCTGAGGCCCCTACTTAGTAGGATTGGCAGGGTTTAGGGTGTGAAGTCGTGAGTGGCTTCACATGGCATGCTGTGCATGATCTGATCCTACGTATGGTGCTTTGGTTGTGTTGTAGTTATGTTGAGCATGATAATTGTTTGAGATTCGCATGACTTGTATGATATCTGGTTGTATGATGATCTAGGTAGTACATGTGGGTAATGAAGTGTCATATGTGATCAGTTTGTATGTTAACCATGTGTGATGTACTGTTATGCTTGTTTGAATGGAATTTCACCTATAATGTCACCAACGGGTCAAACGGGTCAACTGGGTCAAATGTGTTTTGTCTTTCTAAAACCTTGAGTTCTTTGGTTTGTAGAGCACTTAGGGTTTCATATTGATTCTGTGTACGCGTACTTATGTACTCATGTGTTCTAGGTGACCTTTGAAGGTTGTCTTTCCACTCTTTCATTCAAGTTAAGCTTTAAGTTATTTCTTGCGCGCATCAGGTGAGTTCATGCCCCACTCTTTTACATACTCTCTTTTGGGGGAGATAGCATACTGGTTTTACAAACACTTACTTTATATGAGTTGTGTATAGTATGATAGAGTGTTGAATACCATGAAAGTCCTCACACTTTCGGATTGTTAATAATGATGATTAGCGGGAAATCTTGGGTAGTACTACTGGGTTTGACGAGCCCCACCTGTGCGACTCGAGGTCAAACGGGTGCAATTTTGTCCTAACGAACATTTGTCACGACCTGGTAAGTCGTGGCAGGAGGCAACAAACGTAACACAGTCAGCTTCAATCGTGAAATCACTATGATTATTACTATTTGTTATAGACTAGCTATCTATTACAATACACTACTTATATCTTGCAACTATTATTGGTTTATGGTTAAATACAAACTCTTGAACTCACCAACCGTTGTGTTGACTCTTTAGTATGCTATTTTCAGGTTAAGGTTGCTATTGCCTAGGAGCACGTCACACGGGTCAACATCATGGTGTTTGTCAGCACGTTTTGAAACATTGTTTTGGATTATGATTGTTTAAACATCGTGTTTTGGTTTTGCATAATACTTGGGTGCGTATGTTTGTGCATTTTAAATCATGTTACATTGTTTTGGGTTTACTTGTTTATTTAACGCTTCCGCATGTTTAAAGTTAAACTCTGATTTTGAATGTTAGCTCATATAGAGTAGTTCTGTGTAACTAATGACTGAGATCCTGGTATGTCACACGCCTCGCGGTAAAACCCCGCACGCGGATTTTGAGGGTGTAACATATGACAGGAAACTGTTCTCTCCTCCATGATTTCAAACATAAAAACGCTTCATATGTGGAATTTGGTGGGGATAAGAAGGGAGGTAAAATTGTTGTTGAAGGAATGGTAACAAATGGAGTACTCAAATTTGAGAAAGTTAATTTTTGTGAAAACTTACAATACAATTTACTTAGTGCAAATTTGTGATCAAAATTATACCACTTTATTTGATAACTCTTTCTGTTACATTCTTAAGCCAGGTTTTCAAGTCCCAGCAGATTGGATCCTTCTTAAAGCACCAAGAAAAGGAAACACTTATGTTTTGGATATGAACAACACCTCTATGACAAGCAATGAAACCTGCCTGATTTTTAAGTCATCAGAAGATGAAGCTCAATTATGGCATAGAAGGATGGTTCATTCAAACATGAAGAACATGAATAAGTTGGTCAAACATGACTTAGTCATTGGCCTTCCCAAGAAAGAATTTTATTGTTCAAATCATTGTTTATCATGTTACAAAGGAAAACAACATAGGGTGTCACACAAGTCCAAAACAATCAACATAAACACAACACCACTCAAAATGCTACACATGGATCTTTTTGGTCCAACCAATGTTTTGAGCATTAGTAAAAGGCAATATTGTTTGGTGATTGTTGATGATTTCACTAGATTCACATGGGTCTTTTTCTTAAAACATAAAAGTGAAACATCAGAAACATTAATGGATTTTATCACTAAGATTGAAAACCAACTTGATTTAAAGATCAAAATCTTAAGAAGTGATAATGGATCTGAATTTGTTAATCATGTTTTAGATTCCTTTTGCAGGAACAAAGGCATAGCAAGACAATTCAGTGCACCAAGAACTCCACAACAAAATGGAGTTGCTGAAAGAAGAAACAATACTCTATTGAAGCAGCAAGAACAATGCTAGCTGATTCACAGTTACCTATCACATTTTGGGCAGAAGCAGTGAACACAACATGCAATGTTCAAAACAGAACTTTAATTGTCAAAGAACATAATAAAAAACCTTATGAACTTTTGTTTAAAAGAAAACCTTTTATAGGTTATCTTAGAGCATTTGGGTGTCATGTGTCTATTTTAAACACCAAAGATTAATTAGGAAAGTTTGATGAAAAAGCTTATGATGCTTTCTTTGTTGGTTACTCATCAACATCTAAATCATATAGAGTCTACATTCTACATCATAACATTATGGAGGAAACACCTAATGTATCTTTTGATGAATCCTTATTTACAAAATCAATAAAAGGATCATCTTGGTTGTTTGATATAGATGCATTAACAAACTCATTTAACTCTGGTTATTTGAATGTTACAGGTCCTGCGGATACATGTTATCCTTATGTACCGCCAAGTTTGGGCGAAGTGTCATTGTCTGATCCTCCAAGATTAGCCCACACACATACTTCAAATGTTGCTGATCCAGGCCCTTCATCTCAAACAAGCAATGAAAACACTGATGGACATGGAAGCAAGGAAAGCTTATAATGGTTTCTTTGTTGGTTACTCATCAACATCTAAATCATATAGAGTCTACATTCTACATCATAACATTGTGGAGGAAACACCTAATGTATCTTTTGATGAATCCTTATTTCCAAAATCAATAAAAGGATCATCTTGGTTGTTTGATATAGATGCATTAACAAACTCATTTAACTCTGGTTATTTGAATGTTACAGGTCCTGCGGATACATGTTATCCTTATGTACCGCCAAGTTTGGGCGAAGTGTCATTGTCTGATCCTCCAAGATTACCCCACACACATACTTCAAATGTTGCTGATCCAGGCTCTTCATCTCAAACAAGCAATGAAAACACTGATGGACATGGAATTTCAACTTCAGCAGAAGTCAACAATGCATCCGTAGAAGTTCATTACACATGCGTAGATGTTCCATCTTCTTTCGAAGATGCTTCATTGCCTTCAACTAAAGTTCCAAACTCATCAGAAAACATTCCAACAACATTCACATCTGCAGATCAACAAACTCCTACATCCGTAGTTGTTCCTGTAGCTGCTGCGGAAGTTGTAACTACATCTGTGGAAACATAAAATCATGAAGATGGAGTTCATTCAGCATCAGAAGGCCAAAATGATGAGGATCTTAATCACTTTGTTGATTATCCATCTCCGCTGGGTCCATCTCCATCAACCAACATTACTAACTTGGAATCATCTATTCCAATTGAATCAGTACCAACAACAAGAATTTATAAGTATCATCCTATTGAAAACATTATTGGTGATCTTACTAAAAGAACCACAAGAAGTCAAGGGGGAGTTGTCAATATCTGTCTGTTCTCCTATTTTCTTTCACAAGTGGTTTCCAGCCAACATAACTACAGCATTAAAAGACAACAGCTGGATTGAAGCAATGCAAGAAAAACTTCAACAATTCAGAAAACAAAAAGTCTGGAATCTAGTTGATCTTCCTGAAGGCCAATATCCAATTGGCATAAGGTGGCTTTTACAGAACAAAGTAGATGACAGAGGTATCATTGTGAGAAATAAAGCAAGGCTGATAGCACAAGGCTATACTTAAGAAGAAGGGATAGACTATGATGAAGTTTTAGCTCTTGTTGCCAGGATTGAAGCGATTAGAGTCTTCCTAGCCTATACTTCACATAAGAATTTCACAGTTTACCAGATGGATGTAAAATTTGCCTTTTTATATGGTAAAATTGATGAAGAAATCTATGTTGCCCAACCCCTAGGCTTTGAAGATCCTGATTATCCACACAGGGTATACAAGCTTGACAAAGCTTTGTATGGTCTTCATCAGGCCCCAAGAAAGTGGTATGAAATATTGTCATCTTTCTTATTAAAGCATGGTTACAAAAGGGGAACAATTGATCAGACTCTCTTCCTTTAGCATGATCATCAAGATCTCTTAGTTGTCCAAGTATATGTAGATGATATCATTTTTGGATCAACAAATAAGAGATTGTGTGAAGAGTTTGAATGTTTGATGAAATCTGAGTTTCAAATGAGTTCCATGGGAGAATTAACATTTTTCCTTGGTTTGCAAGTTCATGAGAAACCAGATGACATTTTCATCAATCAGGAAAAGTATGTGAATCAAATCTTGAAGAAGTACAACCTTGCTGATTCATCTTCATGCAAAACACCAGCATCAACAATAGATAAGATTGTACCTGATCCTAAAGGAAAGTAGTTGATAAAAGATTATATAGATCTATGATAGGATATTTAATGTACTTAATTGCCATCAGACCTGGCATAATGTTTGTTGTGTGTGTTTGGGCTAGGTACCAATCAGACCCCAAGGAGTCACATATGAATGCAGTGAAGAGGATATTCAGATACCTCAAAGGGAAGCCAGCTCTATATAGATCTATGATAGGATATTTAATGTACTTAACTGCTAGTAGACCTGACATAATATTTGCTGTGTGTGTTTGGGCTAGGTACCAATCAGACCCCAAGGAGTCACATATGAATGTAGTGAAGAGGATATTCAGATACTTCAAAGGGAAGCCAACTTTAGGACTTTGGTATCCCAAAGAAGGAGAATTCAACCTCTACTCATATTCTGATAGTGACTTTGGAGGGTGTAACAACAACAAAAAATCCACAACTGGTGGATGCCAATTCATAGGACCAAGACTTGTTTCTTGGCAGTGCAAAAAACAAACAAATGTATCAGTATCCACAGCTGAGGCTGAGTACATAGCTGCTTCAGCTGGTTGCTCTCAAGTTTTATGGTTGCAAAACCAATTACTTGATTATGGTTACAATTTTCTTCAAACACCAATACATATTGATAACTCAGCTGTTATGTTCATCACTGCTAATCCAGTGCAACATAGTAAAACAAAACACATAGAAATCAGATATCATTTTTTGAGAGATTGTTTAGAAAAAGATTTAATCAAGTTGATTAAAGTGGATACAACAAATCAGCTTGCTGATTTATTCACTAAAGCCTTTGACTCAGTGAGATTTAATTTCTTAATTGAGTCCTTAGGCATGATCAACTTAGATTAAATAATCAATACAAAGAAAATCATGATCTTTCCTTAAATTTCTTAATATGAAAAAGCCAAAAACATTCATAAAACATATAAAATTCCAAAAAAAAAAATATTGTCTTAGTTTCATGTTTTCTTGAATAAGCAGTTCATGTCATGGGAAATGATAGTACACTATGCCTTTGCTTAATTTCTTCAATTTTATCACACAATAAAGACTGATCAGATGTGATTTGATATGTGAGTAGGTTCAGCTTGAGCGAAATCTATACAAGTTCGTGCATAACATAATGCCAAGGTGACTAATTATGGACAATTCCATTTTGAGGAACATGCAAGTAAGTCTTATCCTGCTATGATCAACTTACTCACCTAAGCACACTATGTTGTGACACTTTATAACCTCTATCTTTGAACATCATGGACCCTTTGTTTTATGTAAACAAAGACCTGGGTTCACAGGCACCTCTGTTTTACGTAAGTAAAGACTTGGTATCCTGTTGATGATCATCAATAAGATTCCAAAAAGGAACAACTCTAAAAGTATCCAATGTGATCAACAGTATATTAATTCAGAGCTTACAAATCATATCAGCATTAATAAGATTTTAAAAAAATCTTAAATAGAGCTTATAACTTAAAGAACATAGTTTTAAGTGTGAAGAAGTGATAAATTGACTCATAAACGGAGGACAAACTCTAATGTGAATTGAATGTGGAGTCCGCATTTGTCTATCTTTAATCTGTCCCAAAACATGATAAATAGCATGACAAGTTGAAACTACACTCTTGCTTGAATTTATGTGGATCATAATACTTGTAATCAGCACTAGATCTATGTTTACGCTCATCAAACAAAACTGTTTCAGGAAGTTGCTTAGTGTCATAGTATGATCCCTTGTATGATATAAATGCTTGTAAATAAGTTTAAGCTTCTGCTTATAAACAAAAATACAAAAAGATTTTGTTTTTATTCTTTTATTTGCTAATAAGTTTGACAGATAATTGCTTTTCATGCTATTCTCTTAATAATTTTTTTATAAATGCATAGGTTCATCATTAATCATAAATTTAGAGGGAGTAGTAATCAGCATGAAAATTTGAGTTTAATGTATTTTATTTTTAAATGAAAAAAGTTGGATCTTGAGCACTAACTTGGCTGCAGGATATCTGAAGTTTTTAACTAAATATCTATTTTGCACATTTTCCATGAAGCAGAGTCACAAGGTCCAACAGCAAATAACAAATGATGTAACAATATGTTAGTATCATACAACAAAAACATTTGCTTCGGAAGAAAATTTTATCAAAATTAACTTCGGAAGAAAAACAAACATTTGCTTTGGAAGAAAACTTTATCAAAATTACCTTCGGAAGAAAAGCATAAGTTTTGCCTTCCGTAGATGTTCTGCGAAAGAATTAACTTGTAATAAGGAAAGTTTTGCCTTCCGTAGATGTTCTTCGGAAGAATTAACAAAACATAAATTTTGTCTTCCGTAGATGTGCTGCGGAAGAATACAATTAAAACAAATCAAAAAGGGAAGGTTTTGCCTTCCGTAGATGATCTACGGAAGAATAAACTTGTGGATAACCACGGAAGGGTAAAGAGGTATATGGGACCCACAACATTAAATAAGAGGTTTTTAAATTGTCTGAGAGAGTATAAAGGATACATAGACCGTTGGTATTTCTATTCACTTTTTTAGAACACTTTTGCAGACCTAGAAAAATGCTCTCACCCATAAACCCCTTTCTCACCGAAACATTCAAAATTTTCATTCCACACAACAATCCTCACCTAAATCACCTCTCAAACAACATCAAAATGGCCAATCGATTCGCAAAAGATCATAATGTCTGTGCTTTTCTTAATCCAGAGGATTCAGTAGCCGATGGGTGCAAGGATATTATTAGGTATCCGAGAAGATCAAGATTGTTCTATGCTTTATCTGTGGATCCTGTCATCTATCAATCGCACATTATGGATTTTTGGAACTCAGCCAGGATTGAGGAAGAAAATGATGATCGGGTGATTTATGCTACAATCAGGAATGAAGAGTTAAGAGTGAATGAAGGAACCATTAAGAGGGTGTTGGAGTTCGGAGAGCAAGAAGAAGGTCATCCTGATGTATTCGAACATGAATACATTCAGAAGTTATTTCACTTAATGGGGTATGACGGTGACTATCGAAATGGTGAAATCAAGAAGGGGAGGTTGTGTAAGCCCTACAGATTCTTATGCCACACGTACTTAAAATGCATGTCCAACAAGAAGTCTGGTTTGGATAGATTCTCAAGGCACATCTCATCAGGAATCATTAGTATATTTGAAGGGATGACATATAATTATGCTAAGTACATTCTGGGATGTTTATGTGACCACATCAGGGTGGAGAAGGAAAATAAGATGTATATGTTTCCAAGGTTTCTTCAGCTGATTATTAATGAAGCAATACCCAATATTGAACGAGAAGGTGAAGTGCTTGTTCAAGCTCACCTAGGAAGATCTGTGCTCAACAAGATCAGTGGGCATATCAAGGTGAAGAGATGGAAATGTTTGCACATATAGTTGATGAGAATGCTGATATTCCATAAGAACTTGTGTACATTGATCCACAACAGCAACAAACATCATCCGCTGAGTCTTCTGATCAACAACAACAACAAACTCCACAGGCTGAATCCCCTGAACAACAACAGCAAGAACCCAATCCTCCTTCACCACCATCCTTTACCAACATACCTTTATCACCACCTATCCATATCATCTCACCACCAAGTGAACACACACAACCCATATCTCCTTCACTTTCCCAAACATAAATGAACTCTGCTGAAACAGAAGTGTTCTCAATTGATGACATTCAACCATCTCCATCACACCCAACACCACCACAAGAACCACAGCCTCTTCCACCAATTTTTGTGATAAACTTAACAGAATCATCTTCAAGTGAGCATAGCCAACCTATCTCACCTACCCAATCTCAATCATCATTGAACACAGGTGCCACTAAACCCCTCTCTCCCAATCTCAATCAAACACCATCTCATCCAACAACACAACCAACTTCCTCATCCACACCTACTGAACCAACCTCACCTGCTGAAAGCCCAACTCACACGGAACTAGTCAATCTCGATGAAGATGATGAGCATAATGCTATGAATGATGGAGCTACAGAAGAGTTTTGTTTAGATGTAGAAGGGAAGAATGATGAAGTAGTTGAACAATAAGATGAGAGTAACTACATTGACATAGTTGCGTATGATGAAAATGATCTGAGAGATGAAGAGATAAATGTGAGTAAAAGTTTTCTGGTGGCGAAATACAACAATCTCATCATCAAAAGCAATAAAAAGTTGGAGAAGTTGAGAAAAATAAAAAGGGAGATAATTGAGAAAGATGAAACAATCTCAAAGTTAGAAGCTACAATCCAGCAGTTACAAGAGGAGATTGAATCTAACAATGAAGTGATTGACTGCAACTGAGTCCTATGAATCTGTTGAGAAAGAAAAACAAGAAAAGGAGAAAGCATTGGCTGAGCTCAACAATGCACTACAAACTATCTCTGAGCAGTTGGATTTGCTAAAAGCCAAAGATGAGGAAATAGAAGGATTAAAGAAGAAAGTGGCTGAACAAGAAGGAGTTAGCCTGCAAAAGCCAATCAAAGAAACTGTTGTCTTTTCCATGATCAAATCAAAGGAACCAACAATCAAATATCATAGGAAAAGAAAGTATTTAGGAAAAACTGAAGAAGAAGTTACTCAACGTGAAGATACCCCAAAGAAAGCAATAACCATCTCTCGCGAGCACTCTCCATCAGTTGATATTCTTACTCTCAAGCCAACTGAACCTGATGAAGAAGAAAGTGATGCTGAATGGATAGATTTAACAAAAGAAGAGACTTGAAGAAGCAAGATTTGAAGAAGAGCTATTATCCACTGAAGATATTTTTGAGGAAAGAGCTCAATCCTTAATGTTCATGGATTTGATTAACAATGGCTTCCCATATGACATGGTTGAGAAGATGAACATGGCTGAAATGATTCAAGTGCTAAAAGAGTTTGATGCGGCCAGATTGATGCTGCCAGAATGCAACTATGAAACATTCTCATAGTTCAAAGCCATTGAAAAGATAAGAAAAGATTTGGGTCACTATGACCCCAAGAAGCTGACAAAATATAACATGACTTGTTGGTTGCAAAGTCACAACTATGGGTCTCATGAGCTTAAGGGCAGATCAGTGGGAGAATTAAGAGCCATGATGGAATATGTAATGAAGGTTGAGCTAGACACTGGTGTGAGATTCAGAACCAAAGCTCTCAATCCTGCTTACAAACAACAATCAAAACAAACTCCTGTTGAGCCAATAGTTGTAGAAAGCAAGGATATACACAGAGAAAAAGAAAAACTTATAAGGGAGCCAAGGGATGTAATCCCCAACAAAATCTGGCCTCTGGGAACCGCTGTGAGAGAAATAACTGAAAAAACATCTTCTCTGATCCAACTTTTTGAGCACATGACTACCCCAAGATCAGCAGAAGAAAACAAAATTATAGCATGGAAGTTTGATTTTGAATGGGATTGTGCTGTGATAAAGAAAGCATCTGGGATGGTGTAATATTTTCATTAGATGGAGACAATCCTATCACTCCCAGATACAGACCTGTATTCTTTGCAAAACATCCTTATCATCAATTACTCAATCAGCCCAAGGGGAAGAGATTTTTCTGTGCTGATTGTAAAACTCAGAAACAAGTTTAAGGTGATGTGTTAAAGGAAGCAAAGAGAAAGGATACTGAACTTAATCAAAGAAGACAGAAGCAGAAAAGGTCTCATTCCATCTCATCTCACTTAGTTGATGATGAATTTTTAAGAAGAGTTGGATATGAAGACAAAACTTCATCATATGTAAAGAGCATTGAAGGAAATCAATACTCATTCCCTATCACAGAATGGGGATATGTGGAGAGAACAAAAGAGCTTGTGCTACAAAGGAATAATCCTCAGAAGAAAGCTTCTAGCATAAGACTTTTTGACCCAATGGAAATCAAGCTCCTTCATCCCACATCATATCTGCATGATAAGTATTTTCCAAAATTGAATGACAAGTAGCTCAAGATGACTTATGCTTATATGTCCATATCATCCAAGTGATTGACAAGCTGAATGCTAAGGCTTACAAAAGAAGAAGATTTGAAGCAGGTCAGCTTATGGGATCTGACATTCCATCAATCACTGAGCTCAGAATGTCAGAACAAGATGAATTGGAAGTTGTGTCAAACAACAGTGTTGTTGCAACACTGACCACAGAAGAAGACATCTTTGGGCTGAATTACAACACTCTGAAGAAAATGAAGAGAATGAAGATCAAGTATTTATACGATGATCAAAAGAATGCAATTGATTACTTCTAACCAAGAATTTTGAAAAGAGTTCAAGAATTGAGAGCTCTGAACCGATGATTACAAGAATCTAAACCTAAGGGGGAGTATAGTTAGGTTTAGATCTTTTGTATAGGTTTAGATGATGAATCATTTCTTGTAATGAACTTATGTAATTCTTTATCATTTTATAATGTATGAAATATATGTTAACCCAAATATTATTTGTGTTGATTTTATGTAATTGCAGGAAAACATCATACTTGGTCAATTTGGAAAATTGACTCAAGTACAAGAACAACTACGGATGAACAGATTGTTCTTCCGTAGATGTTCTCCGGAGCATATCTGAACAAGTGATGTACATCCGAAGATCTCCCATGGAAGCTCAACATCTACTAAAGAACAAGTTCTGAAGTCAAGTTATTGCTGCTGCGGAAGAAGGAAGTTTGCTCCCGAGGAAGAAGTTCAAGAACAAAGGATCAACTCCTACGGAAGACTAAATTCCTACGGAAGACCAACTTCCTACGGAAGACCAACTTCCTACGGAAGACCAACTTCCTACGGAAGACCAACTTGCAAGAGCACTCCAAGTACAACATAAAGTTATCAAGTCAAGCTGACTGAAGTGATGTCATCAAGTCAACATCTACGAAAGACTAACTTTATGTGAGAGAACATAGGATGTCATATTATGTCACACCCTCAAAATTCACGTGCGGAGTTTTACTGCGAGGCGTGTGAACAAACCAGGATCACAGTCAATAGTTACTTAGAATGACACTACATGCCATATTAAAAATAAAACCAACCAAAGTTCAAACTTTAAAACCATGAAGAAGCGTTAAATAAACTAGTAAACCCAAAACAATGAAACATGATTTGAAAATGCGCAAACATACGCGCCCAAGTATTATGCAAAACCAAAACACGATGTTTAAACAATCTTAACCCAAAACAATGTTTGATGCTGACCCGTGTGACGTGCTCCTAGGCAATAGCAACCTTAACCTGAGAATAACATACTAACCAAGTCAACACATGGTTGGTGAGTTCAAGAGTTTGTGTTAATATATAAACCAATCAACAGTTTCCAGAGCATAAGTAGTGTATTGCAATAGATAGCTAGTCTATTAACATGAAAATATTAAACATAGTGATTTCACGATTGAAGCTGACTGTGATAGTTTGTGCCTCCCGTCACGACTTACCAGGTCGTGACGAATATACGTTAGGACAAAATTGCACCCGTTTGACTTCGAGTCGCACAGGTGGGGCTCGTCAAACCCAGTAGTACTACCCAAAATTTCCCGCTAGTCAATATTAACAATCCAAAAGTGTGAGGACTTTCCATGGTAAACAACACTATATTAATATTATACACACTCATATTTAAAAGCGTTTGTGATCAACAGCATGCTATCTCCCCAAAAGAGATTATGTAAAAAGAGTGGGGCAAGAACTCACCTGATGCGCGCAAGAATTAACTTAGAGCTTAACTTGAAAGAAAGAGGGGAAAGACAACCTTCAAAGGTCACCTAGAACACATGAGTACATAAGTACGTGTACACAGAATCAATATGAAACCCTAAGTGCTCTACAAACCAAAGAACTCAAGATTTTAGAAGACAAGACACATTTGACCCAGTTGACCCGTTTGACCCGTTGGTGACATTATAGGTGAAATTCCATTCAAACAAGCATAACAACCTATCACACATGATTAACATACAAACTGATTACATATAACACTTCATTAATCACATGTACTAATTAGATCATCATACCGCCAGATATCATACAAGTCATGCGAATCTCAAACTATTATCATGCTCATAACATCTATAACACAAATAATACACCATACAAGGATCAAATCACGCATCACATGCCATGTGAAGCCACTCACGACTTCACACCCTAAACCCTGCCAATCCTACTAAGTAGGGGCCTCAGATTCGTACGTGTGTATGATGATCATTAACATACCAATTTCCATAGCTCATATCACCCAAAATGTTCATTCTTAATCAACCATCAATCAACAAAAGTCCTAGCTTACCTATATGACTCATACCATGATTTTTCCACAAATAGGCCAAAACAGGTAACAAACCAAATCAACATTCATATAACCTAAACAACACATTTAATCACCTTAGAAACCATCCATGAACACACTAGCATGGTCCTAATGTCCCAAACATACCCAAATCATCATATTTAAGAGATTTCACAATTAAAGTTTCTCTTTTGGGAAAGTTCATCCCAAATCCATCAAACACCTAAAACATTCATGAATCCATCAATCACTTACTAATTCAAGTTCATAACAACATCTAGCATGATCAAAACATCAAATCATCATGATTCATCACATTCAACATCAAAAAGTTATTATTTTAAGCAATGTATGAACTACCACGCATCTTCTTGATTTCCTAACATTCATATCAACCATCTAGCATTTAATCATCATCATAAGCATATCCATAACACCAATTCATCATCAATTCAACATTTCATGCAAAATAAAGTTACTATTCTTTGTAACCTATGAACCATGAATCAAAATCGAAGCTTTCTTGCAAAATCGACGTTAACTAATATGCATACAACCTAACTAGCATCATTACAACATCAAACAACCAACATTCAACATCCAATTTGATCAAAATTGCCTCAAACTTTCGGCTAAGGGTTCATCACCCGAAAGAACAACCAAAAATCCAATCTTTATGCATACGTGACGTTAAATAACATGTAATCTATCTAGTAAACACATTAACATCAACAACTAAGCATTAATCGACCATCAATTGCAGGTTTCGAACCCATGCTTTCTGCCATACACCAAACACCTCAAAAAAAACACAAATCTAACCTTTAAATCGTGTAATGAACAAGATTTGATGCTTCCAACGTGTAATAATCCTTGTAATCGACCAAAACCGTGGATTTCTTGCTTGTTCTAGGGCTGAATTCGAAGTGGTGTGTGTGTAGAGGGTGAGTCGCGGCCGAAGGGTTGGGTGGGGGCTAGGGTTTTTGTTTTTTTTTTATTAATCCCTAATTTCCATTTAAACCCTTGTAGTTTACATTTTATAAAAACTAGGCTTTTAATTACTCTTTTAACATGTTTTTAACTAGAGTAATAAACATATCAACTAATAATAACAATTATATGTCTTATCTTTGCAAGTTATAAAGTTCACCAATCAAATACACACGTTTCCACTTTACGCGATAAAATTTACAATAAACATTTAAATAACGTAATCACAACTAATAATCAGCATAGAAATTATTGTTTAACATTATTAATTATTATTAAGTCACCAACGTTCAACGACAACTAGTGTGTGCTCCCGACACGTGTATGCAAGACTTAACGGAACTAACTGAGTTTGGTAATGGAAAATTACTGGATGTCACACATTAGGAATGTTACAGCTGTAACTTATCACAATATGAAAGTTATAATTTCCATTGTTAAATCCCTCTGCCGCTAAAAATAAGGCATGGATCCATACTTTAAGAGAGTTTGTTAGGTTATTGAGGGAGATCGATATAACTATAAAGAGACATATTTTTAGTATCGAAATCAATCAATCAATCAATCAATCACTCAAGAAAAATAGCAAAACAACAAGAACATCAAGAACATCATTGGAGATCACAAGATCACCAGAGCATCATAGCAATTGTAATCGATTGTGTATTAATAAAAAAAACAATTGAAACAAATCTTTTGTTGTATTATATTATTCTGTTTTCAATATATTTTGTTTATCGATTTCGATAATTCCGCGATCTTTATTTGTTCAATCAAACTGATAATTCCTGATTCGATCCTTGGATTCACAAAGGAGAGTACGAGTTGTCCTAACTCAAGCAATATATTTAGTTGTCACATTAATTTTCTTGATTATAGTGTTTAAGTTCTTAGTTGTTAGTTTGATGAAAAATTGATGGAACCTCCCTATAAAAAGGATCTTCATATGAAAAGGATCTTCATATATGGTTGTTATAATAATATTCACAATGTTCATGAGAAAAATAAAAAAGTAGGGGTGACCAAGTGATCCATTGTCGATGCATCGACCGTGGATCTTGGTTTGGTCAGCCCTCAATTTCGGGTTTTCTTATGTTATGTCTATAAATAGGAGTCTTTTACACCCTTTCTCCTTATCCTTTTTAGCTCATAAACTTGTGTAATATTGATAGAGTACACCCCTCACCGATTCCATCATATTCAAACATCCTAAAAAGCGAGAAGATCAATATCAAAGATAGAAGAGCAAATAAAAGTTATGCTTCAACTTATATTCATCTTATTCTTTCACTTGATTTATATTTCTGTGTTCGTGTACCACTATAGCTTGATCTTTGAAAGATTTATCTAGTGCTAGATATTTATTGTGAGGTGAACGCTTCTTATTGAGAAATTAATGAGACCAATGTGTTCACGTCTTTTATAAAGTGAAACATTATATATCAGTGATCTCTTCCATTCAACAGAAGATCTAGTAGAGCAAATTTTCGATAGAAGATCGAAGAGATGACGTAATGTAGATTAGTTAACATCCACTTAAATCTTTTTAAATAGGTTGTCATTCCTTCCTTTAAACATTTTAAATTACTTTGATTGCATTTATTATAAATTACATTTGCACTAATTCAATCGATTATGCAACTAACAAGAGTTTTGTTCAAACTTAGATTTTTTAAACAAGAAATTTAAAAAGAAAACCTACTAACCCTCTTTACTTTTCTACAATCCCTTACAACCATGATATCGTCCTCTCACCCAACTTCGGTCATGTGAGTATACTTAACCATGGAGTTCTAACGGGGTCATATGAGTATACTTAAATATGAAGTTCTAATAAACCTGTTCTGTATGTGACCTAAAAATACATTGGCTCTATTTAACCCACCATCTTAGTGCAATCCTATCATCTCTTCAGCCCATGAAAGAGGGATTCATTTAATGTGTAAACAAAATAATCCCAACTAAACCATCAAAAAATGACATTGAAATTGAAGTTACTCTGATACCATATGATAACACCTCCATCACAACAATGGTATTATCCGCTTTACCCCCTAGCTCATGTACAACAATGATATTATCCGCTTTACCCCTAGCCAATGTTTTGTTTCAAACGACCATGCAAGAACTTCCAAATTGGTCACCAACTCTATTAATATAAACTTTTGAACAGTTCAATCCATTTTTTTCTGCTCCACTGTTGATTTTATATGGGGACACAATTGTTCTATGTGTGACCCTGTAGTCAATTTCGTCTCGAAAAAGCTTCAAAGCCTTCCAACTTCCAACCAATAGACAATTCTACAGATTCAAAGAAAACTGAATATAGATACATAATCAAGAAACTAAGGTAAAAGGTTCACCAATGCATACAATTCTATATACAAATCGACTATACTAGTAGCTCATCAATATGCATGATCTAATGTTGATGATCATTTTCAAAAGCCATCAGTCGGAATAAATGACTCACAAAATGTACATTATTACAGTTTATGCAGCTTGCAACACCCCTGTTATAAGCTCCTCTATATAAGTCAACATTTGGGTATACCTGAGTTGCAGTTAGGCTGCAATCAAGTAATGTTACCAACCTGCATCCAACCAGATAGTGTGATAAGTCGGTTTATAATGGCAAAATGAACATAGTTTGACTTTTCAAGTCAAACATGGTACTTTCAGATTTTTAAAAGGATTCACAGTTCATTTATTTTCTATGGAAACTGTCACAATAATCCAAAATGAACCTGATCCTGATTTACTACTTTGGAAGTAGATTGTTTAGATTTCGAAATCAAATCAGTAACTAACACCTAAATTTTGAATTTGTGCCCTCCATTTCCTCAAAATTGCAGAAAATTTTGTATCGGATGCCCAATTAAAATTCAACATTTCATTAGAAGTACCCATACGTTATCAATATTACACACAAAAAAGTCTTCCAATAAGATCCGACGAAAAAGTTTAACAGATATTTTCCAGAGGAAAATAAATATAAACATCAATAGCTAGTTTGGAGGCATAGTTAGTCCTACCAAGAAACAGCTAACAAAAGACATGAATAAGGCTCACCGCAATTTTAGTTTTGTTTCATTACTCTTATTTTTAAAAGTTATATTAAAAGAAAGAATATTACCCGTTCTTACCATGATATCAAAGGAAAAGGTTGGTCATGTCAGTTAACTCATCTCCATGTAATAAACATTTAAGCTGGAGGAAGTGAACGCCTACAAGTAGGGCACTCCATTTTTATATCCATCCATCTTTGTAAACAACCCGAGTGGAAAAAATGATCACATGGAGTAACCTATAAACAAAACTTAGTTAGATTCATAGTAAACTACACACAAATTTATGTAGCTAATAGAGGCGTTTAATTTGTTGTATAATACAGTGAAGTAGTGAACTATATATATCAGCTAGAGTTTGGCAATGAATACCATGCAATCGTTAGGGCGTTGAGTGAGATCAATGGCAGTCATGCAAATGACACAATCGGTAGCTCGATTTGAGTCCTGATCAAACCTTCTATAGTAACAATATTTCTCAGGCAAAATCTGCATCAACATATCAAAATTTATACTTGATGACAATGAAAATGTTGAAATTACATAGAAGGATAAGGAAAGTTGTATTTTGGAATAAAAAGCAATGTTGAAAATGAAACGAACAGAAACCTGGCGAGGAATAAAGCATCTGGATCCAAGATAGTGTTGTAGAAGGAGAACAAAAGCCTGGAAAGCAACAAGAGCAGCCAAAGTAATACAGAAGTTGTGATCAGGTTGGATTCGCATGAAGTTATGAGGACACCCAAACACGTACAAAGGAATTGCAAGCCGGGTCAGGGACATCCCTACTATATAATGAGGATGCAATGCTTTTCTTGAATCCCCAACAACGTTACATATGATTTGTGGAATCCAAAACGACTGCAGAATTACGACTATAGTCCGCAAATATGTATGGAACTCATACATCATCAAAATACCACCTAAAAGTATTCCATCTGCCAGCCAAATAAATACACAAACACAAGTTTTTTTAATTAATTCTTTTTATTTTTAGTGCAACATAGATGAAGAAAAGTACTTACAAAATCGACTATAAAGTAGTGAAAGTTCACGTCTCATTGCTTCCCAACCCTCTCCATTATTTACAGACCGACTTGCCTTCCATATAGCAAGAAGATACCTCATCTCAAAGATTGAGAATACCACAAACTTAAAAAATGCAGCAGTAGCGAAAGCATTAAACAGCGACTCTGCAAGCCAACCAGAATATCATTCAATTAAAAAAAGGTAACCATCTTGCTAAAAACGCCACAGAAAACGTTGGAAAACATAGAATACATAAGCTTACCAACTAATATCCCTGCAGTCAAATGCAGAAGACAAAGATAGGCATCCATGATAGCTTGCTGTCCAATCATCAAAATTGATACTTTCGCAGCCCCCTGCGTAGATTTTCAAATCCAAATTGGTATATTATGATCTAGACAATAATAGTGATCTTAAACTATTATTTGAATATTATATTTACAAGTAGAAGTTATCAAATTCTTACAGATTGTGTATTACTATGCTCCATTTGCCGAATTAACAGAAGAACCTGGAGGAAAGAAATCTGATACGTGGCCAAAAAGTTAAGGAGCAACATTAAAGCAGTCGATAATTTTCAGTTCACAAGAAACATAACCTAAAGAAGACCTCATTATGAAATACATCTTATATAACACATGTATGCATCATTAAGTAAGCATGAAGGGAATGATGAGTTGAAGGATACAAAAGTAACCATTAAAGTGTAATTGACTGCTTTATTGTAGTAAACCTCTACGTTGACTGATGTGGCATTCATTAGCATGGGTGACAGGCAATCTCCATCATCATCAGCAGAAGGGCTCTCCATTAAGCCTTCCATGTAGTAATGTTTATGCTCTCCATCTAAGACAAAACGAAAACCGTACGATTATATATGATATACAAGAAAATTAAAATCTCACAGAGAGAATTAATAGTAGAGGCCAGTACCATTTTGGACACGAGAAATTTGAGCAGACATTTCCACATTACAGTGTTTGTCCATGTCACTGATTGGGGCTGCAACAACAAATACATATGACATACTCCATTGAGAAAAAAAGACAACACAAAACAAATTGTGGTAAAAGGAAGAAAAACTACATTGGCTGCTCTTCTGGATTTTATCTCCTGGGGACTCCTTAAAGACTTGTGAAGAGAAAACTCCAAGCTAAATAAGAAGCATAAAGTTACAAATTACACATGATAAGATATAAAATAAAGGTAAAATAAGGGCATAAAAATAAATTTACGGTACACTTTTGATAATCAGATTTGTTGCAGTAATTGTTCCCCTATATCATTTAACTGTACCCATACTGCCACTTGTGTTTCTAAAGCTACCACTTACAAAAACATAAACAAACTTTTATCCAGCAAAAGTAATGCATTTGTCCCAAACTAATTGGCTAGGTGATATATTATACACTTCAATACAACTGCAACTTTACTTCTCTCTTCAATTTGCATAGTTAAAAAACAACCAATAAGCAAAATTCAGTTGTCGGAGTAAG
Organism: Flaveria sonorensis; assembly: GCA_025506505.1. NCBI lineage: Eukaryota > Viridiplantae > Streptophyta > Magnoliopsida > Asterales > Asteraceae > Flaveria > Flaveria sonorensis. Next base: position 12,044,235 of record CM046435.1, on the reverse strand, counting down.
AGTATGGCCATCTTACAGTAGCATTGGCAAATAATATTATGAGCATCAATAAGAAATAAAGATTACCAAGTGGTATGGATTGGATAGTATATAATCATCTTCTTGACCAAACTCTCCCTCTCCTCCGCTGCAAGTCAACAGTATCATACATATGTTTCATTTCATCAACATGCAATTAACATCTTCTAGATAAAGCAATATAATGAATGTTATAACAAATAAGAAAACCAAATTAACATCATATGGCTGCACACTAAGGAGTTCATAGTTCTTTTTAATTGCAGCAGTTTGGGAAATTTTATGCCACTGCTGAAATAGTTCTTCAAGTGAATGATACAATTAATAGCAACTTTCTTTCTTATACATAAATACTAGAGCAATCATTCTCCAGGGCATAAGTTGGCTTGATAGATTGCCTTTTGACCTAAATATAAATTAGTAAACATTTACTATAATTATGAACCATCGTGTCCTTGGCTAACTCTACATATAATTTCAGCTACATACATTACTGAATCACACTTATTTGTTGTAGATAGGAACCAAATGATAAATTATTGAATATACTTTACCAAGTGAAACAATCATAAATATTCAATTGTCTGAAAACAGAGAAGATATGCTACCTGTTGGCTACCATTCGAAGTTGTCTGAATGGCCATATGTAAACCCCTTCAACCCTAATTTGGACACGACCACCTTCTGGTTCATTATCAAACACATCATGGAAAATCATTACACCCTGTCATATTAGGAACCAAAACTTCTGTTACAAATTTAAAATATTCCTGATCAGAAGTTGATCATACATTAGAAATGGTAAATGTTAACTACCATTAAACACAACATCTTATTCTTTTACATCTTTAATTTCCTTTCTTTAAGTACTAAGTACACACATACACATCATGTTATCTGAGTTAAGTTATTGTAACCTTTAATTTGGAAGAAAACTTTGAGGCTAAAGATCTTGATAGATAACAACAAGACGATCATAAAACACTGTACCTGAACATAATGTACGCCATTTATTTTAGTTGGCCTAGTGATCAACTCCAAAACAGAATTCCCACTTGATTTCTTAAAATATGGAAACCTGCTAGACGTATTTGAAGACTGGAGGAACCTCCAAGCCCCTGATAGTACAACAATGCACAATATCAATAAAAAATGTACATAAAAAATTAATAAATACCCAGTCAATTGATTATGTTGCATAACATTAAAAAAATAGCCGGTCACTTGTATTCTCATAGAAACAAAGTGTAAGCAAACATCTTCATATCCATGGAATAAAGTGAAAATAAGCAATCATGCTTTATCATTGATGCTTTGTGTGATTGATATTTTTCACCCCAACTGCTAGTATTTTTTGGCCAGTCAATTTAAATAGTCGGTAGTTACCATTTAGTTGACATTCTGGTTTTAAAAAGCGTGAGGCACTTAGGGTCGGTGAGGCGTCCGGCATTCATAAAATATTCATCAATTAATTCTAGATAGCATTTTATCTTGCGAATCCTTAAACTCCCAAAATCAAATCATAAAAGATATACACAATTTAATGCTAAAAAAGCTGAACTATTCTTACGTGTACTCAAACAAGATCTATGTACAACCAAATAGAACCCGTACCCTTAGATCCATTCGTTGGTCTCTCGGGATATTTGGAAACTGGATGACAAAGTCAAGCTTAAAGACCCACGTTCACCACCTCATTCTATTTTCATGCACTTTCTTTTATTTTTAAATTATCATGTGTTAATGGTAGGTTATGTTTGTGTGCTTTGTTCACTTGTATTCTCAGCTATGAGAGTAGTACTTAATGGTTTTTGTTTAGTTTTTAGCTAGAACGTGGGATAGGATAGAACTCCTTTATATGTACCGGAACTATGTTTGATGTTGGGTGGTGAATTTGATGTTAATTTAGTTTTATCTCTTCTTTCTTGGAAGATAAACATTCCATTGCTATTTCGATCTTGGCATAATCGAGAGGTGTTCTTTGGAATCAAAACTCGTGGTGTGTTGCTGTATCCTAGTTTCCAGTTTTGAATCGCCCGACGAGTAGACGAGTGGTGGCTTTCTGTATCTCGTACTATCGTTGTATTATCGTTATCTTCAATCTGACCGTTCTATTGAATCAAAAAAAAAGTCTTTGTATATCATTTGGTATCAGAGCTAAAGCGATTTGTTTCAACTCCTATGTGATTCATCCAATTCCAGTTTACAATTTTCACCATGGCTGCTGACTGGAGAAATTCAGAATAGTAGGTTAAAGAACTTCAGGATCAACTACGTGACCTGACTCTCGCCATGCACCAGTGGCGAGATTACGATCAGACCCCACCCCGTTACCGAAACAATGACGATGATGAAGATGGTTACTCCGACACCGGTGATTACAACCCTTATGGTCGCCGTAACCAGGATCGGAGCCGCAACAGTGACATCAAAGTAGATATCCTGGAGTATGATGGTCGTTTGGATCCGGATGAATTCGTAGAATGGCTGCGCACGGTTGAACGGGTCTTCGATTATAAGCAAACACCAGAGGAGAAGAAGGTTAAGATTGTGGCATTTAAATTAAGGAAATATGCCTCCACGTGGTGGGCAAACATTTGTTCGAAGCGTGAAAAACAGGGAAAAGACAAAGTACGATCTTGGAGTAAAATGAAGAAGTTATTGAAGTCAAAGTTTATGCCTGAGTATTACCTTCAAGAGAGCTTTTCTAAACTGCATTTTATCAAACAAGGTGCAAGAACCATTAAGGAGCATTCTCAAGAGTTTGAACACCTCATGAAGTGTGACATTAATGAAGACGACCCGCAAACGTTGGTTCGCTTTCTCGGTGGTATGGAACCAAAGATTGCTAACATAGTGGAGTTACAACCCTACTCCTCCTTGGCTGAAATGCGATTGTTGGCTCATAAAGTTGAGTCGCAACAGAAAGCACGTGATAAAATTAAGCCAATCAAAGTGAAAAAAGTGGCTTCCACTCCTGCTCCAATACCAACTTCCTCGTCCCCGATCACAATCAAAGCTGTAGACGTACCTGAAGGATCAGGGACTGCAACTCGGAATTCCTGACGTTGTTTTCGATGTCAAGGATTGGGTCACATTGCTTTAGAATGTCCCAACAAAAGGGTTATTACTATTGCTGAATATGAAGTCGTAACAGGACCCAAGTTTGATGAAGAAATACTTCCACAACCAACCAATGAAGAAGTAATGATCGGCCCTGATGATGGGGACTGTTTGGTGCTGCGACGAGCGCTAAACGGGAATTCAACTCATGTGGAACTCACTCAACGAGAGGCTTTGTTTCGTACTCGTTGTACCATACGAAACAAGGTGTGCTCACTAGTTGTTGACAATGGGAGCTGCACCAACATTGCATCTCAATCTATGGTTTCTAAGTTAAGTCTACCAATCGATCTTCACCCTTCTCCATATCATATCCAGTGGCTGAATCAAGGGAAAGGTATTCGTGTGACCACTAACCAATCGAGTTCTACTATCATTTACTATTGGGCAGGAATACAAGGATGAAATTTGGTGTGACATACTTCCCATGGACGCATATCACGTGTTATTAGGTCGTCCTTGGCTATTTGACCGCCAAGTTTCTCATGATGGGTACAAAAATACCTACTCCTTTGACAAAGACGGGAGAAAGATAACGTTGCTTCATATGTTCTACCGACCTGCCCCTGAACGTCGTACCTTGATTACTACTAGTCTACTAATTATCTTTTGCAGATTAGGTTTGATAGCTCAAAAGCAACCCACGCTAGTGTTGATCGTGAGTTAGGAAAAGTCGATAAACAGCCACTTGTCCAAGACCAAAATGTAGTCATGAAAGTTGATCAAGTTACAGCTAATGGCATGGACTACTACAACAACTAAGAGCCTGGATTCAATGCTGGTTATTCAAGTTTGAAGTCAAACTTCCTCAAAGAAAGGGAGTATGATAGCCGTAGCACCCCATGCCCAACCGTTATAAATATAAAATCCATCGGTCGTTGCACTTCAAACAAATAAGATTGTTAAAAACGGGTCAAATGAGACTAACGGGGCGGGCGAGCGGGTCAAACCTGTACCCTTAGATCCATTCGTGGGTCTCTTGGGATATTTGGAAACTGGATGACAAAGTCAAGCTTAAAGACCCACGTTCACCACCTCATTCTATTTTCATGCACTTTCTTTTATTTTTAAATTATCATGTGTTAATGGTAGGTTATGTTTGTGTGCTTTGTTCACTTGTATTCTCAGCTATAAGAGTAGTACTTAATGGTTTTTGTTTAGTTTTTAGCTAGAACATGGGATAGGATAGAACTGCTTTATATGTACCGGAACTATGTTTGATGTTGGGCGGTGAATTTTATGTTAATTTAGTTTTATCTCTTCTTTCTTGGAGGATAAACATTCCATTGCTATTTCGATCTTGGCATAATCGAGAGGTGTTCTTTGGAATCAAAACTCGAACTAGGTGGTGTTGCTGTATCCTAGTTTCCAGTTTTGAATAGCCCGACGAGTAGACGAGTGGTGGCTTTCTGTATCTCGTACTATCCGTTGTATTATCGTTATCTTCAATCCGACCGTTCTATTGAATAAAAAAAAAGTCTCTGTATATCACTTACTGTATCTTAAAAAATAACTGAAATGTTAATTTCCATAATTTTGTTACCTACTACAAAACAAAGTTTAGGTTGCAGAAAGCTGCCAGCCCTGCAATCGCTTATTCTCCCACTCTCTATTTTCATATTTACACTTCACACTTAAAACCATCTCGCCCTTTCTACCTTCCCCACCTTCTCTTAGTGTCTTTCCTCTTCATTTTAACAACACCTACCCTGAACACATAAGTTAATTCCTACAGACCATCTCTCCCACTCCCTCCCTTTCTATCTTCCCTATCTTCTCTTAGTGTCTTTCCTCTTCTCTTTTTTTTTTCTTAGTTCTTAGTTCCTCTTAATTTTCTTTGTTTCCTCTTCATTAATTAGTGCTTGTCGACTCAAACAACATATTTAATCAACTAACAGAGTCACCTTACACAAAAGGCGCCGAAGCTACGCCTTAGGCGAAATGGACCACATCAGGATGCTTCAAGGGATTGTGGCATTTCTTAGCCTTTGTTGTCTCACACCTCAAGTATGCCTATATAAACCAAGGTTGACTTGGTTGAAACAAATGTTTAAATATGTTGTCCGTAAACTACTTGCTACCTTTATGTTCTAAAAATAATTGTCTGTTTCCGGTACCAAATCCTATGTACTTGAATATCCTTCTCAAAAAAGGGGGAATGGTGATAAACAATGTGTTTTTGTGTAGTGAGATTTTAAGCATTCAATACACATATCATTTGAGGTACTAAGTGCTCAAACCCCAACAACATTCAAATCAGAGTTTGAGGCAGCAACTGGAACTCATAAAACAAAACTAATCATTATTAAAAGTAGTAAGAAGATGGCCAAGCTTATACCTGATAGTCAATTCTAATTTACTAACCTCTGTACGTCCCGGTTATATTCCATGCAGAAAATGGACCCAATTCATTCTCATCTTTCCTTACAACAAGCCACTGAAAGAAGCACACATGGTTAAATTACACTTCAACTTGGTAATATCAATAACAAAAATGATGGTGATTATGATGTTTCTAGCAAATAGAATATACATAGTCATTGACATTACACACTGGAGTAGTTCGAATTTTGTTGCAAATAGACTATTGATCTTATTACTATCCAGTACAGGAATGGACAATAAGTGACTGGTAGGATGATACTTTTTGCAGTTACATTTACTCATTCTTTACAAAACTACTTTTTCTTTTTGCGAACTCCATATTGAATATTTTGGCATTTTTACAACAAGGGTTAGTTGCCAACGAAGAACCAAGGACTATGGTATGAATGGTCAATAACTCACAAAAAGAATACTACTTGAACCCTCTATATCTCACTTATCATACAGTCTTTGTTAGAAACATAAGAAAGTGCATATTAGAACTACCCTTCTATGTCTTCCTGAATTTTTATAGATATCAGATTTTATTCAGCTACCATATATGATTTGTGAAATTATCTTAATTGCATAATTGAACTATAAGATCTCTTATACAAAGATTAAGCAAAACCTATAACTAAAAGCATAGATTGTTGTCATAGAATCCAAGAACATTTTACTTGAAGTCTTGGACAACCCCAAAAGAGATAATAATAATAATCCTGATATGAATGTCAATGATATCAGTACATGAAGGATTTTACTTTCAGTCATACAAATCAAATGCAAACTAAGTACTACAATTCAACATTTTACATATGACAAGTTACAATAAATAGCATTTCTAAGTTTGTCAAGGGACATATAAAAATGACAATGACTCCTAGTCTTTGGTCAATCCACCGTGATGCTAGACTAGCTTTTCCACCCACCCATACCTGGGAAAAAAAGTACTCTGCTACATCGTACTAAAGGCATTGGGTGATGCCCTTTATCTGTGTATGGTAAGCATCTCGTTAGTTCTTCATATTTCCTAGCGTATATATCCCCACTATCTCCTAGTCCATAAAATGTGAATAAAGTCCACACGTGAATGTTCATGGCCTTAAGATAACATCTTTTAATGGTCAGTTCTTGTATGATGTTGAAGAACGGATGGACATAACTAATGGCCATTTTTCCCTATCGTCATTTAAAACTATCTCTAGCTCATCTCTTCACCATCTATGAGTATTCAATCCCAAAAGTCCTAGGAGTTAAGCAAGTTTGGGTCAACAACCAACAAAACAAAATCGTTTAGTCCTTCACTACTCACACATGAAGGCCTCTCGATCTGTGGTGGAATCATTTATTCTCAATCAAGACGCCTCAACTTCGTAAATTCACTTGTTTATTGCACATATACTTTCCTCTTTTACCTATTTAGCAAATCTAATAGGACGTTTTCTAGGAGTACGTAAAATCCTCCAGTTTGAAAAAACTCGTTATAAGCATCATTCGATTTTTAGATTGGGTATTTAACTTCATCAGCATGTTGCAGATTAATTGGTCGAAACTACCCATAAAAAAAGGCAGTTTTGAAAAGTGCAGTGGTTTTATTAGCCATTTTAGAGTTCCATACACCCTTTACAAGTCTAATATTTAAACATTTTCATATTCTTATCAGAGATACACAGATAATCATTTCGAAGTTAAAAAGGCAAATTTAGAGCAACAACAAAGTGCATTTTTCATGAAAATTCAATAGGGCATGTGATGAACTACACCTAACATCGAATGAATTCAAATTTCATATGCAAAAGAAGTAACATCAAATCAAGAACAACAATTGTAGAAACTAACCTCATCACCCCACGAACGAGCTCTCTCCCTCAGAGGCCTCAATCCTCCAACCGGCTGAAAATCCGACAGCACAAACCACAATAATCCCAACAAAACCCTAAATTCTCTCACCCTTAACCCCATAGACACCAAATTCTCTGATCACAAAGAAATACCCAACACGAGAGAGCTAAATTACAATCCGATGAAGCAGAAGAGCGAATTGGTACAAGAAAATCATGAAAACATCAAGTAAGATTGAAAGAGATGGTTGCTTGGAGTGGAGTCAAACAACCGATTGAGGTAGGAAAATGAGAGGCAAACAACCGATTGAGCATAAATCAAGTGGGGCGGTGGTTCCAACAAGAAATGAATTCAGAAGTGAATGAGAAAAACCCCCAATTTGATATTGATTGGGGGATGATGAGTAGTTGGTGCTGATGATGTTGGTTCTTGTTTCTTTTTCTTTGTTTATTGGGGACGTGAAAGAGACACTACTACTAGTGCTAGGGAGGGAGTTGTTATTCATGGCGGATAAACTGGTAATTCGGGAATCTAGTATAGTAACATATGTTTCAAGGTTAAAATTAAAATTTATATATCCATTTAAAATTTAAATTAGTGAAGGTGCTCGTTTCAGAAAACGTAATGGTCGTGGATGAATAATATTTTTATTAACGCCTTCACATCATGAGGCAAGAGTTTGAGTGCGAAAGTTGGATCATGTTTTCTGTTGTAATGTTTTAATACATTGCAAGTGTTAAAGTTTCGTGATAAAGCTGAATGAGGTTGTAATTATGCATGTTTCTGGTTTTATCCGAATGTGGTACGTTGTTGGTTGTTTGTAGTGGCGCCTCTCAGGCCGATGGAGGCATAGAGATTTGGCAATTTATGAGTATGGATAGGTTCTCAAGAAATATAGAGAGCGCTTATGTAACGTCCCAAAAATCCGAATATAAAGAAAAAAATGATCCAAGTACTATTTACAAAGGGCAACTAAAGAAAGTTCAGGGAGGTAAAAGGTAAATAAAACCCTAAAGCCTTTGGTATTTAAAAGGGACACTTAGCCTCCCCTTACCCATTTGTTAAATACTTTGCATGCAAGCTTGTGGGTTTTAGAGAGAGAAAACACCATTTTTAGAGAGAGAAAGCTTGAATTTCACGTAAAAAGGTAAGGCTTTATACTCCTATCATCGACAACGTGCCTAGATCTATGTTCATGGTATGTTTATATCGAGATCTAATGATTAAGTTCTCACCTTTACATAGAAGTGTGTAGATCTAGCGTTTATGAAGCTCGTTTTAGGGTTTGCTCTTTATCCAAGAAAAGATGAGTTCTAGAGCAGCTTTTTTTAAAGTGTTCAATGATTTTGGGGATGGTATGCATACTTAAACATGTTTTACACCTAGATCTATGGTTTTTATACATAAAGTTACCACCTTTATTTCTAGGGTTCATATTTACCTTACTTCATGTTTATATTCAAAGTTAATGCATGAACCCTAGAATAAGACTTAATGTTCACTGATTTTTAAAGAAAATTAATGGTATAACTATTGATCTATGAAGGGGATGAAGCTACCAAAAACTCAAGGATTCAGCACTGGTTGTCAACTGCCGAATTCTACCAAGTGCTGAAGCACAGCCGATCAATACTAAAAGTGATAAATTGCTGATTGATTGCTTAGCAGCACTCAAGTTGATGAGTTGTTGATCAACTGTTATACTAGATAAGACTATCTGTACTGAAGTACATTGGTAGCTGCTGTATTTTATCTTTTGGAGACAATATAGTACTGAAGTTGCTGATTTACTGATGTGCTGATTGCTTGTCTATGGTGTCATATGTTTTCCTAAACCAGGAATAGATGTAAAGTGATTTATTCTTTATGTTTAGCTTTCATAATAACAAATACCTATCACATGTATAGTTTTGAGGTTGGTTTGTTAGCCCACTTGTTATTTGCTAATTGTAACTCTTTGTACTCGGAAAAGATAATCAAGTGAATACTTTGAAAGAACATCTTGTATAATTACTTTTACTCAAAAGTATTTGTGTTTGATAGTAAAGCAGTTGACTTAGATTTCATATTTGTCATCTGTTGATCACTAGAAAAGTCTTGTTAGTCCTTAACCCGATCCAACATAACTATGCATGGTTCTCATTGTATCAAACTCGACAACCACTATTCATTGTAGCACTGTTCACCGAAGGTGAACTGTTATCCATATCACCCCTTTCACTCAACACTTTTGTTTGTTTACTCATATAGTCTACTTAGTATCTCCTAAGTATGCCTGATGCGGATGAACAAGTTGTTATCTGCATTGATATACCACATCCGCATCACTTATTATGACCGGCATCAATGTTCTTCCACCTGCATCAACCAACTGTTATCCATATTGACCAGGTCATCCGCACTAAACTATACGTGGCTAAATTGTCAAGGTTTATCCATATTGGGTTTACTTATCCATATTGAGTCATACCTATCCACATTAAGCCTATACTTAGCTACCTTAACAATCTCACCCGTATTAGGTAGATCTATCCATATCAGGTCAATGTTCATCCGCATTGAACTAACCCATTCGCATTGGACCAGCACTTAAACCAAGAGGAACCAATATTCATCCACATTGACCTGATGATTATTTATAATGGCTATGGATGAATAATAATCTTATTAAAGCCTTCACAGTATGTGGTGAGCATTTGAGTTACAAAAGTTGGATCATGTTTCCTATTGTAATGTTTTAAATACATTGAAGTGTTAAAGTTTCTTGATAAAAGTTAATATAGGTGGTAATTATGCATGGTTTCTGGCTTTATCCAAATATGGTTGTTGGTCATTTAAAGAGGTGCCTCGTAGGCCGATGGAAGCAGAGAGAGATTTAGCAATTTATGGGTATGGTGGGTTCTCAAGAAAAATAGAAAGCAAAAGGTGATGCTAATAGTAACACAAATGATACCACAGGATGGTTTAGAAATGTTACTTAACTTCAAAAGGCTTTGAATCAACCATATGAAACTTTTTATAATGATAAGCTTTTAGTCATAATCTGATATGTTGAGCTTCACACAACCAAATTCTTTAAATATGTATGTAGTTCTGACATGCTCATTTGAGTAACTAATACAATTACACAATCTTAGTACTATACATGTCTAGGTCATTATGACCCATTTAGGCAACTATAGGAAAGACCCATTTCAAGTAAACGTGGTTCGTTTAGGTAGAGGTGTGAATAGAATCAAATTAACCAAACTATAACCAGAATAACCTATGCAACTTAATAGAAAAAAAAACCAAACAAAAACTAACACTTTAGGTTGAGGATTTTTAGAAACTAGACTTTTTCTTGTAGTTTCGGTTTTGAAGGAAACAAACCTAGAAAAACCTAATCAAACGTATTACAACCAAAACCAACAGAACCAAACCAAAACCAAAAAAACTGACCTAAAACCAACCAAAGTGCCTATATTTGATACTATATTAATAATATATTAAAAATATTCTTAGCCATTTGTCCAAAATCGGTGAAAAGAGCTGGTCAACTTCCATTCAAACACGATTCACATTCATTAAAAGACTTTTGACCCATGGAATCTAAATTCCAACGGTCTAGGTTTCTTCATGCGATTCTTGTTTATATGTCCAAGTTGACAATGCCATAGATACATATCATTGAAATACATTTTCATATGTTTGTTGGAGATATTGTATATAGCGTTATTGTTATGGAGTTCGATCTCATAGATTTCATTATGTGGTTTTTGTCAAAATAATACATACCATTCATATATGCAGAAATAAAATCATCATTATTAAAAGCATATTCAAATCCTTGTTCACGCAAACTGGAAAACTAAACAATGTTCCTAGTCAAACTAGGTAAGCAGAAAACCTTTTTTAGAACTGATTCTAAACCATTAGGAAGTAAAAGAATACTACCTTCACTACAAAATTTTGTCTATTTGAAACATGGAGTTCCAGGTCGAATTTCTTCAGTTTCATAACTTTCTCTAGTCCCTGTAAATCCTTAGAAATATGAGAACCAAATCCAGTGTCAAACACCCAAGATATACTAGAGAATGAGAATATTATAATAATGTAAATACCTAAGGTTCCTACTTCAACACTTTTTCTTTTTCAACCCAGCCACTTATAGGCAATTACTCTTCCAGTGCTTGACTTCATCATAATGAAGGCATTTGACATCTTTTAGATGATTTTTTTCTTTATGGCAACTTCCTTCCCTTCCCCTTGCCTTTCACGCTCTTCTAGACCTTTTCCTTGCATTAGGTTTCCTAAATCCACCCTTGTAAGGTAATATCAGAAGATTATAAGGCTGATGCAACCAAAGAAGCCAAAACAACCAAAGGTCTTCCTGCATGCATGCACTGAATATACAAAGGTAGAAGTGCTTCGGAAGTTTTACACACTACATCAGAAAATACTCTAAGTGTAAAATCTTTCAAAGCCAAAGTCCAAATCTTCTAAAGCCAAAGATGAAGTCCTCCGAAGCCATTTTGCTGTGAAGACTGATTTCTTCCAAAGACCGAGAAAGACATGCTTTCTCTGATCTACTTTACATAAAGCTGACACACTTTCCGCTGCAACTCTGAAGACTCACCAACTTGTATGAGTTGGTGAAAAGTCCATGCTTTTGTAAACTGTAGATTAAGGTCTTTGTTTGTAATTCCTACTTTTGTACCTATAAACCTTTTGTAATAGAAAAGAATGTGAGCTATGGAATATCATAGTCACTAGTCAAAAGGCAATCTGCCTTTTGACTTTAGATGATTTTGTTGTTTAGATTAGTCAATTCCAACTATCCTTCTAAGTATTGACAGTTGTAGAATATAGTATAAAGAGTCTCAGGTTCTTGTAATTTAGATATGCTTTGTAACACTTATAATAGAACTTAAGAGCAATATACAACACTCCTTGAAAACCATATTTCCGTGTTATTGTTGCTTGTTCTGTCTCATTACTTACTTGTGTTCATAGTATCCTCATAATCAAACCCGGTTCCCTATTTGAACTGTTAAGTGTTCCAAGTCTCTCCTCATTATGAAACTGATTGTGTTAGGCACCCTTACCCGGTCCTGCAATTGGTATCAGAGCATTTCAGGCTCTTGATTGTAAGATCTCATCATCTTTAATCCTCTTAGTTTCACAGTTCACTTAACATCTCAAATGGTAGCTATCACAAAGGCTGATATGGAAACTGGTACAATAACAAAGTCCCCACTGATCACTTCTGAAGTCTTTGACACTTGGTGTCAAAGAATGGAAGGCTTTATCAAGTCTCAAGACTCCAGGATGTGGGAGTCTGTTGTCGATGGACCTCATATACCATCCACCTCTTCAGCTGCTGCTGGTGGTGGTATGATACCAAAGAAAGTGGCTGACTATTCTGATGAAGACTGGAAGAGAATTGATATTGATCAGAAAGCCATGACCGCCCTCCAAACTGCTCTTCCAAACTCTATCTATAGAGGCTTCAAGAAGTGTAAGACTACCAAGCAACTCTGGGATACACTGAAGCTGATGTATGAGGGGTCTGATGATGCAAAAGAAAACAAGAAAGACCTCTTAAAGCAGCAGTTTGAGAACTTTACCTTCAAGATAGGTGAAACTATGACTCAACAATACTTCAGGTATGTTGAGATTGTAGATACTCTGGTAGATGTTGGAGTAACTTGTCACACCCCAACCTTAACGGCGGAAACGTCGAGATGTGAGGGTTAAGATTGTTCACAGCCACATAACACTACCATAAATTGTAAATATAATTATTCATAAGTTGAAATAAACATTACAATCAAATGTCTCAACGAAATAAAGTAAACAAAGTTCAACTTCCAAGTTTCAAGATATTTTATTTTTTTTTCTAGGTCCAAATCCTAAGTGTAAGCATGCTTCAAAAGATAATCATCAACCTTGTGCATTTCCTGAAACATGTTAAAAATAAAAGTCAACTTTGAAAGTTGGTGAGTTTCCATGGGTTAAGCATATATATATATATATATATATATATATATATATATATATATATATATATATATATATATATATATATAAGTTTACAAGTAGCAATTCGTGTCAATGGTTACAAGTAAAGCAAGTTTATAGATAACTATATCTACAATCAACTTGACCAAGAATATCATTTACGTGTTATAACGATTAGCTAAGTGTACTTGGTTCCCATGATGAACAAGCATACGTCATCAGGAGCGGCAATAACCTCTGCTTTAGCACCAAATAGGCTTGTCAGGCCCATAGATCTATGACGTCACTAGGCTAGCAATAGTTAATCATTGTCAACATATAATGTCCATCATATAAGACTCATAATATTACAAATAACCATGACAAAAAGTAAAGATGAATTGCATGTGCATTTACAAGTACCAAGATGTTTACAAGTGCAAGTTTATAAAGTTAACATGTTTCACCCCAAAAGGTGTAAAATAAAGTAAAAGAGGGGCATGAAAACTCACATGATATATATATATATATATATATATATATATATATAATAAGATGATAATAAGAAATAAACGATGCTCCAACGATTTTCTTTTACAAGTTACCTAACATATATATGTCAAGGTTAAGCTTTGAGGTAATATTAACTATCAAACGCGAACTAGGGTTTCGATAGGAATTTGGGGTTTTTGTAAATAAATAAATAAAATTTAATTATGTAATCACTTATATTTTGATTTAATGACAATGGAACATCTCGTTAAATAATTAACTTAGCGAACGACAAAATAATGAAAGATATAAAGTATGAAAGAAAATATATATAAATTTTTGATAACACGATTTAAACAATTAATCGAATAATCGTTAGATAACTTCTTTGTCCAATAATAATTTATCGATTTAAACCATTATTTAACTTAAAGTCTTTTATAAGAAATAACCAAAAATTAACCTTTATTATAATGTTTCTCTAAAAATATATACATAAGTATTAATTTGAAAATTTTCAGAAATATTTTGGTGACTTCAAAATAATTTTAGTTTGACAAGAATGATTTTTAAAAAACTAGGAATTTTTCTGTAATTAATATATTAAAAAAAGGCTTTTAAAAAATGAAAAGAGGGTGCCCGGGTTCGAACCCGGGACCTCAAGGTTGTGAGTGTGCGTTGTTAACCAATACTGTTAAGAGATGGTTTTTAATCTTTAAAAACACAAACCAAGTAAAACCCCCAAAATCACATAAACCCTAGTAACATCTTTGATCAAATTAAAGATTGATTCGATAACGATTACTGAAATAAACATGGGGCTTTGATTCCCCATGTAATTTCGAGTATAAGCATATGTTTAATTTACCCGAATGAAGATGGATTGATGATGAACAAGACGAAGAACAGTCGCGGCTATGTCATGATTGGTTCAGATTGCCAATAAGGTTCGTAATCAAATGTTAATAGTTAATATTTTATGCCTTAAACTTTCATTTTAAGTTTTCAAATTGACATTAAGACCCCCTCAACTTAATTAAACTTTAAGTTTTTAATATTAATCTATCTTGTTAATATTTAAGTTTTATAATTTATTAATTCTTTATTATTATTATTGTATTTTTTTTAGTATTCTTATTATTTTTGTCATTATGCTTTAAATGTAAATTAACATAATGAACAAGAGTTGTAATAACATGTATTATTTTATAACTATTAGTATTATTATTTATTATTGTTATCTAACTTAAGCTAAGTTTTATAATAATAAGTAGAAGTTGTAATTCCATTATTACTATTATTAGTAATTTAATTTATTAACTTTTAAATTAACAAAGAAACAAGCATAATAAACCCTCAAAGTTTCATTAATGACAAAAAAAAGTCCTTACAAGAACATAACGACGTTATATTTAGATAACAAAAATACGAAAGTTTCAGTCTCCCCAACTTATAAGAATTTCGTCCCGAAATAAGAATGAAACTAAACGAACAAATACGGGTATTTCTTCTTCATATGCTCCTCATGCTCCCAAGTAAATTCAGGTCCACGCTTATTCTCCCAACGAACCTTGACAATTGGTGTGGTAGTGGTTCTAGTCTTCTTCATGATGCGGTCCATAACTTCAATGGGTTTCTCAACAAAATGTAATGACTCGTCGATCTGGATGTCATCCAATGGCACATGCAGACTTTCGTCAGCCAAACACTTCCTCAAATTTGAGACATGGAAAACAGGATGAACCCCGCTAAGATCGGAAGGTAGTTCCAGTTTATAAGCCACTTCCCAATCCTTTTCAGGATTTTGAAAGGTCCTACAAATCGTGAGCTAGTTACCCTTCTTCCCAAAGCGAATGACTCCCTTCCATGGTGAGACTTTAAGAAGAACCAATCCCCAACTTGGAATTCCAACGGCTTGCGTCGTTTATCGGCATAAACTCTTTGTCGACTTCTAGTCACTTCAAGGTTCTTGCGAATCATGGAGACTTTATCGGTCGTTCTTGTATGAGTTCAGGACCCGTGATGAAATTTTCACCAATATCAGTCCAGCAGATCGGGGGAACGACATTTACGACCTAAAGTGCTTCGAAAGGTGCCATCTTGATACTCGAGTGGTAACTATATTATTCGAAAATTTCGCGAGAGGTAAATGCGTATCCAGTCACCCAAAGTCAAGGACACAAAGACATAGCAAATCCTCTAGGGTTTGAATGGTTCGCTCGGTTGACTGTCCGTTTGAGGATGGTAAGCCGTGCTTAAATCCAGTTGAGTACCCAAGAGTTCTTGCATAGACGACCAAATGCGAAGTGAAACGAGCGTCTCGGTCGGATATGATATGCAAAGGTACGCCATGACGACTCATAATCTCATCAATGTATATACGAGCTAACCTTGATGTTTGTAAGTGTCACGTATGGGTATGAAATATGCCGACTTGGTCAATCGGTCATGATCACCCATATGCTATCATGACCACGAGAGGTGCGAGGTAGTTTGGTTATGAAGTCCATAGATATGTGTTCCCATTTCCACATAGGAATCTCGGGTTGTTCAAGCAATCCACTAGGACGTTGATGTTCAGCTTTAACCTTCGTACACATAAGACACTTAGCTACGTAAGTGCTATGTCTTTCTTCATTCCAGGCCACCAGTATTTAAACCACACAGATCCATATACATCTTATCGGAACCAGGATGAATTGAGTAACGAGTTTGATGAGTTCATTCATGATTAAGGTACAAAGATTATCACGGTTTGGAACCTAAATTCAATTCAAGAAATACATCAAATTGGGTTTCGTTTCCAGTTGAGCTCGAAGATTGTACTCCAATCCTACCCATTTTACCTTCCTCTTGAACTGCTGTTGAGCCTCCAAGATGCAGTCCGATGTCATTCTCAATCCTCAAATTTTGCAGCGCACCGTCTCATTAACATCCAGACGAATTCAGTATCAAATTCTCCCAAGGTATCAAACCATTGTCGTCCATCGTGAATTTCTTGAAACGAGATCATCGTATTATGAATTACGACTTAGTGCATCGGCTACGACAGTGGTAACAAATGTCATAGTCATATCACTAATCAACTCGACCCAATGTCGTTGTCTCATGTGAGATCCTTTTGATTGAAAATGTGTTGTAGCTTTTGTGATCGGTGTAGAATACATTGCGTGCCATAAAGGTAAATGTCTCTAAATCTTTAGGGCAAAAACCACAGCACCAAGTTCAAGATCAGTGTCGTGTAATTCACCTCATGGACCTTCAATTGCCTCGATGCATATGCTATGACTTTCCTCGTTGCATGAGAACACAACCAAGGCCTTGTTTAGATGCATCACAATACATAGTGAAATCATCGTTCCATCAGGAAGGGTCAAGATAGGAGCATTACACAACTTGGTTAATGCTTCAAGGCTTACTCTTGTTCAGACCCCACTCGAATGGTTATTCTTTTGATTCAAGGAAGTAAGCGGCTTCATGATTCTAGAGAAGTTGGCAATGAAAAGTCGATAATAGCCAGTAAGACCAAGGAAAGAACGAACTTCGGTTGGAGTTGTAGGAACACACCAATTTTTCACAGCTTCCATCTTTACAGGGTCAACGGGATTCCTTGGCTATTCACCACGTGTCCTAGAAATTGACCTCCTCAAGCCAAAATTCGCACTTTGAGAACTTGCGTACAGTTGTTCTTTCTTCAATAGCTTAAGAACTTGTCGCAAGTGAAGTTCGTGATCGATTTTGGACTTGGAATAGAGAATAGGATGTCGTCAATAAAGACAATCACAAACTTGTCTAGATACGGCTTGCATACTCGATTCATGAGATCCATAAAGACAGCAGGAGCATTTGTTAAATCAAAGGGCATAACCATGAACTTATAGTGTCCATATCGAGTACGGAACGCAGTTTTTAGGATATCATCATCATGAACTCGTAATTGATGATAGCCAGAACATAAGTCAATCTTTGAGAAAATAGCAGCTCCTTGAAGTTGGTCAAAAAGATCATCGATGCGAGGAAGAGGGTAGCGGTTCTTGATGGTAAGTTTGTTAAGCTCACGATAATCGATGCACATACTAAACGATCCATCTTTATTCTTCACGAACAGAACAGGTGCACCCCAAGGCGATGAGCTAGGATGGATAAAGCCCTTGTCGGACAGTTCTTGAAGTTGACTAGCTAGCTCTTGCATTTCCGACGGTGCATGTCGATATGGTGACTTAGCCACGAGGTTCACTCCCGGAATTAAATCGATCTTTAACTCGACTTCACGCACGGGAGGTAAACCACAAAGGTCATTGGGAAATACTTCAGGAAAGTCTCATACAATAGGAACATCCTTAAGGTCCTTCTCTTTGACTTTCGTGTTGACCACGTAAGCCAAGAAAACCATGTAATTCTTGCTTAGACATTTTCGGGCTTGAGTACACGATATGAGTTTGAGTCCTTTGGAGGATTTTTCACCGAATACTTTTAATGTATCCCTCAAAGGCAAAGGAATTTGAATACACTTCTCGAAACAAATAATTTCAGCATGATGTTTGGCTAACCAATCCATGCCAATGATAACGTCAAAGCTTCCAAGTTTCATAGGAATAAGGTTGATAAAGAAATCATGCTCGTTTAGGCTCAAAATGCAATCACGAATAACGACATCAACGGTGATGGGTTCTCCATCGGTGACTTCGACAGTAAGAGGTCTTTCCAATTTCGTATGTGGCTTAGCAAGTATAGGCTCAAATTCTAACGAGACAAAACTCTTATCGGCTCCAGAGTCAAACAGAACGTAGGCATAAGAAATTAATAAAGAAACATACCTGTTCAGTTTTAAAGACGTTTAACGATATAGGTAAAGCAACAAAAGAACTTAGATCATAAGTTGGGGTTGGATTGACATACCGTTCACCACATCGTTGTTTGCTTGTGCTTGGTTTGCATTGATGTTGAAGGCACATCCTCGGGCTTGTGGTACATTACCCGCAAGACGAGCGCATTGTGGGCGGAAATGACCAGGTTCCCCACAATTGTAGCAAGCATGATTAGCAACCAACGCGGCATTGTTTGGTGCAAGGTGACAAGTAGCCACCAAGTGTCCATACTTACCGCACAGTGTACAGATGCGGTACGGGGTATTACCCGCATGATAATACCTACAGACATTGTACAAAGGTAGAGGACCAGCATAGGCCCTAGCAACAGGTGCTTGTGCCACGGGAACGGGTTGTCTTTGAGGTACTTTGGGTGTAGCCACAGTGAAATTACGAGCAGGTGTGAACTTGCGTTTCTTGTTGTTGTAAGACGGTTCATTCTTACTCTCCTTAGCTGCTTCAGGGACCGCCTTTTTAGTCTTTTTAGCACCTTTGATAGAAGGTTCCCGCTCGAATATGGTTTTCAGTAAGTTGAGCGGTGATGGTAATGGCATCTTCCAAAGTTGCGGGTCTACTTCCCACCACGACATCTTGGATTTGTGGTGGCACCCCTTGATAAACTTCTCAATGTTTCTAGGAATAGTGTCAACCATGTGAGGCAACAGGATGCTCAACTCATGATGCCTAGTTGAATAGGCCAAATGATCTCCACCATCTTGCTTGAGATTCCAAAACTCCTCCCAACTTTTGCAGCTCACTTCTCGGGCAAAACTTTTGGATGGCAATATTCTTGAATTCATCCCAAGTTAGTGTCAACAAACATCAGCACCACGGTTCCTCTTCTCACTATTCCACCACGTAAGTGCCTTTGTTGAAACATACTCGTGGCATAACGGACTTTGAGCACCTCGGGACGCTCACAGTTAATGAAGGTGTTTTCCATGCTTTCGAACCACTCGAGAAGTCCAGTGGCTCCTTCCTTTCCACTAAAGCTAGTGGGTTTTCAGGAGCTAAAGTGCTTGAACGTGCAGGTTTGGTTGTTTCATCCTTGGTTCGAACTATTCTCTCCTTGCCCTTTACCATTGTTATTGTTACTAGAGTTGGTCATCAAGGTGCTATTCAGTTCTGCAACCATGGTCGGAATGACAGCAGCCATTTGACGGGCAATCATGGCGGCTAATTTGCGGTCGGAGCTTCACGCTTTCCATGATGACGAGACATGCTGGATACAAAGTAAGTTAGTCACAGAAATTTGGAGGTAGAAGATAATAAATCAAACAAAGATTATTCAAGACTTGTAAAACACACATGGAATGATTCCATTTGGTAACGCATTACCATTTGGAAACGTTGACACATCAAGGTGAGTTAACTCCAATTGCCTTAGAAACTTGTGTATATTGACCATAGTTTATCACTCATCCCAGAAATCCCCAGGTAAGCATAACTAGTCCCATGGGATTTATGCGAAATGCTTACCTTAGCCCGAAGGATTTTTGCCAGGAAATCCAGAATACAGGTGTCTATGTGTCACACAATATTTCTTTAGGTTTATGGAATTAAAACCTTGATGAGATTTTCATAGATTAGACATAAAGTCTAAAGATTTGAACCTTTCGATATAAAGCGTACGTTCCCACGTGTCGTCGAGAATAAGTTTAAGAGATTTCATCGTCGAGAGAATAAAGGATTAAGAATAAGTTTTAGGGGAGACAAGGAAACCAAGTTTCTCAATTACAAGATAATCCTAACTAAAGGCATCAAGTTGCACATTAAGAGGCCTTCCTAAATAGGTAGCATCATGTAGCATGCAACAATATATATTTACAAGATCATATAGATTTTTCTTATGAGGTTCATGCATCAACTATAGTCTAGGTTACCATTTCTGATAACCTAAATCCCTATAGTTATGGGCTCTGATACTAATCTGTCACACCCCAACCTTAATGGCGGAAATGTCGAGATGTGAGGGTTAAGATTGTTCACAGCCACATAACACTATCATAAATTGTAAATATAATTATTCATAAGTTGAAATAAACTTTACAATCAAATGTCTCAACGAAATAAAGTAAACAAAGTTCAACTTTCAACTTTCAAGATATTTTATTTATTTTCCTAGGTCAAATCCTAAGTGTAAGCATGCTTCAAAAGATAATCATCAACCTTGTGCATTTCCTGAAACATATAAAAATAAAAGTCAACTTTGAAAGTTGTGGAGTTTCCATGGGTATATATATATATATATATATATATATATATATATATATATATATATATATATAAGTATTACAAGTAGCAATTCCAGTTCAATGGTTACAAGTAAAGCAAGTTTATAGATAACATATAGCTACAATCAAACTTGACCAAGAATATCATTTACAAGTTATAACGATTAGCTAAGTGTACTTGGTTCCCATGATGAACAAGCATACGTCATCAGGAGCAGGCAATGACCTCGGCTTTAACACCAAATAGGCTTGTCCATAGATCTATGACGTCACTAGGCTAGCAATAGTTAATCATTGTCAACATATAATGTCCATCATATAAGACTCATAATATTACAAATAACCATGACAAAAGTAAAGATGAATTGCATGTGCATTTACAAGTATCAAGATGTTTACAAGTGCAAGTTTATAAAGTTAACATGTTTCACCCCAAAAGGTGTAAAATAAAGTAAAAGAGAGGCATGAAAACTCACATGATATATATATAGATGATAATAAGAAATAAATGATGCTCCAACGATTTTCTTTTACAAGTTACCTAACATATATGTCAAGGTTAAGCTTTGAGGTAATATTAACGATCAAACGCGAACTAGGGTTTCGATAGGAATTTGGGGTTTTTGAAATAAATAAATAAAAATTAATTATGTAATCACTTATATTTTGATTTAATGACAAATGGAACATCTTGTTTAAATAATTAACTTAGCGAACGACAATATAATGAAAGATATAAAGTATGAAAGAAAAATATATTTAAATTTTGATAACACGATTTAAACAATTAATCGAATAATCGTTAGATACTTCTTTGTCCAATAATAATTATCGATTTAAACCATTATTTAACTTAAAGTCTTTTATAAGAAATAACCAAAAATTAACCTTTATTATAATGTTTCTCTAAAAATATATACATAAGTATTAATTTGAAAATTTTCAGAAAATATTTTGGTGACTTCAAAATAATTTAGTTTGACAAGAATGATTTTAAAATAATTAGGAATTTTTCTGTAATTTAATATATTAAAAAAAGGCTTTTAAAAATGAAAAGAGGGTGCCCGGGTTCGAACCCGGACCTCAAGGTTGTGAGTGTGCGTTGTTAACCAATAGGCAAGGGCGCCTACGCCTTGCTAAGAGATGGTTTCTAATCTTTAAAATCACAAACCAAGTAAAACCCCCAAAATCACATAAACCCTAGAAACATCTTTGATCAAATTGAAGATTTATTCGATAACGATTACTGATAAACATGGGGCTTTGATTCCCCATGTAATTTCGAGTATAAGCATATGTTTAATTTACCCGAATGAAGATGGATTGATGATGAACAAGACAAAGAACAGTCGCGGCTATGTCGTGATTGGTTCAGATTGCCAATAAGGTTAGTAATCAAATTCGTTGCACAGAAAGCTTCCAAGGATCTTGATGAACGAAAGCCCTCTGTCAATGTCAGTTAAGATCGACAGAATGGTGATGAACACTAGCGTTGTAGTCGCGAAGAAGAGAGGGAATTATTCGAGTGGTTCTAGTGTGTTTCAGGTGGAATTGAGTTCGATAGTAGCTTAGGATTAGTTAAACGTTCGATTATGATACATTTAATTTAATTATTATTGAGTTTTAATGTTCGAACGACTCTATGATTAAAAGCTTCGGTTACTCGGATTGTTTTGGGGTCCATAATCGTTTTGTGTTCGAATCACGTTAACGAACCGGTTAGGGGCGTTTGGGGTTCGAATTTGAGGGAAAAGAGTGAGTTTCGAAACCGCCGGAGCTCGGCCGAATGGTGGCAGGAGCATGGCCGGAATTACGGGGGGGGGGGGGGTTGGGGAAAAGGTTTTTAAGTTTTACAGCTTTGGCCCCTGTGGTTTAATAGTTAATATTTATGCCTTAAACTTTCATTTAAGTTTTCAAATTGACATTAAGGCCCCCTCAACTTAATTAAACTTTAAGTTTTTAATATTAATCTATCTTGTTAGTTATTTAAGTTTTATAATTTATTAATTTCATTATATTATTATTGTTATTTTTTTTAGTATTCTTATTATTTTTGTCATTATGCTTTAAATGTAAATTTAACATAATGAACAAGAGTTGTAATAACATGTATTATTTTTATAACTATTAGTATTATTATTATTATTGTTATCATAACTTAAGTTAAGTTTTATAATAATAAGTAGAAGTTGTAATTACCATTATTACTATTATTTAGTAATTTAATTTATTAACTTTTAAATTAACAAGAAACAAGCATAAATAAGCCCTCAAAGTTTCATTAAAGACAAAAAAAGTCCTTACAAGAACATAACGATGTTAATATTTAGATAACGAAAATACGAAAGGTTACATAACTCTTGAGAACAGGGATGTTGTGAGGAAGTTCATTTCCTTTCTTCCTAGACAATGGATACACTATTGTGTAGTCATCAAGAGGACTGAGAACCTCAAGACCCTTACTCTCACAGAGTTGTATGGTATCCTTAGTGGCTATCAGATAGAGATGAACATGCAAAATCCATCTGGTAACTCCAACAACCAACAGAGTTCAGCCCTTCATATGGTTGAAAGGGATTGCAGAGAACCATAGCACCATCTCATCTGCTACCTCGAAAAATCACAAAAGGGTCCTTTCATCACCTTTTCGGAGACACCAAGGGAAGGCTACATCCCTGGAAGCCCATTCCAGGAGACAAGCTCTTCACAAGCTTTTGTGTCTTCTGATGAAAGTTCAGGCAACTTTCTCTTCACCCTTAAAGATCTGGAATGTATCCATCCAGATGATCTGGAGTATATGGAAATAGTCCAGCAGATGGCTCTTCTTACTCACATGGCCAACAATTTCTACAAGAGGACTGGAAGGAAGTTTCCTAGCAATGTAGCCAGTGGAAAGTTTAGGCTTGATAAAAGCAAAATGAAGTGTTACAAATGTAACCAAATGAGACACTTTGCCAGAGAGTGCAAGGCACCAAGGTCAAATGGTGGGCAAGCACAAACAAGGCCAAACTACATTGAAGGAGCTCACCAGAATGAGAAGCCAAGACAGCAAGCCGCAGTTGCTATTGAAGAAGGAGGCTTTGACTGGAGCTTTCAGGTGGAAGATGCATCTCCAAACCAAGCATTGATGGCAGATCATGATGAAGCCAAGGTATTGGAACATCTCTATACACCTGAATGTATTGCTAAAGTTAATAAATACAGGTCCTATAACTTAGAGATGAGATTGATCTTGAGTCCTTAAATATTAAAAGCTGATTTTAAAAGAGCTGAAATGATTATAAACTTAGGATAGAAGATCTAGAGAAAACATTTCAACTCTTAAGCATGAGCACACTAACTACAGGACTTAAAGCAAAGATCTTATCATAAAGTTAACTGAATGCCAGGCTTAGCTTGTGATCAGCAAAGCCAAGGCAAAAAAATGTGTTCTTGAAGAAGAGACATTCAAGAACATAATATCCTCATCCTTACATGCAAAAGTTTGTTATCAGAATAAGCAGGGACTGGGATCTACTGAGATAGCTCCTCCACACACTCTATTGTCTGTAAGATCTCCAAGGTGTGGAACTTGTGAAGATGAGCTTCCCCTCATAGACCCCATTATTGAAGAGGATGAAGAGGAGATAGTGAAGGATGACTCTGAGAAGAGTGAAGAAGATCATCCTAAGAAGGGTCACTATTCTCCTGAGAAGAGGAAAGAGTCTGGAATGACCAAGTCAAAGAGGAAGAACTTGATTAGAAGAGCTAAGAGAAGATCAAAGAAGGCTCAAGAGATCAAGGCCACTTTTGACTCCAAGCAGAAACAAGTGTTCATTTCTACAGGGTTTGAAGCGGTAAAGGCTGAAGACTCAACTATGAACTCTAGTACCAGGAGTTCTAGTTTAGTTCCAAACCATTCCAGCAAGAAGAAAAAGACTGACCAGCTATGTACCACTGCTACACAGCCTAAACCATCCAACTCCAAGAGCAAGCCTCTCCCTAAGAAGCTTGTTGCATCATCTGTGAAGATGAAGATGGAGAAGGAAGGTGATCAAACTCAGTCTTGCTCTAAAAGAAGACTCCCAGAAGGAAGCAAATAGACTGCATCATGTGTGGTAGTACTTCTCATCTGGCTAAGGAATGCATCTACAATCCCAAAAGCACTATCCACATGGTCAAAGAAAAAGCTTCTAGGAAGAAGAAGGAAAAGCAAGCTTTGGAAGGAAAATTTGTTTCCTTCAGAAGCTCCAAAGTGAAGAAGAAGACAAGTGAGAACTTGCCTTCGGAAGAAATTTTGGTCTTGGAAGAAAGGAATGCTTTGAAGTACTAAAGCATGCTGCAGTGAAAGCAAGATTTTCGAAGGTCCAGTATCCAAAACCTCAGAAGTTATTGAAACTTCCAAAGTTTAAAGGTCAAGTCCAATCTTCCAAAGATGGTGTGGAAGATGAAGAAAGACCTGGAGATTGAGAGTTCTTCAACAACAACAACTAATGATCCTTAAAGCTTGAATATAGGATCTATTACTATTACATTGTCTTCATATCACTTTGAAAAGCCCAAGACCAATAAGGCTTGGGTTTCCAAGTGTAACTAACCACTTCTTTTTGTATAGGAACAACTAAGGACCAAGGAAAATGTGTGGATCATTGATAGTGGTTATTCCAGGCACATAACTGGCAATGGTTCTTTGCTTCACAATTTTGAGAAAATTGATGGAGGACCAGTTGCTTTTGGAGGAGATACGGGTGGTTACATCACTGGAAGGGGTATGGTCATAAATGGTAAGCTCACCATTAAGAAGGTAATTTTGTTAAGGAGCTTGGATACAATCTACTGAGTGTATCCCAATTTGTGATCAGAGACACAACATGCTCTTTACTGAGCATGAGTGCATTGTTCTCAAGCTCGGGGTGGTCATTCCTCAAGAGCATATCCTGCTCAGAGCCCCTAGGAAAGGGAACATGTACAAGATGGACTTGCAGAAAACATCTCCCTCAGGAGAGGTTTCTTGCTTTCTATCTAAAGCAAATAGTGATGAGTCTTTCCTATGGCATAAAAGAATATGCCATGTAAACTTTAAAAACAAAATAAATTAATTAAGAATGATTTGGTAACTGGAATGCCAAAGAAAGAGTAAAGAGTTTATAAGTGATGATCATTGTGTTGCATGACTGAAAGGGAAGCAACACAAAGTGTCACAAGCCAAGGAAATGAACTCTATCACTACTCCCCTACACTTATTACATATGGATATCTTTGGCCCCACTAGTGTAATGAGTTTAGGAAGAACCTCATATTATTTAGTGATCACAGATGACTTCATAAGATTCACTTGGGTCTTTTTCCTTAGAACTAAGGATGAGACTCCTGAGATCTTGAAGAACTTCATTCTGAAAATTGAGAATCAATCTGATCACAAGGTCAAGACCATAAGATAGTGATCAAGAACATAATTTAAGAACCAAATCCTTGAAATATTTTGTGGAAAAGGGTATTACAAGACAATATAGTGCTCCCAGGACTCCTCAGCAAAATGGTGTTGCTGAGAGGAGGAAAAACAAGACACTTATTGAAGCTGCAAGAACCATGTTGTCTGACTCTAAACTGCCCATCACCTCTGGGGAGGCAGTTAACACAACTGCTATGTACAGAAAGAGTTTTGTAGTTAAGACTCGGGTAAGACTCCTTATGAGCTGTGGCATAAAAGGAGACCTTTTATTGGTTTCCAGGTCATTTGGATGTCCTTGCACCATCTTGAATTACAAAGATCAAGTAGCCAAATTTGATGAGAAGTCAGATGATGGACACTTTATTGGATACCCTTCCCAAGCTCAGGCTTATAGAGTATACAATATCAGAACTATAGTAGTTGAGGAGTCAGCCAATGTGACCTTCAATGAGCACACCCCTAATGTGAAAGGTTCTGGTCCGGATTGGCTATTTGATCTTGACTTAGTTACCAACTGTTTTAACAAGTCTTGTGAGAATGTTTTAGGATCTACAGAAACATATCAATAGGAGATCCTGACCCAAGATTGAGCTGAGAAGAAGAAGAAACCAAGCAAGATTACTACTTTACTCCTTTGAAGATCCTATCAGCACAACATGACAAATTCAGCTGATACATCTGAGATGCCTTCAAATTCCAGCTCAAAGGCTCAAAACTCAGGAGAAGGAGCTTCAAATGTAGGAGCAAATGGAGGTGGTGATAGCGATCAAGAATTTCTTGATGATGATAATCACTCCATAGAAGACAACATAAATGATGTCACACACTCATGGATCAAGTCTCACTTGATAAGTGTGCTGATGTGGTGGGTGACACTCCATTACCAGATCTGAATTCTCTAATCTAGATCTTTCAAATCAACTTTGTGTGATCCCTCAACTCAGGATCCACAAGTCACACCCCATCACAAACATCATTAGAAATGTTGATATAGGGGTAAGAACAAGAGGACAAACCCATGACAAAAATGTTTGTCTATATTCTTGCTTCTTGTCCCAAGTAGAGCCAAAGAAAGTTTATGAGGCTTTGAAAGATGGAAGCTGGGTTGAAGCAATACAAGAGGAGCTGCTTTAATTCAAAAGACGAAAGGTTTGGAACCTATGTCCTTTTCCTCATGGGAAGACTATCATAGGAACCAAGTGGATTTTTAGGAACAAGAAGGATCATAGAGGACTTGTCATCAAGAACAAGGCAAGACTAGTTGTTCAAGGGTACACACAAGAAGAGGAATTGATTACACAGATGTTTTTGCTCCTGTAACAAGACTTGAAGCTGTAAAAATATTCCTGGCTTTGCTGCATCCAAGGATTTCAAGGTCTACCAACTTGATGTCAAGTGTGCTTTTCTGTATGGGGTGATTGATGAAGAGGTGTATGTCAAACAACCACTTGGCTTTACAGACCCAAATCATCCTGATATGTTCTAAGCTTGGATAAAGCTCTTTATGGGCTGCACCAAGCCAAGGAAGTGGTATGAAACACTATTCAGTATCTCTGTCAACATGGTT